>JAVIWC010004935.1:0-11133 GCA_031894815.1 Creontiades dilutus
ATTCCACAGTGGGGCATTAGTTAACTGATAAAATTATGATGTCATATCCAATAAGTTAATGAATTAATTAACTAAATTACAAATAGTGAATATCTCACTCAGGTTATTGATTCCCATTACGAATTAATATTAATCGCAGCGTTTTTCCCTGGTTTCACTAAAATAGCCATAACTCCCTTAATTTTCTACATGAAGTAATATCTGATGATACTACACAAAAGATGGTTAAATTGCCTTTCTTCTCAAATAAATTTATCGTAATCTACATTTTATAAACGAGCTGATTAAATGAAACAGAAAAACATTTTTGAAAGAAATTTGAAACTTTTGACAGTTACCTACTACTTTCGGGTAGAACTTAACTAGAAACTTTTAATGCAACAAGTTAAAAAAATTAACTTTGCCCAAACTAGACCGTTCCTCGTTTCGTAGAAAGCACCTGCAATTCAAGAGCTTCCCAACGGAATAAGCAAAATAATATTTCACGCTGGAAGTTAGTGGAGAATTTTACTTTCGAATGCTGAAAAAACGCTGCAAATTCTTTCACCGGGGTTTCTTATTCAATTGGCTTGCGTTCATGATTTGAATTTATACTAACCTTTGGAGTGTGAGTGTTTCACAAGTGATAGAGCGATTATTGAATTTCGGGAGGCACACAAATATGATCAACTGATAAATCCAAATAGGTATTTTGGTTGAGAACAGATTTACGTGCTCTATGCATATCTCCTGAAATTCAATAATCGCTCTATCGCCTGTGAAACACGCACACTCCAAAGCTTAGTATAAATTCAAATCATGAACGCAAGAATTTGCAGCGTTTTTTATGTTAATCAGAATGCTTCAAAAAAAAAAAAAAAAAAAAAATGCAGTCCCAATTGGGCTCTAAATGTGATTTTAGACACAAATTAAAGAGATTTTGGTACATTAGTTTCGGAAAAAGCTATGGACGAACGAATTTTTTCGGATTCTACACATCTTGAAAAAAAGGAAGGGTTAACAATTGTTTACCCGATCAATTACAAATTTGTATCATTAACATTTTAAAAATGCTGTTGATTACTGAACAAAGTTTCTATCTTTCTCTCTCCGTACCACAGTTGGTGACTCTTGACTGTTAAGTAACTAGCTATCGCAGCAAACACATTCGAATGAATGGAATCCACTAGGCCGGGCTTAGTAATCAAGTATGATTCACAGGCCCATTCAAAGACTACGTCGGTCGAACAAAAGGAGCGAAATATCGAACGGGATAGAGCGATATAATCGAAAAGTCGAGTATCGATAGTTGAGAGCTCCGAGAGCGGATTCGTTTCCTTGTGGTTCGCCCACCAGGCAGTCGCTGTGGGAGGCGGCTAAACGGCCGACCGGAATTGGAGATCTCGCCCCGACCAGGCCCGTCAGCGACTTCCAAATTCAAAAAAGGAATGCATTCGTGAACCATTCGTAATCTAACATTTCAAACACACAAATTGCAAGCCACTTGTTGAAAGGCCAACAACTTGAAGAAGGATCCCAAATGTATGTTTTAATTAAATTTAGGTACATTTTCAGCATGATTTTGAGGAAACACTTATAAATATAGGTGAAAACAGATCAACTTTTACTGAGTAGTATTCTGCCATTCACAATAACAACCTCAAACTTTTTCTGTCGTCTTTTCGAATTGACCAATATTGAGATTTACAATGTACAAGTTTTTAACTCAATCCTATGGAGAGTTATCGTCTAGAATGACATAGTATGTATGTAACATATGTATTATAGGGCATGTATTGAATGTTTGAGAATGGGAGCATTTTTAAAATTCTCTACCAAGTAGGTGGGCTGTAAAACTGACAATAGGGAAAAGGCAGTATGATGGAGACCAAGGCAGTGGGCAGTATAGAGGCTCCCATCAGAGAAATAGGCAGCATAGATGCTGACAAGGGTGTAAGCAATATGAGGTGGAAAAAGAAAATATGGTTCAACTTTCCCTTAACCTGTCTAGACGTTGAGAAAATAACGGTGGACGAAAAAACCGTTACGTGTTAACTTGGAACGTCGCCTCATAGAAGAGAAAGTGATAGCAATAAATTCTTCTCCGTCTAGCTTGGATATTAAATGGTCCACTCAACTTAATTAAAGCAGGGAAATGGAAACAATAAAATGTACAAACATGGCAGACCCGTAAATGGTATGTTGGCGATCCGATCACCACACCCGTGTCCTTGAATCGCGATGCAACTGTGAAGAATTTGCATTCAGGAAATGCTCCATTACGTATTTCTAGATACAGGTGGAGGATAAGTTCTTTGAGAAAATGCCGCTCTAATGCGTCCGCACGAATCTCGTGTTTACAAGTTACCCGTATATCAACTCCCATTCATGGCGCCGGGATTTCAGTGCCGGTCCTCTCTTCTCCGCCACTCCGACCCTCCACGTGACATGAAATGTCAAGGGAATGGACATGTTTCGCTGTCAATCAGTTTGGGTACTCCTAGCAGAGCGAATTTATGTTATTTAAATGATTTACGACCGTGGAAGCGAGCTGGGCCCATAACCTATTGTATTTAGAGTTTTAATCAGTTGGTGAGAACAATCGAGAAGTTGTTTTAAATGATCCTAGCAAGTTCAGGAAGCAAGTGGGTAAAATGTTAATCGTTATGAGGGAAACATATTGATGGTAACAAACACTGAATTTGTATTTTGCAAGAAATTGTGAAGGTGAGTGAAATCTAATAGAATTCATATTCATAAATGTAATGCAAAGCTGCTTGTATAAAGATTGAAACCTTTTTGATTACTCTCCACATTAGTATCTTCATTAGCCCGCTAGTATTAACGTCTTGATAACATAGATAACACTAAAATGGGAGTACAAAGGATTTAGCCAGATATTTACTCTGTAAGTAACGGGAATTCCCAAGCCATTTACAGGGAATGGCGAACGAGTGCATCTAATTTTCCGCATTCCGAGTTTCCATTGAGACTTTCAATTAAAATTACGTTGAAACTAATGGGTGCTAGATCTCGACTTTCTATTTCATTTAATGGCAATATTTAATGAGATTGACATTATTTCCTTATTACTGTTAACGGATTAACATTATATTCATCTATATTGAAGTGGTGTACGCCATGCTTGTTTATACAACCCTAAAATGCCAATATGGAGTGAATTTTACTTCCACGATGTAAAGAGACATTTCAAGCGTTTGGTTGACAGCTACCACGCTGCCCATCCAGCTATTCATTCTGGATTTGTGACCCTACCTCAATCCATTTAAGGCGCCTCCTGCGTTTGGTTTCCGAAAGTAATGGGATTGAGAGATGCTTCGTTGTTATCAATAAGATTCATTAGATAAAGTCAAATTTACTATAATGGCTCCTGACCCCAAAAGTGTTTGACTTATGTATTGTTCGGAATAATTAAAATATTTTTGGTTTATTATTTAATAATAAACCATTGTAATCGCTCATGAAAGAAAAATATCTAACCCCCCCTCAAAATTTCATGGTTTACGTTTCAAAACGTGTAGAATCCGAATCTGCAATAAAAAATTTTTAGTCCGTCCGCCGTACGCACGATTTTTCCCAAACGGCTGAAGCAAAAAAGCTGAAATTTTCAGTAAAAATCCATGTTGGTCCGGCGACACCCCAATTCTTTAGCCAGCTCTCACTTAGTTTAAAGTGCCCTTTAAGGGTTGTGAAAGTTTTGTAAAATCCCTAAAACCTCAAAAAAAGTCAAGGCGCCTAAATTTGTACTCTTTTTAAAGAACACTCCACGAGGAATCGAATGAGCCCCTCCCCAGGTCCGCAGGTCAAACCATTCCCGATCTATGTCCCGATTTATGGTTCCAACATTCGCGTTATTTTAGTTTATTATTGTTTTTGTGTTGATATCAGTAACTTAGTGACGTAGTGGTGTAGTAATGTAGTAATGTGGATACTGGAGTGAACTCCTAAAAGGCTTTGTAGCCGATACACGAGTTGAAGTATTCTGATAACCATAAAAAAACGCAGCAAATTCTTTCACTGGCGTTTATTATTCAATTGGCTTGCGTTCATGATTTGAATTTCCACTAAGCTTTGGAGTGTGCGTGTTTCACAAGTGATAGAGCGATTATTGAATTTCGGGAGGCACACAAATATGATCAACTGATCAATCCAAATAGGTATTTTGGTTTAGAACAGATTTACGTGCTCTATGCATACCTCCTGAAATTCAATAATTGCTCTATCACCTGTGAAACACGCACACTCCAAAGCTTAGTGGAAATTCAAATCATGAACGCAAGCCAATTGAATAATAAACCCCAGTGGAAGAATTTGCAGCGTTTTTTTAAATTTATTCATCACCCAAATTAGGTAAGAATTGAAAAGTGCTTCATACTTCGCTGCTATTGTTTTACAGTGTTCCATTACTGTTGTTTTATTGAACCAATGATTTCAAAAGTTGATTAAAATTAATTAACAGGAGTAAAAAATATTCCTTGTTGGCATATTCCATTTTGTTCATCATGCTATCATGTTAGCATTCTAGGGTTAACAATATTCGCGGTTACAATAAGCGGGACAAGCAGTGTTTAGAATGTACAACTAACTGATTGGAGTTTTAAAGGTACTTGAATAAATTTCCCTATTGTAGATGAGCTTCATTTCAAACCGGCACATATCCATGCCGACAAAATGTTCAGGAAGTGAAAAAAACGATTGCACATTAGTGGAGATGTTTTTCTGCAGTTTCTCATCGGAGTAATGTGTGAGAAGGCACAGATAAAGATGCCTCATGAATCAATTTTCTCCAAAACACGAGGCTGTATATCCATTTTCACTTTGGAAATGTGCCCTTTTGATCAAAACTCATGGATTTGTGCCTTTTTGAAAAAGAAAGAATTCTTTCTCCATTCTGTAGGTTTTATTGAAAACTTTACCTGACTCCATATTTCCATTTGTCATGCCTGCCATCTATCGAGTCTCGTGTAAATATTCAACGTCAAGACGAAAGTGCAATGCTTCTTTTTGGATATGTGTCTTTTTGCAAACCCACGACTTATCGCCTGACGAGATTCGGAGGATATGAGCCATTTCGATTGCAAGGCACTGAAAAAAATGTAGGGGACGGATTTGTTACCTTTTCATGCAAACACATAACTTTAGCCCCGGAATTGACGTGGATGTGTTCTGTTTTGTTCGGAAATGATAGGGGGATCTGATTCAACTCATATTTAGAGATAGAAAATTGAGAAAAAAACGTTTTCTCCCAGATTTGGATATGTGCTTTTTTGAAAGTAAGCTCCTCAGCTGGGGCACCCCCAAACCTGGATGGCCCTGGTCCACATAAGCCACGCAGAATGGCGAGCCAAGGAAATGGATTCCAACTTATTCCGGGAACTGTAAAATTTCTCCTTTTCGAGCCCGAACCGCATTTGTTAAAACCCAAATTTGGGTATTTCAGGTTCGGGACTCGTCGGGGAGGGGTGGGAGGCTATGGGAGGAGGCTACGGCGGGTCCTTGGCCTCCAGCTGAGGGGACCTTATTTGATAGTGGCGGCCTTCAACCGCCGCCTACAGGTGCGAAAATTCAGTCGCCGCTCCGATTGCTGACCGTTCTCGGGCTATCGCATAAACAGGCTCATAAACGAGCGGACTCGCCAAGTAGGTAACAGTGACGTCACCAACGCGGAGCTCGCGTGCACCCGAAGTCCGCCAAGTTGGGTGGGCAGTGTAGTCCCCATTAACATACGGGGTTACCGACAGGAAACTGACGTTTTTGTAATGAACGACTCTCGGCCTTCCGAATCTGCGAAGCGGTGGAAGCCTTGTGTTCACTTTCGAGAGCCAAAATACTTTTATTGTCCGAATTCAAAATTTCCACTAGCATTTCGCGTTTCATAGCCTACTGAACCAATTTGGTTCCGTGCCTGTCAGTCTGCCTGCCTGTCCGCATTTCCTTGTTGCAGCCATAACTTCCACAATTTTGAATGAATTTAGATCATATTTTGAGGGCCTATGCGGATGGGTCTGGCCCCTGATCTGACGGCCGCGCAATCGCCGCTCCCGAATGCAAGGACTGTTATCCAAAATTGTTATCAAAAGTAGTAATTGCTCCATCACCTGCGAAACACGTATACTCCAAAGATTAGTAGAAATTCAAATCATGAACACAAGCCGATTGAATAATAAACCCCAGTGAAAGAATTAGCAGCGTTTTTTTATTAAACCTCAATACCTCCCCCACAATTAAAACATCTATAATTTATCAAGTCCTTTAGCACTCGTAATGCGTTAAAACTTCCCCGAATCCAAATTTAAACGTGTAGCCGAAGGAAGACTGATGTAGAGGAGGCACACAAATATCATCAACTGATCAATCCAAATAGGTATTTTGGTTGAGAACAGATTTACGTGCTCTATGCATTTCTCCAAAAATTCAATAATCGCTCCATCACCTGTGAAACACGCACACTCCGAAGCTTAGTACAGATTCAGATCATGAACGCAAGCTAATTGAATAATAAACCCCAGTGAAAGAACACTTATTTACCCCAGTAATAATATTGAATAATATTTACCTATATATTGTCAGCGTTTCATGCATATCAGAATGCTTCAACCAGTGTATCGGCTACTAACTACACTACAAGTATTCACATCGGCTATCACTCCAGTATCCACATGCACTACAACTCGATGCTATCGGCCATACAACCATAAATCGGGCCATACATCGGGAATAGTTTGACCTACGGACGTGGGGAGGGTCTCATTTGATTCCTCATGGTATGTTCTTCAAATAGGTACAAATTTAGGCTGCTTCGACTCGTTTTGAGGTTTTAGGGATTTTACAAAACTTTGACAGCCCTTAAAGGGCACGTTCAATTGAATGAGAGAGCTGGCTCAAGAATTGGGGCGTCCTCGGAACAAGATGGATTTTTCCTGAAAATTTCAGGTCTTTTGCTCCAGCCATTTGGGAGATATCGTGCGTCGTGCGTACGGCCGGAAAATTTTTTATTGCAGATTCGGATTCTACACCCTTTGAAACGTGAACCATGAAATTTTCAGGGGGGTTAGAATTATTTTTTTGTTTTTTTTTTGTTTTTTTTTTTCAGAGCGATTACAATGGTTTATTATTGAATAATAAACCTAAAGGTACTTGGAGGTATTTACTTATTTTATGAGTTATCCCAAGGACTGAATAGGTATTACTACCTTTGTCAATAATGATTTTTTGATTTGATTTGATAACCATGGAACCACTACGTATCAAGTTGTAGGTATTTTCCCGTTATTTTGTTTATCCTGGAGGATAACGCTATCCCTAATATCAATCTTCCTTATCCATTGGATGACTGTGATTGATACACCGGCCCTAAGATGTTCAGGTATAAGCGGAGGTAGGTCGAACTTTCAGACTAAAAACTAATCAAAGCAGAGCGAAACGTCTACAGGGGTGAAGAACGCGAGTTGGATCTTCAAACGGCGAATCGGTCCAGTGGCGACGGTTTTCGCCAAAATACCCGACCGAATCGAATCCGTCAAATCAGCGGGGCGCGGCCGAGGGCTCACCAGGTGACCGCTTGGCAGTCTCATTTGGCAGGCGGCCTTAGGAGTTTCCTCCTGTCACGGGACGTAATTATAGGTAGAACTCCCTTTACCTCCACCTTAACCAACTCTATCTCTGTATATCTTCGCCTTCCTACGCCCGGAGACCCACACAGACGAGAGTCTTCAACGTCAACGCCCGTCAAGAGACCGACAGCGACCGGGATTCAGCGACCTCCGTCCACTATGGTGAGAGGGAATTGGAGTAGACTCGTCTACATATACAGAGATGATGAATACATTCGTAACTCAATAGATATCATAAACCTACCTAAACAGATATCAGCTGTGCTACTGCATTACCATTTAGCCAATACAGATCACATCACATCATCTTATGTTTTTATTAAGTTGTACTTAATGTTAGCAACTCACGTTGAATACGAAAAGGTTTGATACTGAGGTAAGGCAGATGATTAAACTGGGTTGTTAAGTTTTATACATAGACGTCCACTCCTCTAAATTGGTGATTACACCTGCCAAATTCATAGCCCCAGGTACTCGAAGTGAGAGTAGGCGATTACAATTCATTTTAGGCTGTCATGAGGCAGTCGGTGTTTCAGGTCAAGAAAAATTCTACATCAGTACAATTGAAAGAGATTGAGAATGGAATTTCCAAGTCAAAACAAATGTGGAAAAGACATCGGATGTTGAGGAGAGAGAAGAGAAGATGTTCAACTCTGTTGAGGGAATGAGTAGAGAAATAGTCCAGTCATCTGGTGCCAAATCGGGGGGTAGCTTGCAAAAATTACCAACTTTCCGCAAATTTGCTGGGTTGTTTCTACCCCCCCCCCCCCCAGGAATGCTACACCTCATTTTGCGGACAAATTAACCTTCCGGGGGGGGGGGGGGGGGGGGGGGTGACGAAGCTAGGCTATGAAGGGGGGGGGGGGAGATGTAGCATAACAACACACAAAAAGAAAAGAAAATCATAATATCATCATCAAGTACGTTAATAACAATAAGCTTGGCGGAAAAGAGTATTTTCTGCTAAGTTTTGCCATTTTGGGAAAATTTGCCGATCTTTAAGCCCCTATATCTTGATGATCGCTTGGTAAAAAATCGGTTGTGAGTAGGTCATTTTCTAGAAAATTTTGTCTACCTCATTTTATGATAGAGTGTTCTTCTCGCTAGGATGCGTAGTTTTCGAGTTATAGCGGAAAAACTGAAAAAAGTCCGGAAAAATCGCGGTTTTTCGACCCCCCTGAAGTTAGTTCCGTCGTGGGAAATGGAAGGTGGGGTTTTAGTGTTTTTGAATCCCAAATAACCCAAAGTGCGGTCCCTTTTGGGTACCTTAGGAGATCCGATTTCCACCTAAGGATCTCAAAAATTTCCTCACCTGCCACCGAAAAAAAAAAAAAAAAAAAAAGTATTGAACGTGGTGCATTTGTCCACAGCCACACCCCTCTTCTGACTACGACAGTTACGTTACGTCTGATCTATAATAAAAGTCACTACCATCTAGAGTGAGTTGTCAGTATCATAGGGCAATCTACAAGGAGGAACTGTCCCTAGTTCAAATACATTTGGGGCCATCCAATGTTTCCTTAATGCATGTATCCACACCTACTCCTTTATCGCTATGACGGTTACCATACCATACCATACCATACTATAATTAAGATACCAACCACAAGTTGGTTATCTGCATCATATGGGAAACCCACAAAGTGGAACTGTAACCCAGGATACATTTGCCACTATCCTCCTCATTTCCTATATATCCCATAGTGGCTGGGTGTGTCCATCCCTAAGACAGCTACCTAGGTTTCATCTAGAATTAAGGTACCTACCACCAAGAGTGAGTGTTTTGACATCGAGCAACCCTCAAGATGGGCATATTTGATTGATTTCATGGCAATAAAATAGTTTCTTTGTAATCCACTCACAAATCTGTTGATACAAGCATATAATATTCTGCAGTTATAAATACTTGATGTATCACCATCCCTATTATCATGTCATGCAAATAAATGAGCAATCGTTATTGTTGAAGAACTGTGATCTGAATCGGAGTTCTCATTATCAACCGCCCGTCGTAAACAGAGCGATCTCATTGTGTTATAAATAACAGAGACGGATCTCTGCCGCATCACCTGGGGCAGTTTGAAGGTGGAGGCGGCCTCCTGCAAGGATAGCACGCAGTAGCCACAAGGGCAGTTGAACAGGAGAAGTTGGCTCCCCTCGCGGTCACTATTATGTCAGTGCGGTACATCCACTCTCCTCCCCGCACTGTGGGCCAAATGACCGACTTAGGCGTTCAAAATAATTGCACGAGCCCGTATTATGAGACATTCAAATCGAGTATAATTCAAGCCGACACGTCCTCCCAATTTGCTATTCTGTTACATAGCATGTTAGTTTGACACAGCAGTGTATAACAAAGTGGTGGAACGGTGCAGTTGCCCCTCCCAAGGACTGAGACGGTAAGCCTGCAACACCCAGAGGACAACCTTGAAGCTAGAAAGGTACTGGAGTAGCATTGTCAACAAACGAGAATGGTCCTGGTGGGAGGATAAACTATCTATAGCTTGATCTCAGGGATAACATTAATGAACCATCCCCTCGAATAAACTGTAAGTCTGTTCGTCCCAAAGATGAGTAGGCTCATTAGAAATTAGTCTATACTTCTGTGCTTGAAAGTAGAAAATGAAATGAACAATGAAATTTGGATTAATTTCAATGTAATCAAATGAAAACGCTGCAAATTCTTTCACTGGGGTTTAATATTCATTTGGCTTGCGTTCATGATTTGAATTTCTACTAAGCTTTATAGTGTGCGTGTTTCACAGGTGATGGAGCGATTATTGAATTTCAGGAGATATGTAGATATGATAGAGCACGTAAATCTGTTCTCAACCAAAATACCTATTTGGATTGATCAGTTGATCATATTTGTGTGCCACCTGAAATTCAATAATCGCTCTATCGCCTGTGAAACACGCACAGTCCAAAGCTTAGTAGAAATTCAAATCATGAACGCAAGCCAATTGAATAATAAGCCCTAGTGAAAGAAGTTACAGCGTTTCTTGTACTAATATGACATTTTGATTGTTAAATCGACATTTGATATCATACTTCAAATTTTTGCTTTTTGGTTCAAAAACGTATTCATTTTTTTCTAGAAAATACAGGAGAAAGAAGAACATTTGCCTCAACGTAGTTAGAAACTTAACGATATTGGGGGACTTGGGGCTGGCTCCGATATACTACAATCATGATGGTTGTATTAAGAGTAACTGGACAAGCAACATAAACGATATTATGATACTTAGCAACTTACTGCCCACGCCTTGCTTTAAACCATCCTTTTCGGTTTAGTGTTTCCAGTAATTTGCTTTGTGTGTTCAGCGAGGAGAGAGGTGATGCAATGAATAGGATCGAGAGGAGATCGGTTGAATGCATATTTATTGGGTTATCGCGGCCTATATACTGGAGGTTCACCACACTTAGCAATCATATAGCATTAATATGCTATAGCCCCCCCCCCCCCCCAAAAAACATTGTCACTGTACGTTTCAAGGTTCGTATTGATTGTGTGAATTGA
>JAVIWC010004936.1:0-11177 GCA_031894815.1 Creontiades dilutus
GTGAATGTGGATACCGGAGTGATAGCCGATGTGAATACTTGTAGTGTAGTTAGTAGCCGATACACGGGTTGAAGCATTCTGATAATATATAGGTAAATATTATTCAATATTATTACTGGGGTTTATTATTCAATATTATTACTGGGGTAAATAAGTATTCTTTCACTGGGGTTTATTATTCAATTGGCTTGCGTTCATGATTTGAATCTTACTAAGCTTCGGAGTGTGCGTGTTTTACAGGTGATAGAGTGATTATTGAATTTCAGGAGATATGCATAGACCACGTAAATCGGTTCTCATCCAAAACACCTATTTGGATTGATCAGTTGATGATATTTGTGTGCCCCCTCTACATCTGTCTACCTTTGGCTACATCGTTTAAATTTGGATTTGGGGAAGTTTTAACGCAATACGAGTGCCAAAGGACTTGATAAATATAGATGTTTTTATTGTGGGGGGGGAGGGTATTGAGGTTCAATAAAAAAACGCTGCAAATTCTTTATACTAATCTACTTGTAAGCTAGCAACTAATCTTAACGTTTCACGGGGTTTAGAATTGAAGGGAGACTCTTATCGGTGAATGAAGCTCCAAAAATGCACGTTAAATAATGTCGTATGTGACAGTTTTCGAAATCGACACTTCCGTATTCCGTCTTATTGCTTCATAGATACTTTTTTTTCTCATATCGAAACAGTATCGGTGTCAGTAAGAACTTGTTAAAGGTTCCGGTTGTTGGAAAGAGGAAGTCGTCATCTTTTCTGCAACCGTTCGAATAAAGTATTCTAACAGACTCAACTCGCTCCTTTGGAAACTAGATACCCTCATTAGCTGCAAGAAAAGAGGTGCTACCTGAAACGTCCTTCTTCCCATTCTTACGAAACCCGCAAGAAAAAAATCACCGGGAAATCGCGATGAGCGAGAGAAACAGGAGGAGAGAAACCCCAAGTTGAAGGACGTACGAAGGGATGAAATGGAAAGGGAGGAAATGAAAGTGAAAGTAAAGACTAATAGAGCGGCTGGAGGTAGCTGGGAAAGGCCGACTAGTGGTTGATGGTGGAGAGGGGTTTACCGCTCTATGCTCGCGGTTCAATATTTTCTGCTCCCTACTTCCAGCTTCACTTTTGTTATAGCGTTTAACTTTCCCCTCCTACTTGGGCTCCCACTCAACTCAAGTGTTCAGTTTCCATGTGAGAGACCAGAAAAAGCCGAGGCTGAATTTTTCTAGTAAAAAATACACCTCTTAGCTCGATTTTTTTCCGACGTACTGTAATTTAACTATCAGCTCCATTTAGTAAGCGGTTGTTATATTGTTTCAATCTTCAAGAATGGAGTCTCATTTTGCTGGAAAATTCAAGTGTCACTATTACACGAACGTTCTATCGTTACTGGAATTCAAAGGGTTTTTAAATTAATGTCTTTTCTGTACTGTCTATAGCAGTACTGCTTCGTTACTATACACGATAATATAAAGTATCAAGTTCTACTGACAGGATTCATATTTTTGAAAATTTATTGAATAGAAAAAATCCATTATTAAGGGAGAACCTAGACATTATTGGGAAACCAATTTTCTATTTGGACGTGATACACGTCATATTAAACAAACTACAGCCGAGATAAAGTAAGATCAAGCAGAAGTGAGTATCAATTACTGCTTATTTTCTTTCTGAACTTAACTTGTTCAGTACTAGTGCAATATCGATTGTTCTGGGCCAGGTTCCTGTCCCACTCCTTATAATATTATACCAATTACACAGGTCTGCAAAAAAATTTTTTTGATCAGCTGCATGGAATATTTTAGATATGTTTTATGTTTTTTGGTGTGCTGAATCCAAAAATGACCACTATTTTCCTCCATCACGTACAGTTTTCTTGCAAATTAGGGGAGAGGGGGACATAAAAAACGAAAAAGTAGAAAAAACACCATAATTTGTATTGTCTATAAACTCAAAATAAAAGAAAGTATTTGTTTACTATTCAGTACAAAATGCTCAAAAACTTCATTCAGTTTGCATGTGGAACCTTTTGGTTTATTATTCAATAATGAACCATTGTAATCGCTCTTGAAAAAAAATTCTACCCCCCCCCCCCCCCCTGAAAATTTCATGGTTTACGTTTCAAAGGGTGTAGAATTGGAATCTGCAATAAAAAACGCTGCAAATTCTTTCACTGGGGTTTATTATTCAATTGGCTTGATCAGTTGATCACATTAAATGTGACACAAATTTTGTGTGCCTCCTGAAATTCAATAATCGCTCAACCACCTGTGAAACACGTACACTCCAAAGCTTAGTAGAAATTCAAATCATGAATGCAAGCCAAATGAATAATAAACCCCAGTGGAAGAATTTGCAGCGTTTTTTTTTTTTTTTTTTTTTTTTTTTTTTTTTTCATTGATACTTCGTCGCATACGTTTTTGTGCTCCAGCATTGTCCGTATCCCTCTTCAGCATCCAACAATAGTCAGCCAGCATGTCCCCTCTCTTTCATTTCGTATCAATCCTGGGAGTGACATGACTAAATATGAGAGCGAAAATATTCATGCAATTCATAAAATTGACAACTTGGAAGCAACCAACAAATTGAGGTTTAACGCTGAATAACACCGCTTGCGGTATTCAAAAAACCAGTTTTTCCAGAAAACTAGACATGCACATTCGGTTTTTGGAAACAGTAAAAAAACCGTATGCAGTTTTTTGGTTGCAAATCTGTGTTATTTTATGTTTAATAATTTTAGTAATGTGAATTTGGTATACTGTCAAAAAAAAGAATAATTTATTGTCCACATCGTATTGAAGCTTAGTAATAAATATAAACAAATATTAATGATGATATCACACGGTACGAGTACGTTCAGAACGCGGAGAAAGATGTTTGAGAGTCGATGTTGCTATGGATGGCTATCGCGAGAAAACAAGTACAAAGAAATTAATACGGGCGTTCGGAGCAGACAGGTCGCGATAGCGCTCGAATGATTGGTGGTTTTAATTTTAAAACAAATTTGATCGCGGGAGTCATCGCGGCTCCCTGGACTGTGATAGGTTGGTTCAAGGCCGCTTTCGACTAGTGGCATCACCGCAGGGTCCTGTTTCATGTCCATCGATCGCTCATACTTTATAAACAGTTCTACATAACGGGGTACGGCTTTGCAAACCAATAAAATGACTGTCAGTTTTCAACATGTATAAAAAATCCACTACAGTATAATAAATAAACACCATACGGCTTTAGCCTTTGCTATCCGCCGGAGGTTTTTCTACAAAGTATGATTGATACATACATATGCATGTAGCGTCTGTTCAGAAGCGGAAAAAGAGGTCAATGGAAACATATAATAGGGGGGAGTATGGGTTTGGGTTCTTCCACTGTAGTTGATCTCTGGTGTTTATCAGCACTCCATTAACGGCCAGGGTGAATGTCATTTGAATGAACTCAAGTTGGAGCTGGACTGTCCTTAAATTCGACCTCCGGTCTTACGTTTAGTTTCCTGTACAAATAAGACAATAGCGGCACCTGTTGTAGCGAAAAGCAAATTTAAATTAGTCAAAATACTTCCAATTGTTACAGGGTTACCACCGATGGTAATGAATCCTGTTGAGGATCATCTTGTCGATCCTCTGTAAGTAAATTACATAAAATTATACAAATAATTCAATCATTGGCTACTTGTGATAACTCCGTACTATTCGATAACACACCGCTATTAAGTTTTGGAATTATGCCTTTCAAAGGGGACAGGTTGTCCGAGCGAGCTGGGGCGTCAGTCCTCTAGCTGTTTACTTTCAGTGGGAGTACTGATAGCCCCGGTTCGAATCCGGCTGGCACCAATGATTAGGGCCAAAGTCCTATCAAGTGTTGTATACTTGTCCTGTCGTTAGACAGTTCACCTCTGATCTCGATATCACGTGAATCCAAAACGCTCCCAACCTAGGGGCGTGAGGCAATGGGAAGCCACGAGCGAAATCGTCAGACCTAGTTCCGATCCTCTCTGGAGGACGGCTGGCGACGTCCGTGACACCTCCGGGTAGTCGGACGAGAATCCAAGGTGAAATTCCGTGTTTACTTTACTTTACTATTATGTCTTTCATGAATTTTCCCTTATGATGAGAAAATAGGAAACTAGGAAAGAGAGATAAAGCGGAGGGTGGACAGAGAATCCCGAGAAAAAAATTCAGAAAAGAATGACAATTTAATAGAAAATTAGTTTCACAATGCCCATTGCGCGTCAATGTTGTTTCATGTAGCGCCGGTTCAGTCAGCGTTTGCCCGTTGGTGGAGGTGTGACCATCAAGTTTCTGCCCACTCGACGCAGGAACGTTAGCACCTCATTATATCCACGCTCAATGCCTTCAGTCTACAAAACTCACAACCGTGGAACTAGCAGCTAAGGACGTTTTTCAATGTTTTTACGAAGGTATGAGTTTTTACCTTACTGAGAGCTCGTGTAGCCGGCGGGCCAGGTACTTGTTTTGGTTGCTCTTCAGGTGTTACCTTTCCCCATGTTCCAATTGGGCCTAAACCACTAGGGCCCAATAAACCTCGAGGAGGATGTCTTGGATGATTTTCCAAAAGAATGGCATCTCCCTGGCAACTAACCCTGTAAATCGATTGTTCCAACCTTCGACGGTTTTATTGATTTTGTACGAAGCGCCCTGACCAGCCTGATGAACTTTTCAGGGGATAAGCGGAAGCAAAGGGCTGGTGGGACGCAAGCGAATCACCAAACTTGCACCACCGCTTCTGTGTCTTCCAGTGACGTACATCGTGTCCAAATAATCAAGCTCTGTACCTGCCTCTGTGGTAATATCTAGCAATAAAGCCATTCCTCGGCTGACTTAATCTTGTGGAAGAAATGCCAGGGAATCGATCATTACAGCACCAGAGGCTGAAATCGGCAGCCGTCAAGCCCAATTCCTGCAAAAAAGTACTCCTAAAATCCATGGGAACAGTTATTTATACCGACTGAACATATAAGTTTTTCAAATACGTATGTAGGTACCTAACTGAATTTCCCTCCATGTACTCTGGCAGAAATGGAGGAAGCAGACCTGAATCGTATCAGACCGTCCAAAAACTTCCTTCACGGCATTGATGGCTGCTCTAGTTAGTACCCCTTTAGTTAGGGGTAGTTTCTACTAGTTCCTCGTATCACTTCAAAGATTTTCGTTGGAGAAGGGGGTAAACTATTGTGTTTAGACGCTTCCGCACCATGTACAGTTGATGAAAATTATTGGGTGCAACATCGAATGTGCCGTCAATGATCATTCTACTGACTCGCCAAGGAGAGCAGTAACTTTTTGGAGAGGAAGTGCTTCCATCGTCTAGTAGGAGCACGTCTCACTTTCACCGTCTCCTACAAAATACATTATTAGGAGGAATTAATTATAATTGATCAATGAAAATGAATCACGAATTAATGATTTAAAATAATAATTTAATACTAATTAATGATTGAATTTAGCATTTTTATTTGCGAAGGTTCTTGAAAATACCATCATTATTTCCTACCTATACCTTCAATTTTGAGATCTTCCAGATGCTTAGGTATATGGGGGTGCTCTCGTTGAATTTAGTTTCGCAGCATCCGTTTCGTTGATGTTCCTCTCAAAAAGTCTATTTTTGCGTAGTCCGACAATTTTTTTTTCCGCGTACAAACGACTGGGTGGTTCCAATGTTTCCATGGGACGGGCTTCTGCTTCGCTGTAGTGTTTGGCCACCTCTACATTTGATTCAGAAGTGCGAGGTTGTGTTAGCCGACGACTGTCACCCGTGCAGTGAAAACCTTCACCCCACCTCGACACTAATAAATACAGTATGTAGTAGTAGATCCGAATTGGCAAAACGTTTTAAAGTCTCCAGGCCAAAAGTTGTTCTTCTGTAGTTTCTTCTGTTATTACTAGCTGTATCCCATATCATCAAATCGTGCATCACTTTGGGGTACTTTGCATATCCAACATAAATAAATGAATGCTGAAAATTGTTACTTATCATAAACGGAGATTTCAGGCTGCATGTCTCCTTTACACCTTTCTTTAGTTATTTATGCTGCACATATACGAGTAAATATTCTTCAAACCCCAGATTTTCACCTCGCTTCCTCTGTGTTGTTACACTGAGCTCATGAAAAAGCTCCACAGTGCTGTCGGCATTCAGGATTCTGATGGGAATGAACCGTCTGACCTGTCGAAGACTCATCACAACACATCTAGCAGCCGAACCTTCAATCTCGATTATACAGGGTGATTCCCTCGTAGTGTACGCAAATTTTTTGGGTAAAACTAGACCGAAAATGGAGCAAAACGCCACCAACCGCTCTGTTCTATCTCAACCCGTTCCAGAAATATGATTTTTCAGAGGTTTTTTGTGGAAACCACGTTTTTTTTCCCCATAAAAGCTGTGTTATGTGCACTTTGCTCTAATATTTTTCAATTTTTTAGTACATTTTCGGATTCAACATTAAATTTCCAATAAGATGGTAGTACAAGTTACCATAAAAGTCACTAACTTTGCATCGAATGAACAGCTCAAACTTTAACTTATGTAGGAAAGTTAAATTTTCTTGTTTTTCATTATCGCTCATCAATTTACTAAAAGACCACCAACAAAACTGCAAAATTTGCATTTAATACCATAAAAAGTAGCGCATTTAACCAGCTTTCGAATGATATAGTCACATTTATGATTTTGGTACGATTTCGTAGAGAAATCCACATTTTAAATCCGAAAAACACGGTGTATTATTTTGGTTTGAAAATCATTTACCTACTTAGTAGATAAATTATAGGTAGCTACATTATGATATTCCCATTATTAAAATCTGCATTTTATACAAAACAAACTTTCAGCGGAAGAGAAAAGAAAAGTATTGTTGATAGAAAATAAAGGAAATCTGTCAATCAAAAGGCTTAAGGAATCCGTTATTTTATTAGATTTTCAAAATTAAAAGGTAGTAGAGACTTTTATGGTGACCTGTACTACCATCTTATTGGAAATTTACGAGGGAACACTACGAGGGAATCACCCTGTACATACATACCAAAACAAGCACACAACAACGTTCCTCCTTGATCAGTTACCCCCGCAGTTCCTGGTCTTGCAATTTTTTTTTCCATATTCATCTCGATATATTTTTTTTCGGGAATTTTCTTTCCGGTTGCCGAAACAACATTCTCGAAATTTTGTCATAATAGGAAATGTTTTATTGACCGACCATCAACATGCCTCGAAAATTATAGAACAACGGTCAACAACATTGTCCAATATTAAATATTAATGTATCATTATTGACGGCACCATTTAATCATGTACATACTACCGATCTGTAAAAAAAATTAAATTCAGATAATAGAACCACTTGCCAATACAGCAATTGTACGATACATCGAACGAGTATTACAATTTGAAACCTGTTGATTAGGTGTCTGTTCGAGACATTGGGCGCGTGCTTAGGCAAGCCCGCACAACTTACTTGTATTGTGGGGCAGCGATGTAAGCAGACGCCAGTGCTTAAGGTGCTGTATTCCGCCTTCAAGAAACTGTTTTTATTTGGTTTGATGACAGCAAGATGTGTGTTTGGTGTGTACAAATATGAAACTTAAGATACATCTACCCTAGAAAATTCGAACGGTAATGTTGAGATCCATTATATTGATTTAAACTCTGAACTCTTTCTTACCGTAAGTGCCAATGAAGAGGATTCGGAATTAAAACAGAATATAAATTTTTATTAGTTTCCTTTTAAGTTGGATAATGGTGATGGATAGTTACTATGTCAGAAGTATTTAAAGGATACAGAAAGCAGAGAAATTCCTAATATCCCCGATATTTCATTATATCGGCCATCTGACGACCTAAATAGGATAGGTATATATTGTGATGATCCTTTGGATATCACAATAAACACACATGGACGGATAGCAGTTTGAGGTTTCCAAATCGTGGTCTGTGGGGTTGAGGTTTAGGTGGAATGTATCTACTTTCTTCATATTAATGTCTTCAAACATTGGTGACATATGCGTGATATTAAGAGCAGATAGCTGAGGGTGATTTTCGCTTAACACAGAAGGTTTTTTAAAAGTTGTCAATTGAGTTGACATGATGTTATTCCGATAATAGATGGAATCCTTGTTTGGCTTTATTAGGTGGATTCCTCTTAACGATTTTGTTCCTTTATGGTTGTTACTTTCAATTTGAATCTTGTCTTCTGTCGGGAACACTGAATTAGGTAATTAGTCTCAGGAATTATTGAGAGGTGGTTATTTGTAACTTTTAATTTCGTGAATGGCCAATCGTTGGTCGATCCGTTTGTTAGTATTACCTTCTCGCATTCTGCGTTTAGGTACGAAACTTTTTTCTGTGTTGTAGGCACAGCGATCACTTAGTGCGATTATTTCGTTTCGGTCCTCTTGTTCAAGTAAATACCTATGTTTGGGGATAACAGTTGTGTAGCTATTATCTATGATCAAGGGACTGAGTATAGATAATACAAGATAATAGTTAGTTGGCTTGTACACAGATATGGTCAGGAAATACACAATTCTTTCAGATCGGATATTGCATTGCTCCTTGATTAATGATTCGTATGAGAGAATGTCTGAAAAGTAATGATGCTTGGGTGTAATGCTCCCAATTTGCAGAAGGTGATGGATGTCTCAATTTCTGATAGCACGTTGTAAATAATATTAACGTCTGATTGTAAATGATAGAGGACTTCTTTGTGAAGTACTAATTGTCCGTCAAAATGGTTGATAATTTTGTCGATTTCAATAAATTTTGATTTGACATACTCGTTATTGAACTGAACAGTTTGAAGTGTTTGTTTGTAATTGGTTACTAGTCGATTTACTATAGAGTGCTGTTTTAGAGAATTTGGCCTGTTTAGCACGATCTCGCCTATCTAGATCCTTCGAGATTTTGTCAAAACGTTCCCTGTCGTCGTTATCTAGGTTGCCAGTTACTGCTTCAATTACTGATCCTAATCCGTTGATCAGTCCACGTTTATGTCGTAAGACTCCGTGAAGTTGGATATTGGATATCTTTGAAGTAACCAAGTCTTGAACGTTTCCAAAAACTTTGCACTGATCGTAAATTTTGTCGTAAAGTCCTCGGGACGAGTTAACCTTATTTATCAGAACGGAATAATTTGAATTTAATTTTCCACCTCTGAGTATAGTTCTTTCAGTTCGTAGTAGTGTTTCACATTTGACAGGTGGTTTTTGTCTTTGGTGTTATGGTGACGTGGTATGATTTTTTCGGTTTTTAGTTCAGTGTTAACTTCTACCAGTTGTTCCTTATTGTAGGAGTTTTCGGTTTTACTCTTTTTTTTTTCACATGAATAGTTGTCAGGAGTTTAGGAAGTTCTTCTCTTTGTTGATTTGTTTCTGTTAATCACGGTCTCGTTCAGTTGTAAAGCTTTACTATTAACAAATTGTAGTTAAGTTTTAGTTATTTTAGTTAGTTTAGTTAAATAGCCATTTATTAAAAAATTTTCTGCTTCTAAATTAAGTAATATTTCCTCATTTATGTGGCCATAAACAGCTTCAAAAGGAGTCAAATCAGTCGATGAGCGAATTGGATTGTTATAGGCAATAAGTGCATATTTAACTCAAGTTACTGTAGAGTCGCAAGAGCTTCTTTCCTATTATTTGAAAGTCTGAGATGCTCAATAAGTACAGAGTGAAAACTTTCTATCAAACCGTTACTATTGAGGTTTTGACTTCAAACAAAATGGATGTCCATTTTATGAACTGATAAACTTTCTTTGACCAATGAGGAGTCGAATTCAGCTCCATTATCAGATATAATTTTCATGGGTATTCCATTGCGCGTTTAGAATGCACAGAGGTTTTTTACAACGTCAAGGCTGCTGTTAGAGGCGGTATAGTAAGCTTGTGCGTATTCGGAAAAAGAATAAATTATTGTTAGAATTTTACTGAGAATGTTCTCCCTCTTAGGTTAGATAGTATCAGGCGATAGTAAGTTTCAGGTCTTTTTCTATAGTGGCTAATTTTTGCTCGGTGTCATTTAGCGTCCGAATTTCATAAATTATGGAAAAAAGTTCCGGACAGCGGAATTCTCGATTTTTTAAAATTTGATTTCCTACATATCTTGAAACTTGAAAAAACAAATTTTGAGGAGCGTTGAAATTTTATTTTTATTCGGTCATTTACAAAGGTTCAAATTTACGAATTGAAACGATAAACCGAAATTCCGACGCAGATTCATTACAAGGAGTGCATGGGCCTCCACAGATCGATCTGCTAGTTGACTCCGATCAGAGTAACATTTGCATATATTGCGAGGGACCTCTCTAGAAATGCCCTCTTGGAAAGGTAGTGGAACGAAGGGTGACCCAGTGTAAAAACCGCGGTGATCGACGGGAAAAATGTCTTCAAAGCCTGAAGAAGCCACTACCCCCGAAAACACGTGAAGCGTACGGCCCTCGTAACCTATTGGCTTAGCTTGGGGCCCCGAAAAAAAATCGTGTTCACTGCACTAGTCAAGAAAAGGGCTAGGAAGAAGTGGGGGAAGCGGAAAATCGCTGAACTCTGCGAGGTGGGCGCGAGTATAATCGCATTAGCCGTGCAAGGTACGGCTAGTTGAGGCTGCCAGAGCGTGATTCGGGGGGGGTGTAAAATTCTTTTTATCTCGGGAAAACGGGGATAAAAAAAATAAAATTTTGCTGCCTTATAAGGTTGTTAAAATGGTTGATGTTCGGTCATGCTCGCGGTAAGGACGGAAAAGTGAGCTCACCTTTGAGGAACGAACGGGTATTTACGATGTTCTCCATGGTGTTCATGTTTCCTTATATTCACCGATACTAGTGTTCGCGCTCAAATACCGTTTAATGAATCGCGAATCATGCTGAGTCATAGAATAAAAACCCGTGACTGGGAACCTTACAGAAATATGAAATAAATAATATAGGAAAGATCCAGTTATTCTACATGGTCGTATGAATGAATTTTCCTGAATTATCGAGTAATGTTTGTGTGTTATCATTTTGGAATTAGAGCCCTTTTTGTGCAAAAGAAACAACTGATGAATAATAACTAATAATAATATGTCTGCTTTTCGAGCAAAGATATTTTATTTCTTCGTTTTGGAGTTCTAGATTTTATGACGAAATAACATAGTTGTTATTGTCTACAATAACAGATAGTCATTTATAAACCTAT
>JAVIWC010004937.1:0-10968 GCA_031894815.1 Creontiades dilutus
AACCGTGTAACACTGAAATAATAAACTGATAAGGCTACTTCATTTGATCCAATTTTTTTTCTGAGGTGGATATCCATTGTAGATGGTTTGTTCCTTCATAGTGTAAGTGGATGTAGCAGCCCCAATAGATATCTCGCTGAGTAGTGACAATGGAAGTTGTATACCTCTGGTTAGTGACAGCTGTAGGGAGTGAGAAATACGGACTTTGGTATTTTCTCCTGGGTCCTGTAGACACAACTTTTACATACTTTTCCATGGAACATGTACATCCACATAGGAGACAATTTTAAAACACTTACAAAACTGTATTTAGTTGAGATTTGACGGCAATCAGTGACGTAAATGTAACCGACATTTTGAAATGACCCCAATATCTTTCCAAAAGCTGCGATTCGTCAAAGATCAAACTTATTGAGATTTAAAAGGACATTAAAAGAATACAAATCTTTCTACCTTCACCAGTCGGGGGAAAAAAATATATCGTATCCCTCAAAAACACAGTACGGATTAAAGGAGGAAATAAACAAGACAGTTGGACAGATGGAGAGATGCGTTGAACAGCACAACGGCGGCGACCCATTGAAGGATTTAGGGCGTAAACCCGAACGAAACCTCCCCAGAGAGTGAAGAGTCAGTGGTAGAGCAGCGCACCTAGAGTACGTCGGAAGAGAAAAAACCATCTGGAAGCTGAAAAAAAATAATCCCCGGGGGACCCTCTTCTGGTTCAAGCGCTCGTGAAGTTGTCGTGGAAGCCTTTTGCCTTTTTCCTTGTAAAAGCCACCGCTACCTGTTGCGATTCGGACTTGTTTATTTAAATACGAAAAGATTGAGGGAGAAGAATTGAAGAAAGGATTGTCGAGTTGTTTCTCGACACTTCTTCCGAGGCGGAGTGCGTTTTATTCGAGGGGGAGCCGTTTTCTTTTGGATGATATAGGAGAAAAAACTGAAGAAAATGGCTCCTTTTGCGTGACGCCGCTTTGGATGGAACTCTCGAGTCAAAACACCGACCGCACCTTCCACAAAAACGTGGCAGAGACGTTGTGAAAGTTCTAAATACACAAATGGATATTAACCACGTGAATACTATTTGCTGTTTGTTAAGCTTTAAAAAATCATTAAAACCGTTTTATAAAAGTCAATAAAATTATTTTTGACATGGATATGTCTTTTGGCTGAGGGTCAAGGAATTTTTCACGGCACTTTTTTTTCTCCACACGAAAATGCAACGCTTCGGCACTCCAGCTAAGTAGAAATCAATAAGGTAAGTTTTTCTATAAAATTAACCTTTTTTTGGTTTATTATTCAATAACAAACCATTGTAATCGCTCTTAAAAAAAAAATGTCTAACCCCCCTGAAAATTTCATGGTTCACGTTTCGAAGGGTGTAGAATCCAAATCTGCAATAACAAATTTTTCCGTCCGTCCGCCGTACGCACGATTTCTCCCAAACGGCTGGAGCAAAAAATCTGAAATTTTCAGGAAAAATCCATTGGTCCGAGAACGCCCCAATTCTTTAGCCAGCTCTCTCACTAAATTTAAAGTGCCACCTAACGGTTGTCAAAGGTTTATAAAATCCCTAAAAACCTCAAAAAAAGTCAAGAGGGCCTAAATTTGGACTTTTTTTAAAAGAACTTTCCATGAGGAATCGAATGAGCCCCTCCCCAGGTCTGCAGCTCAAACCATTCCCGATGTATGGCATGATCTGATGCGGCCAACATTTGCATCCATTTTCACTACATCACTATGTAGATCAAAACGATGAAAAAAAACCCTACAAATTCTTTCACTGGGGTTTATTATTCAATTGATTCATTATTTAAATTTCTACTAAGCTTTGGAGTGTACGGGTTTCACAGGTGATAGAGCGATTATTGAATTTCAGGAGATATGCAGAGAAACCTTAAATCTGTTCTCAACAAAAATACCTCTTTGGATTGATCAGTTGATCATATTTGTGTGCCTCCTGGAACTCAACAATCGCTCTATCACCTGTGAAATACGCACACTCCAAAGCTTAGTTGAAATTCAAATCATGAAATCATTGAATAATAAACCCCCGTGAAAGAATTTGCAGCGTTATTTTATTTTTTTAATGGTTATCAGAATACTTAAACCCTTTTAAGAGTTCACTCTAGTATCCACGTTCACTACATCACTAGGTTACTGCAATCAAAACAAAAACAATAATAAACCAAAATAACGCAAATGTTGGCACCATAAATCGGGCCATACATCGTGAATGGTTTGAGCTACGGACCTGGGGAGGGGCTCATTCGATTGCTCATGGGAAGTTTTTCAAAAAAAGTCCAAATTTAGGGCGCCTTGACTTTTTTTGAGGTTTTTAGGGATTTTACAAAACTTTGACAACTCTTAAAGGGCACTTTAAATCAAGTGAGAGTGCTGGCTAAAGAATTGTGGCGTTGTCGGACCAATATTGATTTTTCCTGAAAATTTCTGATTTTTTGCTCAAGCCGTTTGGGAGAAATCGTGCGTACGGCGGAAAAATGGACGGAAAAATGTTTATTGCAGATTTTACACCCTTTGAAACGTAAACCATCAAATTTTCAGGGGGGTTAACATTTTTTTTCAAGAGCGATTACAAAAGCGAATTTTTTTTGTTTTGATCGCAGTAAACTAGTGAGGTAGTGAATGTTGATACTGGAGTGAACTCCTAAAACGCTTTATAGCCGATACACGGGTTGAAGCATTCTGATATGCATGAAACGCTGCAAATTCTTTCACTGCTGCTTGATTAATCCTTTCATTCATTTGGTTCGCATTCATGATTTGAATTTCTACTAAGCTTTGGAGTTCGCGTGTATTGAGGTGAAAGAGCGATTATTGAATTTCAGGAGATATGCATAGAGCACGTAAATCGGTTCTCAACCAAAATACCTATTTGGATTGATCAGTTGATCATATATGTGTGATGAAATTCCATAATCGCTCTATCACCTGTGAAACACGCAACACTCCGAAGCTTAGAAATTCAAATCATGAAGGCAAGCCAAATGAATGAAATTGAATAATAAACCCCAGTGATTTTAATATCTTTTCTAAATCTTGATTTTGATGCATTGTTTATTGTCGTTAATGTGAATTTCCCAAATTAATTTATCTGCAACTCCTGATCTCAGGATAATTTCCTTAAATTTTACAGATCGGTAATTGCCAAAACAAAAACTTTTGTTTGTTTTGTTACTTACAATAAATTTAATCAAGAATAATTCAAGTTTTTAATACTTCACTTTTTGTATTTATGTTTTTTATGTAAATAAACGGCAATTATAAATAAAAAGTTCAAAAAGTCCTCACTCATATGTGGCATGAGGGTAACCTTAATTGAGGAGTGTTGTTTCAAAAGGGGCATATCCAATTTTTTACTATACTTACCTCAATTTTGAAAAGTGTTGAAGAACTTGAATTTTGAAAAACTAACTCTAGGAATTTGAGAATCTCACTTTGAAAGAATGGGATGCACAATCGTAGAAAACAGGTCACTATCGGTTACTGTTCTGGTTGCAATCCCCGCTATTTCGTTGAATGCTTAATAAACATTTCCTAAACTTCAAGCCACGCACGGGGTTTTCACCCAAAACACTTTTAATTTTTCTTGCGCCGCGAAGGAAGATTTTTTTAAATTGGTTTCAGAAAGTGGGGTTAACGACGGCGAAAACTGATGATGTTCAGGGAGAAAATAAGGTCAAGCGACGGGGAAAGAATGGAATCCTCGGCAAACTTCCAAATTAGAAAATGTGTTTGTATCAGCATTCCCGTTAATTCAGCGAGCGGTTTGACCCGGCTGAGGTAATAATCTGGTTTCGGGACATCCATTCTGAGCGAGAAATTCGAGTTATTTTGATGAACTTGGGAAGTTTTTGACTTCAGGGTTTTGAACGAGCTGATATCCGATGATTATGGAGGCTGCGGTTGTGGAAGAGGACGTTCGCAGTAGGTAAGTACAACATTTTTCACGGAGAAAAGGCGGTAGAGAGGGCCCCTCACATTGAACAAGAGTTCATCTATGAATAAATTGACTGTAGAAAGTTCCTAGCTGTTTTTGGCAGCTCTAAATTCTCAGATGAAACTACTTTAGCAGAGAATTCCGAAAACCTGTGAAACATACTGTCAGAAAATGACGTGTTCTCATTTAAATGATTAACAGGAGCACAATCCAGTTCCTAGCGACCGACCCGACAGTTCCCCCCCCGCTCAACCCTCCTTCTACTAACCTTCGGGTGGGCTCCTTCCGCCCTTTGTTCTCCCGGCATCACCACTTTTCCGTACGCCCGAGGAGGTTATTCGTGTACCTGCTACCTTGGTAAGCACTATCCTCTCTGGTTGAATCTAAAGATATTTCCAGGGAGTTGGTTAAGCTTAGTAAGTCCCGTTTATGAACACAGAATGCGCTCACGTAAACCCTTGTTAGCCCCCCCCCCCCCAGCCGTAGCTTTCATGTCTGTTTACTAGCTCCCCTCCTCTGAGCTAGAATCCCATATTTGTAGGTTGCATAGGCAATTTTTCATCTTCGGTACTTAAATATGTAAATTAATCATTAAAGTGATCTGGCTGCAGAACCATAGAGGTCTACTGTCCCGTTTTCTTATGGAATAATGGATCTGTGATTTTACAACTTGTAGTGGGCTGATACAGTTTTGGTTATAATTTTCAACAACTAGCCTTTGCAATTGCACTGGAAACATTTTTTCATGACTCACCTCATGCAAGAAGTGAAAGTAAGTATGTTTGGCATCAAATTTGGGGTTTCCAAATAAATTAAATGCCAATTACCCAAAGTTCAAACTAAATTTATTATAAAAGAAATAAAAATACACTTTCGTTTTGAGCTTAAAATAAGGAGCTCCTTTCTAGTATAAAGTGTGAATCAATTTTTGATGTGATAAACCTAGGTTTTTGTAAAATTGGGATTTTAGAATTATGAACAGTCTGACAGTATCGACAAGGGTTGTTTTTATTTATTTTTTTATTTTTAATAGGGGTTGGTGGAAAATCTCTGATCGGGTCGTCCCCGCCGCGCCACGCCACCGCCGCTCCTCCGCCTGCTTGCTGCTATTCCCTTCCAGCCTTCACTTCGCCTTCGTGTGGTTTTTACAATCCTTTCTACATGCAGTGAGCTGCATGAGTAATAATCGAGGCCGCATTACCGAATATTTTGGCGGGTCGGCCCCTACGCCGAACCGTCCCTCGTCCTCTCGGAAGCGTGAGAGGTCCTTAGATAGAGCCGATATACAGAAAAAATTCAAAGAAATGGATTACACGGAACTTCTGAGGGAGATTGGGAAAATCATAGATGAGAAGGGATTGGCCAAAAAAGAGGATCTGCGAGACCTGGCTTCTAAAGGGGATGTGGAGGAGGTCCGTAGAGATATTCAGGGAATAAATAAGGAGATCCAGCACCTCACGGGAGATGTCCGGGAAATGAGCGTCGATATCACTCGTTTAAATACGGAACAAAAAGCGTTATCTGAACGTCTAGATGAACTGGATAGACGGGATAGAAAAAACAAGCTGGTCATCAAGGGAATAGAGTCGGAGGGAAATGCACCAACTGTAGAGGACCTAACCAAATTTTTCAAAAATAGTCTTGGAGTTCAGATTTCAAGTGAAGCCATCACGATCTGTTTCGCGGCTGGGGGCGTGGAGGGAAGAAGAAGTTTAGCTATCGTGAAATTTCTGCGTGGAGAGGACAAATGGAGAGTTCTGAAGCAGACCAAGAAGCTCCATGGGTCGCCCGGCATCAGCATAGATCAGGACTTTCCTGAAAAGGTTAGAAATATCCGAGCTAGGCTTTTTAAGCTCCGGAAGTTCCTGAAGGCTGCAAACGAGGGGCGAACTGTCGTGTCTATTAGTGTCGACAAACTAAGGTGGCTCGAATTCACATATGAACGGAGTGAGGAGAGAGGACTCACTTGTGACAAGGGAGCCGGGATCGTGGCAATAGAAGAACTAGCTGGATGCCATCAATCAGCTGCTGAAGGATGATGTACCCTGGATGCCCCTACAGGGCAGAAGGAACAAATGACTATTGGATCAACCCCCGACCCTGTACCCGTTTCGAAGCAAGTACTTAACATATTATCGTATAATATAAATGGATTAAATAATAAGAAATTTGTACCCACATTTCATAGTTTCGTAAACAGATTCGATATTTTCTTCCTTCTGGAGACTCATGTTATGGAGGAAGGTTTTTGCTTTTATGAAAATGTTTTCCCACTCCATAGGCTGTTTTGGATTGGTGCTAGTAAGCATGCAACATTTGGAAGAGCCATAGGAGGTCTTTTGTGCGGTATACTTAAAAATCAATGGCAAGATAAATGTGTGTATGTTGAAAAAACAGCTGGCACCATGATTGTGAAAATTAGTCTAGGGAATGAACATATATTTATATTACCTACCTACCTAAACTGTAATAGCTGGCTTCAGGATTTTGTTAAGCTCGAATCTTGGTGCTTGGAGAACTCCCAGAAAAAAATAATAATATGTGGTGATCTAAATGGAAGAGTAGGTCAAGAACAAGATCTCAGCGAAAATTGTGGCGAATTGGATTTAGGCTTGTACGAATATGCAAGAAATTCACGAGACAACACCACAAATGCGAAGGGAAAAAAACTGTTGGACTTTTTTTGTGATCATGATCTTATAATATTAAATGGGCGCTCGAATAGCGATCCTTGCGGTAGCTATACATTTATTTCAAATCAGGGTCGGTCAGTAATTGATTTCTGTGCAGTATCGAGTACTTGCATAAAGGATGTGGTGGACTTCAAAGTGGAAACTGAACATTTTTCTGATCATCTACCGGTATCCTTTCGAGTGGAAGTTCCGGGTGGGAGTAAAGGCGAGGAAAATGGCAAAGGTTTGCTCCCGAGACTGTTCTGGCGAGAGGAGAGTGCTGATAGTTACAAGAGAAAATTGAGTCAGTTGGTACAGGAGAGTCAACAACAACATGGTATAGACTCCAAAGCTAATCAGTTAGTTACATATATTAAAGCTGCCACAAACTATAACCCACAAAAATATAACGGCCAGAAGGAGTATAAGCAACCATGGTTCGATGCACACTGCGAAAAAATGAGGAAACGAGTGTTTGTGCTTTTGAAATTAACTCAGGATAACGACGATGAGCTTGTTTTGGAAACATACTGCAATGTAAGAGATGAATATAAAAACACTTGTATTCGGAAATCACAGGAATACCGGGAGAAAATCCGACAGGCTCTAAAAGCGTGCAAGGATCCGACTGAATTTTGGAAGTTGGTTAAAGCGTCAACGAAACGTGAACGCCGAATTATTGGAAATATAAGCCTATCGGATTGGGTGCTTCATTTCAGTAGCTTATTGAACCCACTGAGCTTGGATGGTCCCATTCTCTCCGCTGAACCTTTGAATGAATGTCCTCACCAAGACGCTGATTTCACCATGGCCGAACTGAGGGATGTACTTGCCTCTATGAAAAACGGTAAAGCACCAGGAGAGGATAGGGTACCTTATGAGCACTATAAAAATGCACCTGAACCATTCCTTAACGAGCTTTTGACGTTGTTCAACGAAATGTTCAGAAGCGGACAATGTCCGTCCAAGTACTTAAATTCTATTATTTATCCACTGATGAAAAAAGGAGATCCAAATTTGGCTGAAAATTATCGAGGTCTCTCATTCATTAATTCTGATGCGAAAATATACTCGGGTCTGCTTCTAGGGCGGATTGATGGTTTTGTCAATCGCGAAGGCGTGCTGCATGAAAATCAGATGGGATTCAGGAAGGGTTATTCGACCGTTGATTGTATCTTTGTCCTAACGAATTTGGTTCATCTACGGCTCAATACAAAAGGTCTCAAATTGTATGCATTCTATGTTGACTTTAAATCTTGCTTCGACACCATTAATCGTGAGGCCCTCTTTTATAAGCTTCTTGGAATGGGCATGTCAACTAAAATGGTGCGAGCTCTGAGGAGCCTGTATACTGGAACGAAAGCTGCTGTATGGATTGGAGAAGGAATAACGGAGTACTTTGATGTGGTCAGTGGTCTCAAACAGGGTTGTCTGATCAGCCCTATTGCCTTCTCGCTTTTTCTGAACGATCTAGTCGACCATCTACCTTGCGGTATTGAAATAGAAGGAGTGAAAATTTCGATGCTTGCCTATGCTGACGATTTGATCCTGCTCGCAACGGGGCCGAATGACCTCCAAAAGAATATCAACGCATTGCAAGGTTATTGTGAAACATGGAACTTGAAAGTGAACTTAGATAAGTCGAAGGCTATGGTTTTTCGAAGGGGCGGTCCGTTGGCGGCGAATGAGAAGTGGAGCATTAAAGGGGAGAAAATTGAAGTGGTGAACCGATATAAATATCTTGGGGTCACAGTGACACCCCGTCTGTCATACATAGCCCACTTCAAACAAAAAGTTCCTTCGGCCAAACTTGCAATAAACGCAGCTTGGAGAGGCTTACTAGTGGATAAAAAAGTACCATTGAACGCTAGACTAGAGGTCTTCATGGCGGTCGTCAGATCGATCTTATGTTATGGGGCCCAGGTTTGGGGATATAGAAATTTTGAGGAGATAGAAAAAGTGCAGATGTACTTTATAAGAAAGGTATTCTGGTTACCCGACAGAACCCCACACTACATGATGTATTTGGAAACAGATCTACCTCCTTTATATTTACATTGTCTCAGGTTGCATCTGAAATACCTGAAAAAAGTTTTCTCGATGGGCGCACACAGATTCCCACGTATCGTTGCTCAATCCGCAATCAGCAAAGAGGTTGGAGGCTTTGTAGAGCTCAGACAACTACAAAATAGGTGTGGTTTGGATTTAGAGTACCAGCGATTAGATGAAGAGATAATTCGGGAGCTTACTGGGAAACTGCTTGAGAGCCATATTAGCAGATGTAAAGATAGAGCAGCGAACTCCACGCACTATTTGTGGTATCGTCAATTGAATCATGAAATAAAATGTGCAGACTTCAACTCCGACAACGAAGTGGATTTAGCTCGATGGATATTCAAGCTGCGTACAGAACTCCTCAACCTCAATTGTCAGCCGTGCTTAGAAGGAAGAATAGAGTTATGTTCATTATGTAATAGAATGGCAAGGGAAGACACATTTCATTTCATTTGTGAATGTCCAATTCTGAATGAATTCAGGGTAAAATGGTTGGGTCGGGCAGTGGTACCACAAGAACTATTCATTAAAATGTTAAACACCCCGGATCATTGGAAATCCTTAACAATGTATAGTAGATCGGCTTGGGGGTACAGAAAAGAATTGGTTAGGGAATTTAATTATAATTGAAATTTTGTCTATTGCGTGTGGTTGAATTCAGATCTTTTGTTTGTATTTGCAACGTGTCGCTTAATTGTTCCGGTGATGTTTTGTTCACTTTGAGTATTGTGCCAGACTCACAGGCTGACGGCTTACTCGCCATGCCTTTAACCCCCTTTGTAATTGCGAATCGTCTGTGAACAAGTATTATTAAGCAATAGAACTAGTCCAAAGTATATTATTACTAATCATAACTCAGAGTATAAATTAGAAAATGATACATTTAATACGTTATATATACAATTATTACATTATTAAGAACATTTATTACAATGTATAATACAATAATAATATTTAATGTTATAATTTATGCATGAAGCACAAACAATGTTATATACATAATGCACTTGTTCAATTGTTGTTGTTAATAATCTCCAGGCCCACCTAAACCCAAGTTACCAAAATAAAGACCCCCCCCCCCACTTGAGTTTAAAAAAACCGACATTTTAAAATTGTAACACGAAGCAGACCTACCTACCCAAATGACCAACAATCAATAGGTAGAGACATACTTACCTTGAAGCAATTAAGCGCTCTACAGAACACAACGTGGAATAATAAAGTATTTACAACCAATGCTTGCGATACTAATTAGAACCCCGGTAGGACCGCGCGTCTATCAACCTTGTTCGTACCACTACAATCAAACAATCCCCGACCCCCCAGCGTACACACCCCACATCACACAATTTACGATAACAAACTGCGGTTGCCGAAAATTGAGGGCACCGGTGAGTGGAATGTCACAGTTCTCGGAAACTGTCAAAAAAACCGTTCCATAGAACGGTGGCCGGGTCGCCGCATTCATTCCCTCCGGCCCTAGCTTTTCCCAAGGTAAGAGATTCTCTCTAAAATAAATGTACTTGTAAGTCTATTGATAAAGTAGAAATCATAAATATTAAGGAATAACAATTGATCGTAACTTAGAAGGGATGTAACACGAGTACACAGAAGTAATTAAGTTCGTTATGTATGTTAAAGTCAAAATGCACTTATTTAAGTAGAGATGTTCGGCACGTGGCACTCCCTAACAGCAACACAGACCTCTTTCTAGAGCTCTTGGTATATTGACGGAAAATTTTCACTAAAACAACACTGTACTATTTTTCATATTTACAGTTCTTCTTCTTTTTCCATTTACCTAAATGATTTTTATATTATTGTTTATTGTTTGTCATCGTGTCAATCAATTGGCATTAACTGTAAATTGTTATAAGATGTGTTATTATGTCAATGTTTATTGTCATGTCAATCTCTCTCTCTCTCACACACACACTCTCTCTTTTTTTTGCTGCGTATAGCAATTATCATATAAACCACTAATGTTATTTGCCCCTAGACTTTTTGAAGCGAGTAGGGAAAAAACAAAGAGGCCAATAAATGTGTTTCCTCATTTTTTGAGACTTTTGAAGAGTTGAGTGAGATTTAAACAAATAAAAATTATATTAAAAATATTATTTCAAACAACCAAAAAATGGCTATCATTTTTGTTTTAAGCACCCTTAAAACTTCTCGAAGAAGGCCACTGAGAGCCTCCAGTTCACTCTTCTTCCGTAGACCAGCGTTATGATTAGAGTTATCTCGTAAGAATGCTGTTGTAAGTATCGCCAAAATTCA
>JAVIWC010004938.1:600000-1113606 GCA_031894815.1 Creontiades dilutus
TTCATGTGCCACACTTTAGAGTTCACCATCATCCACAATTTGACAATTTTGGGGTTGCGCAACTTTGCGTGCTCGCTGAACCGGTTGCGCGCAATCAAAAAAATTGATTGAGGGGTCAAATTTTCATGAAATTTTGAGTAGAATCCGAATCTGCAATAAAAAATTGGGGTTCTCATTTAAAATAAGAAAGTTAGTGTCAGTTGCGCAAGATTGCGCAGTTGCGCGGGGTGCGCAAGTATGATATTTGAGATCCTTGGAAAAAATTATGAAGATTCAAAAAAAAATTTTTTTTACAAAACGGGCTAATGTCCAATTACAAAATTTGAGTAAGTTATTGGCTAGGCGAGATATTCAATGTGCTATCATAATGTAGTGTAAGTAATATGTTTCCTATTGCTGGCAAGGAACATTCTGACTTTCTGAAAGGACAAGGGAAACTTATCTTTTGGCTTCTGTTTCTGTGCTCTGCGTTGCTAAAAGAATGCTCCATAATTCAGAGTTGGTTAAACATTTCACCCGCCAAAGTTTTTCTGTTCAATTAGCTAAATTTCCATGATGTTTTTACTCGCTTAAGTGTGGGTTTGGATGGAGGACCTAATCGGGGCAATCATTCGTAAATTCTGAGCGGAGAGTTCAATTTAGAAAAAATAGAACCCCAGAGACTTGAAAAGGTTATATGTAAATTTGTATATTGTAACGGAGAATTGCTTCCTTTAATTTCGCAAATTAATAAACGATAAATACCTACTATATTCACGAATACCATCCTAATCTTATCATTAGCTCATTAGATTGTAAACTTTGGTGCTACTTCGTTTGTGATTATTAAATGTACTCATATGACGAAAATGATTTTGAGTACTGTTTACCCTACAGTTTATTGTTAGTGTATTGTTTGAACGATATCCATGTTTTACAAAATCGCACGTAAATCGAAAAATCTTGCCCGCTACTTTCGTTTTGAACAGTCAATTACATCGGTAAATTTATTTCCTTGACGTTTTACAATTCCCGTCTTTCTTCTGTTCCTTTCGTGACGTAAGTTGCCGCTAATATTTGTGTTTCTTGTTTTCATTTTAATGTTATGACGGTATGAATACTTACATTTGTTTATGTGTCGCGTGTTCCAGCGGACCAGTGAGGGCCACGGTTTTTTATCAGCGGAAAATTTTGGAGAAAAACCTGAAAGATGCACTTGGGGTTACGATTGGCCATCGTCGTGCTCGGCCTGTTCCCCTGCGTCCTCCCCGCCAGACAGAAACCCGTCTACACCAACCAATTCGCAGTCCACGTACCAGGAGGCAAAGATAAAGCCGATGCCCTCGCCAGTAAACACGGCTTCGTTAACATGGGACAGGTAAAGTTTAGCATTATTAGTAATTTATTGAGATTTGATGTGTTTACTTTGACACATGGACTCGAAAAGGGTAAAAATCGAGTCTGAAGTATAGAATAGGCGACACACACCTCTAGCTGAATCACAGAATAGGTCACGCACACCTCTTATCATCATTTGAACATGTATCGATGTGTACTTTCATCGATATATAAGATGTCAATATATCGATGCCAGTGCCATGTCGGGATGATTTTCACGACGTGGTGCACAGTGTTAACACATTCTGATCTTTTTTTCCAACTGATCTATACTTTACTTGAAGGATTGATTTAGGATATTTTTTGTTTTTGAGAAGCGAGCATCCAGACCAGCAAAATAGAAAAAAACACATTCGAACACACATCGAAAGCGTGGACCTATATCTATAGGAGACATCTGGGTTTTTGAATATGGCTACGGTCTGATTAGAGGTGTGTTACCTTCTACCAAAGTCGAGAATAGGTAACCCCTCCTTTATCAGACCGTCGCCATATTGAAAAACCAGATGTCTCCTATCGATCCACGCTTCCGATATATTAACCGAAGTTACGTGTTACCTCTACGGATAGGAAACATCTGGCAGTGGTATCGATATAGGTATTATCCTATACCTATATCGATGAAAGTACACACTGATACATTTTCAAATTAACCTGATAAGAGGTAGGGGTTACCTATCCTCTACTTCAGCCTCGAAAAGGATAAAAAAATAATTACGGTTGATTTCTACTGATTTTGACGCACAGCCAAACCGTTTCTGGGGAAATTAAAGATGGTATTTGTGACGTCATTAAGTGGGTCTGAGAATTAATGTATTCCAAGTTTTGCAAAGTGGCAGAAACTAGATTACCATGAGGTAATTTGAATTTTTCGCTGAATTTATGTAACGCCATAAAATGCACAACCATGCGACCGTAGAATTTTTCATTCCACCCGTAAATATTATCCTGTGATCAGACAACAGAATGGATAGATACTCTAATAACTTTTTATTGAAATATTCACTTGACACTTCAAGTAGTTTATCGTAGCTAATAAACTCTACTGGGAACATCATGGTCTGATATTGCACCATAAATGGGGACGGTCTAGGGGCTGACATTTTTTAGTACCTTAAAAGTAATATTAGCCTCATCATTCAAAAGAATAGTCGCAAAATATATTGATCCGACAGGATCCCTCTTCTTAATTGGAGTGGTAATTCATCCGATTCGGACAGTAAAACATTCACTTGAGTTGTCTTTAGTAAACCACTTGCCGGCCCTTAAACATTTGTATTGTAAACGGGAAACTTGAGTGATATGAGAATGACGGGGTTGTGCGTAAACTGTTGAAGTCGTTCTTCACCAATGTACTATGACTATCTTTTTCGACGAAAATTGGATCAAACGCGATTTTTGACTCCCGCCGTGCACTCCACAAATCGCCATGGTCAAATAAAAACGGAGTACGATGGAACGTTGTCTATATTTCCACGAAAGTAAAGAGTTACACTGTTAAATCGATTTCGACGGTTACGTCATCATCAGTAACAAACATGACCCATGTTGAAATGGGTTTCCACAACTTCGTCGCGAGTGATTTAGTCCGAATCGCCATGGTGTTCAAGATTGAGATTGCAAATGTAGGTACTTGTTGTACCTGAACTTGAAGAAAAATCGGGTATAACAAAGAATTTTGTTATCCTACAATCCCATTTTCCCCCAAGCACCGTATTATTAAAGCCGGAAGCTTCATCACATTCGCAAGTATAATGAGCGAAATTAGGGTACAACAGAAAAAAACTTTTTTCTTCGAAATTTAGATTCAGTAGGCTATGAAACGCAAAATGCGAGCGGAAATTTTGAATTCGGACAACAGAAATTGTTTGGCTCCCGAAAGTGAACAGAAGGCTTCCGCTGCTTCGCAGACTCGGAAGCAATAAAAATGTACTTCACATCATCATCGACTTCTTTGACTCTAGAATGTAGTAAAACTTGAAAACGTGGCTTTGAATCAAAGACTCATGAAGAGTTAGAAAAGTTGTAGTACAAATCGAAGTTTATATTGGTTTAAAATGAAAATTTCATTAGGAGGTACCTTTTTAAGTAATTTGTTTTCTAGTACCTATGTATGTTTTTCCCAAAATGTACGTGTTTGTGATTGTTGAGTCATAAGAAGAAACTGCAAGAGTTCCCTTAAGTTTTTGGCAGGGAAAATTCGTAATTTTTCATAGGTATCCTAACGGTTGCTTGAGGGCCTTTAAGCGAAGTTGTGACTCTAAAATTCAAGAGTTGATATCCTAGAAGGTAACAAAAACATAATTGCAGCCAGCGATTACGGATGAAATAGATGAAAAATCTGAGTTTCAAGCGCTTTTCGGGGATTCTGTACCGCTGTGCCACGGTCCGATCCTTTCAGAATCGACCGATTTTCAACTAGTCAGTGAAATAGTATGTGCAAGAGCTCAACCCTTCCATCTGAAAGTAGAATACAAGGTGGGGAAAGCTTCCGTAAATCGTCTAAGCTTTGATCGCCTCGGCGGTGGTGTTCAGGGTTTGACGTCTCCTCGCGTGAAGAAATTGCCATCGCTATCAATAATTGATATTATTGATTATTTGATACTTGTTCGACACGAGGTATCTCAACGTATCCGTTCAGCCAGCTCATCTTGTCGTGAGGGTTGTTCCAATCAACTTTCGAAAACTATAAATTTATCGGAGAGGGCATTCGATTTTTTTTTTTTATGAAACAAGTACATCGATGTTCGAAGGGCTTCGAAACGAGACATTAAATTATTGAGCTGACACTTTACATATTACGTATTGGAAAAGGGAAGGCCCAACGCTTTCACCCAAGTTATTCGTAATCGGAATCGACATCTTCCTCGATGCTTGTTGCTCGGTCAGGCACAATCACCCGGTTGGAAAAACAACCGTGAAGTAATCACTCAATACGCCTACAGGATTGAAGGAGATGGTTTTTTTAAACAACTGGTTCATACCGTCACACTCCTTTCCCCGCGTGTTCCATGTACATGAGTTCCATCATTTGTTTCCGACTTTACTTGAAGGTTGTGGAAGTGTCCTGATTAATTTAGGAAGGTGGAGCTTGTAACATTACATAACGGATTTCTGATACGCGAAACCGGAACGATGACTCCAACGGACCTAAGCGACTGAAACCGGCATACCTATTGTTGAGCCCAATTCCGATAGAAGTTGTCCTTTCATTATTGGTTCACTATTTACAATAATAAACCACAAATTCTTATGGTTACAAAAATCAATCAATCAATCATTTTCGTCATTATCTGACATGAAAGGTGGAGTTACACAGAAGTATAATAATAATAATAAAAATAATAATAGTTGAATAATGGCAAAATGAACAAAATTTATCTTGCTTTAAAGGAACGAAAAAAATATATATAATGAATAAAAAAATATCACTCGCCTCAGCCCTTGGAAGGGGCGACTATTCCATTCCATCACTCTCCTTATTAGAGACATCACCCACTTACTAAAAACATCCTAATTTGTTTGATTCTTTTTGACGCCCATTACTTTTGTCGAGTTTTATTTCCAATTGGAACTAGTTTCACGGTTATGTACCTAAGTTTCCTAACGATTATTGTCCTTTCGTTCCTTATTTATTCTCATTTTCATTAGTATTTGAAAGTTCAATAGTAAGGTCGAATGTATTCCATGATAGAATCTGAGCCGTCTGTGGACGGGGGTTCTGCTTCGTATATCCAATCCACCCATGCTCTTTGCATATATGTTCGTACTAATATTTGATTTCTCCCTAACTTCTCCCATTATTTTTGGGATGTTTACGTAGGATATCGCAGATTGCGAAATTTTCTCCTTCCGCGGGTTGAACTAGGGTTGGTTCATACCCACTCATAAGTGAATATTTGCATATAAATTGAAAACAACATGGGATAAAATAGAAAATTGTTTAAAGAACCCACCTGATCCCATTTGCTTGTTTTACTGATAATAAATCGGCCTTTATTGTAGGTTTCATGTGATTTGGAGATTAATGAATGGGTTCATCATCCCAATAGCTGATGATCATTTTCACTGTACTTTTCTGCTGGAGATGTTTAACCCGCTAGGGGTGCGCTGTGTTAACAGTCATAATAGTGGATGTTGTGCGGTACTCCTTTTTCTACCGTTTTTAGCTATTTTGGAGTTTTGGTATTCATCTTCAATGAACAAGAAGGAAAGAATGGAAATGCCAGATGATGCAAATAAGGAAAAAAATAGTAGAACTAATTAGGCAATTCAAATATATTTGCCACGTCAGAAAATCAGAACGAGATTCACATTTCAAAGTGGTGGTACTACAGGAATAAGGAAATTACGAACTGTTATAAAAATATTATTATATAATTTTCAAGCAATAACGAAACAACGTTACTAAAACAGACTCTAACAGGAAACCAAGCAATAATATAATGATTAATAACAATAAACAATTTTGATTGGGATGGCCATCGATAGTCGATAGTATCGAAATATCGATATTTTCCTACGATATATCGATATTTTTCTATCGATGATGCAATGCAATGATGCATGATAGTATCGATAGTTAGTGACCACTATTTTTTCCGATGTATCAGCCGATATTTTTTTTACCGATATATCGGCTTCATCTGATAATATCACGTAGGTATTATGTTGACTCATAAAATAATATCCATCGTAAGTTCCATTTTTTCACATCACACGAGCTTGAAAAATATTATGCCCACAAAAATGAGTTCGTCTGGCTGGAATATCGATATCTATCCATGGATAATATCCGTAGGATGACAAGTAGTGGTTTTGGCTGGGGCCTAGAGTTTCGGCCGCATACGATAAAAATAGAAGAAGAAGAGTAGTGGTTTGGAGGTTCCATAGGAAAATTGGAAGATTGCGGTTGTTGACAGCAACTTGTTGAGGTTTTTCAGCAAGTGTTGCGTTGTTCTTTTTGAGATTGTATCTTGTTCACGGTTGATTCTTTTTCTCTTCTTTTTCGTTTATTCTCAGTTGTTTGAACCATAGGTATTTACATTCATTTAAGGAAGGACATAAATGCTACAACCCCTCTTAGACAACTGAGGTAGCTTAACAAGCAATATAATTTGTTACAGAACTATTTGTAAAACAAAATTAAAAATAATAATACATTAAACTGAACATAGTTTCAATTTAAACATATTTTATCTTGAATCAGAAAAGCCGTATATTTCTAATTTATTGATTAGTATCAATTAAATTTTCTTTTTAAATCAAATTTGAACTTCTGCAAACTCAGTTGTGGCATCTGGTCTACTAATTACATTAAACACATACATTTTTTCAACCAATATTTTTCTAAAACTGTCGATATTTTTTATTCGATGTTATCTACTATCGATGATTAATCTACGAAATATATCGGCATCGATATTTTAACGCCGATACTATCAAACATCGATATATCGATATTTTATGTTTCGATGGCCATCCCTACCTAGGGCTCTTTTAAAGGCACCTAGAATACAATTGCTAGTACGTGATTGCCGAATTTAAATAATGTAACTTAGCCTATGTTTGATAAAAAGATCCGTTATTTATGTGGAAGGGAATACATAAATATTAAACCTTTAGGTAATAATTTGTCGTGTTTTTCTTCCTATTTATGAAGAGAGATATCGTTTAAATGCAACGTTGTACATATAAAACACAGGAATGGTTTACGAATGGTTTAAAACCAATTTCCGTGACGTGTTTAAACAATTTCATCGTTTTCTCAAACATTCACCAACAAGAGATTGGCATTTTGAAAAAAAAAAAAAAAAAAAAAAAAACCTTGGAAAGGACGCCTAAGAAATCTTGGCCTTTCATCTGCGATTACGATAGAGGAGATTGGAAGGGACCACGAAAATGTTGGCCCAAACGCAATCGAGGAAGCAATTGTAGCCTCTCGCTCGCATCCGTTCCGCCTTGATATTACTTCTACATCCCTGGGAGCAAAACGAATCCTGTAATCCTGACCTATTGTTTGAAGAAAGATCAAAGACTGTCTGTGGGCGAAGGAACAATACCGCTAACAAGCGACTCCGTCTCTCAATCAACGATTTCTGCGGTAGGAATTGTTGATGCGTATTGTTGACTTGCTGCGGAAGCAGTAGGGGCAGACTCCTTTATCGAGTTTATAAGACCGCTGAAGATGTTTTCCAAATTGGAGAGCCGCGGTTGCGAAACGGCTCGTTCGTTCCATCCAGCCACAGACAGGTTACATTATGGAATGTCGGGCGTGCTAATTGGTTCGATTCCATCGTAACCTGTCAAACGGGTGTTTGAATAAGAGCGGTTGTAGTGGTTGGCACTTCATAAAGGCCCTCAAACACGCTTGAATCTGATTGGGACGTAAATTCGCTTGTCAAATAAATGCGATCGTCATCAGAGTTCATGTTTGACACCGCGTTTGAAGATTTGTCGACTCGGAACGTAGAAGTGTGTAATTAAAACGGGCTAATGCCCAAAAGTGCTGCGATTCCACCCAATCACTCCTCCATGGTCTAAAGAGGCTGTGTCTAAACTTTCAGCGCTCCAAGATGAACAGTATGGATGTTAGCTCCAGCGCATTTGAGGCACAAAAGGACTTATTCTTACGTTAATTATTCTCATCAAAATCGGTACAAATATCCTCATATTCCAAATTTTAGCGCTGTAGGATGTACAAGAGGAAATTATTTACTGGTGCAATGTGGATAAAAATATCATTTTATTCAACGTTTATCCTCCTTTTTCAATCCTTCGATAGAGGTCTAATGTGCCCTGCAGGATGTATACGAGGAACTTCGGTAAAGGTCTGAGGTATCCTCCAGGATTCAAATTTAAATTGGCATTAAAAATAGTTATAACTTGTTTTTTTTTCTTAAAATATAACGTTCGAAAAGCTCCCCCCATGAATGTCCTATACTACAATAAAGGAATAAGTTGTGCGACAGCTAATATCGAAAGGAACCTTTTCTGGAACTTGCTGATCGCCATGGAGCGATCCTTATCAAAATCGGTTCCTTATGCCGTCCATACATTTTTTCCGCGGGCGGCGGGTCTGATCAAATCCTTCCGCGGGCCGTAATTTGGAGACCCCTGGTTTATAGCATAATGCATGAATGGTGTCATTTTACATAGATAACTCGTAGAAACGGCGTTTCAAGTTTTTATTTTATGGGAAGGGTTCCGAGTGAAACTAGCTCGAAATAAACCTTGGAAAGTAGTTGAGACGAAGCTTTGGAAGACTTGAATTAGACCAATATTGACCTCGTGATATTGAAATTCATAAGTCTGGACCAGAGAGGAGAGTACTCACCAAAATGTGCCCGAATTTCAAATGGGTATAACTTCCTTGTTTTAAGAGATAATTTACTGCTTTACTGGTCGAATATCTTTGTTTATGACCGAAAATTTGGGTACATGAGGAAATTTCTGTAGCAGATACTGTTTAAAAATGACTTATTGGCGAAAAACATTAAACTGTGTCATTTCAGTAAACATTGTGAGGCCACCATTTCGTAGCCAGTTTCAGATGGGAGTCAAAGGTTTTCATCAATCAAACTGGACTAAATTTTCAAAATCTGATCTCTTTCTCAAGAAATTACTACGTTTTCAGCGAAGCTACTGGACTAGGTAATAATATATCTTACTCATAGGTGTAATTCGGTAGGAAAAGTCCAAGAAGGTTGAAGATGTTTTCCAACCTTAAGCTTCTCTGTTGTGAAGCAACTGCTGGTGGTTTTAGCATTCGGAGCCCGGACGAATTTCCACCGTCGAGCCTTCGTCCGTCCCGATAACAACTTGCGCCATTTTCCCCTCTCCAACTGATTACGCGACTGATCAGTCAGCGGTGGGACGGGGCTGCGTGATTAGTTTACCGAACATGAGCAAACAAGTGTTAACGAGACCGGCACGTCCGAAGGACTTTTCAGACGGGGAAAAGACGCGAGCGAGGGAGGGGGCGCTCCGAAGAAAGTGTCGGGAGGTTACACAACCCTACTGGAGGCGAATAACAATGAATCCTTTTAAAATCGGGGCTCCGAGAGACCTTTATATTATTCGGGAAACGTATCTAATAATAAAAGTTGGTAGCTGTGGGGAATTGAGCAGGGGCGACAAACTCCCAGTTCTCAAGCATGACCTCATGAGCGAGTTTTGGATGAATCAGCGGTCTTTGTTGCCTTTTCACTTGAGACGGCTTTTGTTTACTATTTGCGGTGATAAACTTTCGTGAAATCCTCGTTGAAAATCAAACTTCCGCGAATCTTTCGAAATTTGAAACTTGAAAAGGCTCAAGCTAGAAAGGTGACACCAAAAACCCTTCCAAAAAGGGAACTGGGGAAAACCTCTCCTTGACGTCGGCTTTCCGAGAATAATACTGAAAAAATTATAACGAATTTTTATAGAAAATGAGGATATCGCATCGGTTCCAAAATTTCTAAAATAAAATTTAAAAATTTCTTACCGAAATCCATTTTGAAGTAGTCCTGGATTCTAACTCTTTACAGTTTAGAAGTTTTGTACATGCATTTCAAGTTCGCTAGTTCATGATTGGTTATCTTTTTTTGGATTGGATTCTGTTGAAAATATAAATTTGTAACATTTTAGGCGTATATAGCCATTTTTATTGATTTTTTTTAGCTTATTAGCTTGGTCTGGAATTTGACCAATTTAGTGTGCTCGAAAATGTATGTCTCACGAAATGTTCCTTTCATTTGGAATGTTAGGGTAAAAGAAAAAAGTTTTCACCCCGATCCTGAAGAAAATTTTCGTCTGGAATGATACACATTCAGGGTGTCCCTCTAAAATGGTGGAAATCCGGCAAGGGGTGAATTTTTTTAATTTGTGGCAATAAGTTCCTTCTAGACAGATTTTTGTTGTGGCTTCCTTTCCGAGTTATTCACGGTTTAAGATTTTTTTCATGTTTTCTACTTTCCGTCCCAAAGTAGCCATATCAGCCTTTCTATTAGATCATTAAATTGCTCATCTTCCTGATGGCAAACCAAACATTTTTGTTAAAATTTTGTTAACGTGTTTGTTAGCTCAGTGATAAATTCTATTAAAGACTGACCTGCAGAGTAACTAATTTTGTTAAACTTGAGTCTCTCATGAATTATATTCTTCTTTGGTGCGAAGTAGGTGGTGAATGCTTCAACCACTTCTTCATATGATACGATGATCCATCTTCACTTTGTTCTTTTAGTTTGAGAATGGCATCCTGTTTCAACGTGTTGTAAATTTCAATCCCACGATGTCCCAGTTGATTTAGAAGAGTCGCAATTTTAACTTCATCGTTTTCTTTCTTTTTTCGACTGGCTATTAGAAATGTACTAAAGTTTTGCAACCATCCCGTCCATTCTTTATTAAGGTTTCCAGCATCGAAGTTGAAACTCCGTGGCGGCTTCGCTTCGGTCATGGCGATTGGTGGTCGGACGCTTGAGGATCCCTTGGTTTTTCGAAATAATTCTTCGAATGATTTTTAGTATTCTGGTTTATCCAGACTCCGCGAACGCAACTCACGATTCGGCGAATTCGGAAAACGATTTTTAAAAAACCGTTCACACCAGACACCATGTAATAATAAGTAGGATTTTAAGAGGGTTGAATAAAGACGAGACTTCAGAGAGCACGATTGATTGACTGATTTATTGTTCGATCATCAGGTTCCAAGAGGTAGGTAGTGGAGGGAGAGGGATTAAACAGGCGGTAAATCAGCTTACTACACAACGATCCATGGAAGAACTACACTTACACTTACAGCTTACTACACAATATTACATTAAGTTTGATTGAGTGAAAAATGCCTCAAATCCGGGAAATTACTAGTTTTGTCAATCACCTGTAGGGTTTAGTTGGTCAAAACTTGTACCACTCAAAATTCACTCACAAATTCCAAAATTGTTTTCACATAAATTACTTACTGTCTTTTTGACATAACTACTTTTTATTGATACGAATTTCTAATCATCTTTTGATTCATTGTTCAAAATACTAAGTTTTGAAATATTCAATAAATACTTGGAAACATGTGAACTTAATCATTATTGTTATTCTTGGTTTGGTAGTAGGTGATATTTTCGATTTATTTTGTACTCCCCCAAGTTTGCTCTAAATTTATGATATTAAGCCTTTATGGTCGTATAGGAAATATTTTTTGTAACCCCCCTGTTCAAATTTTGTTCTCTTACGTACGGACTAAGTCACTCGCGCGGAAGTTGTGGAAACCCATTTCAATAAAAACGGAATTAAATTGAACGTTGTCTATATTTCCCCGAAAATAATGTTCATGATTGTTACCGATGAGGTCCTTCGAAATCGATTTAACTGTGTGCTCATTATTTTCGCGGAAACACAGACAACCTTACTCCGTTTTTATTCCCTTACGTTTAAGGTGTAGATTCCACATACGCAATGTCCGTCCAGGCCATAAAATGTCTTGGAATTGATGTAAAAAAAATCCGTTCTTTTGCACTCCATTTGCAGTTCAGTTGGTCCGAACTTCCTACGATCCCGATCGTCTCACACCCTAGACGTTACTGGAAAACAACTACAAAAATGTGGTGCTTCAAGGTTCTCACTGATAGAGAAAGGTAGAGTGCTATTTCCTAGTGATTTTGAGCGCTAAATCGGTTGTAATGGTTTCAAATACACTCATAGCAAATAATCGCAAGTTCTGAACTTAGAAGGACCTTACAATGACATTAGAAATCGTGCATCATTGAAGAAATAATCGAGCCCATGTGCTCGGCGTTGGCAGCTGGTTGGGAGCGTTTTACAATTGTGCCGAGTTTCCCGAAGTGGTTCTCGCTTACCGACTCGGTTCTGTATCCTTCAAAAATCGATATTTCCACTCACGTTTGAAGTTTCAAGAGCCTCATGAACGGGTTCTTTTCTAGCGCAATCCCCAGGGTGTCGCTGACAGGTTACGTCCCCGCAGGAGAACGTAAGGACTTCGCCAAGAGCAACTTCAGCTTGTATACGAGCTCCGGCGTGCGAGCTAGAGAATGCGGACGAGGTCGGGCACTCGGATTCAGAGTGAGCGATGTCACAACCACTTGGCCCACGCATCCATAATTCCATTCCACGTCATTTCCGTGACCCGTCTCGACTCCGAAGCTCCCACATTTAAATTGGGTTAGCGCGGTTTGTGTTACGGGTCGGCGTTCTCGAGTACTCACTCCTATTCACGGCTTCACCTGAAGTGGAACGCTGGGGAACAATAACCCCTCCAGCCCCCCCCCCCCCTCCACCCAGACACCCCTCTGGCAGAAATGGAAAGAAAATAGTCTGCAAAATCGAGCGATAAATTCAAACGCCATGTCAAGAAGTTTGAATTTTAAATTATGAGCTTATTCCTTTTTCTCTTAATACATTCTTGTTACCTACTATTCGACGGGGGAGGGGGTATATATGCATGTGTTCATGTTCTTGGCTGCTATTATTGTGTCTTTTGAAAATTTCGTGGAGATTTTGATAGTCAGTCAGACATTCATAGAAAACTACTATTTCATTGGGAATGTTTCGTTCTATTTTAGAACTTCTTCACGGTTAGAAGGTCCGTACGGAAAATAACTGATACTGAGAGAATTACAGAGTAGAATAGTTTGCATTTGTGTGTCTTGAGAGAAAAGAAATACAGATTTACTACTAATGTAATGGCTGGAAGGGAGGAAAGTGAAAACGTGAAGTTAAGCGATGGTAAAACATACCTTAGGCTAAAAACCTATTTCACACACATGCGTCAGGATAACGATGACAGAATGACAGATTTTTCGAAGAAAGTACCCAATTTACTGGGGTATACAAACTGTGATCTCTGCTTCTTTAACACATTTTAGTATTTCCATCGTTCATAGTATTCTACTAAATTATTGTGTTTAGGGTCGCTCCATCGATTTCATCGTACAGCGTGTACATAGCCTAACTTGGTCCCTCGTCTCCGCATTACTCAAAACGGTGACCACGCCCTCCATAGTTTCGGTAGCTGAGTGCGGTACGTTGAGGATCGTAAGCCCCACTTAAAGTAAATCACAGGACATGATACAAGGTCCTTCGACTCAAGCTGATTCACTTTCACTCTAGACTGACATTGCAAGACCTGACCTACATACGGCCAGATCGCGTCCTCCGACGCCCTCTTATGTAGCCTTATTTTTTTTCATCCTTTCGGTGGAAAATATCCGTTCATTGTTCTTCGGCGTTTCCTCCTTGGTCACAGTCCCATTCACAAGAAGCATTTTGAAAAGATCATTCGCCACCTTAGGTGTGTCTTTTTTTTTTTTTTTTTTTTTTAAATTGGCTTTGAAAACAGGTTCATACAGCCGAAATATTATAGATGATATGATTATAAGTTCATCATAACTTCAGAATGAAAAATATAGTTAGGAAAATAATTTGACATAAAATCTACGCTTTCTAAACTGAAATGTTCAGTTTTTGTAAGTAGTCATATAACAGACCATAAACTTTAGGATCATTTTCTGCTAAGATGGTGCCCATATTGAATGGGCTGGAAATCTTCGGATTGACCCTGTGGAGGAGAGATTCGCGGGCACGTTCGTGAGTTGGACATTCCAGGATGATGTGTTCGGTTGTTTCCTCACATATTCGGCAGAAGTCTGGTTAGCCTTCGATGTTTTCTTACTGGGAGTCGTTTGAAACTCCGTCCTTCACATTTTCAAGTCTTTCAGACTAAATATACTACTATAAATCACGTATGATTATGTAGTACAACTCATATTATTCCCAACAAATTCTTTCACTGGGGTTTATTATTCAATTGGCTTGCGTTCATGATTTGAATTTATACTAAGCTTTGGAGTGTGCTTGTTTCACAAGTGATAGAGCGATTATTGAATTTCATGAGGCACACAAATATGATCAATTGATCAATCCAAATAGGTATTTTGGTTGAGAACAGATTTACGTGCTCTATGCATATCTCCTGAAATTCAATAATCGCTCTATCACCTGTGAAACACGCACACTCAAAAGTTTAGTATAAATTCAAATCATGAACGCAAGCCAATTGAATAATAAACCCCAGTGAAAGAATTTGCAGCGTTTTTCGAATTTCATTCTAGTTCTTTTGTATTTAATGCAATGGAAAGTTGACAAACCAGCAAGATTATCATTGAAAAATCAAGGGCGGTCGACAGATAGCTGCGCGAGCGCCGGTGTGACTCAGGTTGGCGCGAACGCGTGAAGGTTGATGGTTGTATCACATGTGAAGGCTGAACGGCTAAGGAAAATTCTTGGACTGAAGAAAAATCGAACACGCGGCACGATCGTTTTGCCGCAACAAAGCGAGATGCCGCGTTGTTACGTCTGACACATCTGTAGAGTTGCATTGTTTGATCGCACTGATAGATCGAGATGGGCGCCTTGCGCGGCTTGCGATTTCTTCATGTACCTACCGAAAAAGGCGCCAGCTGCGCCGCGCTGCAGGCGGCGTACCTATGTGCCACCGTCAGTTTCGATCAATCATCAATGATCATCATCATCATCATCATCAATCTATATACAGACGACAATATCAGAGCAGGTAGGTATATCAGGGGGTGGTAACGTTGGGCAGGTGGAATTCTCCGCCACCCTCCGCCACCACCCCTGAAGGGGAGCGTCGGACCGTCTCCCAGGGCAACCGCTGGGTGGAATTCACCCCCTCCCCCCCTCTCGACCGCGCCAGTGAAGGGGACCCCACCAATGAGGAGCGTCCCACAGGGCAACCTGCTCCCCTCCTCGGGGACTTAGAAAATACGATTTTTGGTTTATTTGCAATATTCACTGGGGTTTATTATTCAATTGGCTTGCGTTCATAATTTGAATTTCTACCAAGCTTTGGAGTCTGCGCGTTCCACAGGATAGAGCGATTATTGAATTTCAGGAGATATGCATGGAGCACGTAAATGTGTTCTCAACCAATATACCTATTTTGATTGTTCAGTTGATCATATTTGTGTGCCCCCTGAAATTCAATAATCGCTCTATCCTGTGAAAAACGCACACTCCAAAGCTTAGTAGAAATTCAAATAATGAAAGCAAGCCAATTGAATAATAAACCCCAGTGAAAGAATTTGCAGCATTTTTTTTATTGAATCTCAACCTAGATCTCCCCCCCCCCCCAAAATAAAAACATCCATAATTTATCAAGTCCTTTGGCGCTCGTATTGCGTTAAAACTTCCCCAAACCTAAATTTAAACGATGTAGCCAAAGGTAGACTGATGTAGAGGAGGCACACAAATATCGTCAACTGATGAATAAAAATAGGTGTTTTGGTTGTGAACCGATTTACGTGGTCTATGCATATCTCCTGAAATTCAATAATCGATCTATCACCTGTAAAACACGCACACTCCAAAGCTTAGTAGAAATTCAAATCATGAACGCAAGCCAATTGAATAATGAACCCCAGTGAAAGAATACTTATTTACCCCAGTAATAAAATTGAATAATAATCCCCAGTAATAATATTTACCTATATATTATCAGCTTTTCATGCATATCAGAATGCTTCAACCCGTGTATCGGCTACTAACTACACTACAAGTATTCACATCGACTATCACTCCAGTATCCACATTCACTACAACTCGACGCCACGGCCGGACATCACTAGGCTACAAACAAACAATTATAAACGAAAAAACGCAAATGTTGGCAGCATAAATCGGGCCATACATCGGGAATGGTTTGACCTACGGACGTGGGGAAGGGCTCATTCGATTCCTCATGGTATGTTCTTCAAATAGGAATATATTTAGGCCGATTCGACTAGTTTTGAGGCTTTCAAGGATTTTACAAAACTTTTACAGCCCTTAAAGGGCACTTTAAATTGAGTGAGGGAGCTGGCTCAAGAATTGGGGCGTTGTCGGACCAAGATGGACTTTTCCTGAAAATTTCAGATTTTTTTGCTCCAGCCGTTTGAGAGAAATCGTGCGTACGGCGTACGGCCGGACGGAAAAATTTGTATTGCAGATTCGGATTCTACACCCTTTGAAACGTAAACCATGAAATTTTCAGGGGGGTTAGAATTTTTTTTTCCAGAGCGATTACAATGGTTTATTATTGAATAATAAACCAAAAGGGGAAGATTTTGTTTGGAGGGGAAGTGAAGAAAATTTAGACTGGGGAATCGCGGCGAGCGGGGGATAGTAGAAACCAATGTGGGACGGGGTTACGGCTACCCCAGGAAACCCCAGGGTGCTAGGGGGGAGACCACGGGTGACTGTAGGTTTCCCAGAAAAAGGGTGGCTTGGGAAAAACCAACGACGCAAAGCAGCTTGGGGAATTTGGTGTCCGTTAAAAGCTTTAGATATTTTCACATAGGAACGGGGTTTTCAGAAATAGATATGGTTTCATGATTAACAGACAATGAGGTAACCAAAGCGGCACTTAACGCCATGGTACGGTCCCGGTACCGGTGGGTCTCATACGAGTCAAGAGTGGTTTTCAAGAGGTAATGACCTAAATACCGAAAAATTCTTCAAGATCTAAAACCATTTCAGATACATCTGAACAGGTAGGTATTTTCCGTTCCTTCCGAAATTCTGAAATGTTCCTCTTAATTTTCCACGGTTTACCTATTTTTTAACAATATAAATTCAATTATCCCAGAAATGTTTGGTTCAATTCGATTCACCGTACCCTGTTGCATTTTTGTACTTTCCTGATTTTGCATTAAATAAAAAAGGCTCATCCCCCTGGTGACGGTCGCGAGGCCCTTGATTAATTGTTCGCTTTGAATACATTTCATTGAGGGGATTGCTCCAAAGAGTTCAAACCTGCAATGATCGTTAGGGATGCTGTTAAGTTTGCATTGAACTGTTAATCTGCACGCTATACATTGCCGATCTGCAATCGTTGTTTTTAGTTTCCTACGGTTTTTCCACATGAGTTTTTGTTAACATGTCCTTCAGTATTGGACCATCATCTTGTGGATTGTTTAAGACTCAAGAGCTGATGGTTCTACCAATGGTTTTTGTCCAAACCCTTGTCAAGAAAAACGCAACATTTAAGAAAAAAACTGTTCTATTTCCACAAAAGTAAAGATTTAAAAACGTCAAATTGATTTCGACAGTCAAGTCATCATCAGTAACAGAACAATAATCAGTTATTATTGTTTGAAGATTAATGGATGTAAGGATGTAAATTTGTATTACCAGGGGGTTTTGACGCAGACCGCGTCATCAACCTTGGGCGGGGGGGTGGCGCCTATAGGGATTCCCGTGCATTGTGAAATACGAGTAGGTGCTTGTAATAAATTCGCAAAAAATATGACATCAGTTGATTCCTTTTTTAATAAAACATTTAGTTTTATGTGTAGGTGTCTACCACGAAAAGGTTGGATTTGAATCGAAATGGTTGAATTTGACTTGGAAATGCGATATATACTGTCGGATTACCTACAAATGCAGCTTGATTACTCCAGTCGTCATTTGATGTTTGCCTTGACTAGGTAACACTTGTTCATCTAGACTTAACTTAACTGTCAGTATAATGATCTGTAATGATATAACGATTGGGTTTTCATGTCTTTCCAAGCTGATGATTTACTCCAACATCCGATATTCGATTGGACTACGATCCTATCCAGTCCAATTCATCATGATGTTAACGTTAGAACTTGTGTGTGTTGCAACATAGGATTTCATCAGGCCGTATTTCAAGTCTCCAGCTTTGTATTAAGGGGGAGATATGCTTAACTAGAGTCAGCCTTTGTCTATCTGCGGTTTTGCCATAACCTGAATGGTTGGCGACTTTCACTTATTCTCATTACTTCATCCCGGTCGTGTTTACCGAGATAGCCTCGTGATCCGCAACCATTTTTTCTGTATCTAAGAGAAAAATATTTCCTAATCACACGAGAGATGCGTTTCCAACTCATATTTCCTTTGTTTCAGGTGAGTCAGCACTTGAGTTCTATCTGATTAATCGGTACCCCCCCCCCCCCCCCCCAAACGACACAGGTAAGCGCTTTGTGATACGTTTGTTATTACTTCATCACCACTTGAAGTAGAATGGGGATTTTTATCTATGAAGAATGTGTGTCACTTTGATGAGATTTTACCTTTGTAAAAATGATATTCTGATTCAACTAGTTAAGAAATTAATTGATGTAGACTAGTATTTCAAAATCAGACGTAGTTAGCTTCATTGATTGACACTGAATTGACTAGAAATGGTAACATTTTCTCATTAAGTATATGGTTCACAGTCGGTATATCGCCTCCATTATTTTATGTCAATTTCACTTCAACTTGGTGCGATTGGTGGTTACTCTACCTACTCTATATACCCCTGTACTCAAGATATGTTATTATGAACAAGTAATTTTCCCTTTTTTCAACAAGTTATAAAATATAAATTCCAACAATTTGTAAAACCAATGACTCGGGTTTACGCTGCGACTTGATTGGGAAATGGAATGTATACTTATATAAGTGAAAGATCTGCAGGTTTCCTCAACTGGTCCTTGAGTCGTTATTTAATTTGGAGGGGAAAGAGTGTTTCGCATTTCAAATGCGATTTTTTGAGTTTCACCTGCATGTGAAACTTGTGAGAGACTAAACGTTTTCAACAAATTTATTTAACCGCCATTATTGAAACCTGCAGCTGAACTGTGCAATCGTTATTTTTTTTCAATTGGCACCTGGAATGTTCTATTCTACATATATAAATGTGAACAACATAATGGAATCATTGTTGAAATGTCCTGGGATGATCGGACTTTTGACACTTTTACCCCACTGTGCGTCGTCTTCAGGTCTTTGGGTTCTACATCTCAAGTTTACCGGGTGACGACCGCTTTCAGGAACTAAAAAGTCGTGGAACGTGTCAACATAACGTGTTCCAGATACGGAGCTGCGCGTCGGGGACATCTGAAGAGCGATGCCCCCTTGAGCCCTCGATTTTGTGCTGACCCTGATTATCGCGCTGTTTCTGCGCAAAGGATGCGCAAAACCTACTAAAGGAAACTCTCGCACCTTCCATAGTCCTCATTAAAAGTATAATGTGAATCATGGCTGCATAATACCAACATAGATTCAAAACGAGTAAAAAAACTCCTAGTATTTCCAAAATACACCCAAATTTTGTGTAGGTATTTGCAGGGACACCCAAGTTATCAGAATGTATTCGTACAGTTGGTGGAAAAATCCAACATTTTCATTGAAAATATAATAAATTAAATAAACAAACGGCAGCGCAAATATTAGACAGAAAATGAACTGCATACCAATCCGTTTCAGACCATTCCAACATCAAATCCGTGAAAAGAAAGATCACGTCTGATCTACAATTAAATCACTTATCCATATGGAGGTGTCTCAGCTTGGTCAGTTCTCTCTAATTTAGTTTTAAAAAGTGTGATACTAATAAAATTTTTCTCTTGTGTAATAAACCCCAGAAATATCAAATTTTAGGTCTTGTTTGAGGGGGGGATAGCCAAGTTATTCAAGAGATTCTCATATACTTTCTAGTCGATTGTCGTGCTTTTTTGACGATTAAGAATATGCCGTAGTTGTCAAGAATATTCATGTATGGAAGACGGACTTCCCGTTAATGCTTGCATTACCTACCGATATATTTTATGCGGTGGTCCTTTGTATGGTGACACAATTTCTTAACCATAACCTTTCTCTGAATTGATATTGGACATATGCCGCATCCAAAATATTACATCTACTAACAGCTGAACTAATGTGAATCCCCCGTTAACATTTATTTTGGTTTATTATTCAATAATAAACCATTGTAATCGCTCTGGAAAAAAAAATTCTAACCCCCCTGAAAATTTCATGGTTTACGTTTCAAAGGGTGTAGAATCCGAATCTGCAATACAAATTTTTCCGTCCGGCCGTACGCCGTACGCACGATTTCTCCCAAACGGCTGGAGCAAAAAATCTGAAATTTTCAGGAAAAATCCATCTTGGTCCGACGACGCCCCAATTCTTGAGCCAGCTCTCTCACTCAATTTAAAGTGCCCTTCAAGGGCTGTCAAAGTTTTGTAAAATCCCTAGAAACCTCAAAACAAGTCCAAGCGGCATGAATGTAAACTTATTTGAAGAACATACCGTCAGGAATCGAATGAGCCCCTCCCCAGGTCCGTAGGTCAAACCATTCCCGATGTATGGCCCGATTTATGGTGCCAACATTTGCGTTTTTTGGTATATTATTGTTTGTTTGTAACCTAGTGATGTCCGGCCGATAGCGTCGAGTTGTAGTGAATGTGGATACTGGAGTGATAGCCGATGTGAATACTTGTAGTGTAGTTAGTAGCCGATACACGGGTTGAAGCATTCTGATATGCATGAAACGCTGATAATATATAGGTAAATATTATTCAATATTATTACTGGGGTTTATTATTCAATATTATTACTGGGGTAAATAAGTATTCTTTCAATGTTGTTTATTATTCAATTGGCTTGCGTTGATGATTTGAATCTTACTAAGCTTCGGAGTGTGGGTGTTTTACAGGTGACAGAGCGATTATTGAATTTCAGGAGATATGCATAGAGCACGTAAATCGGTTCTCAACCAAAATACCTATTTGGATTGATCAGTTGATGATATTTGTGTGCCTCCTCTACATCTGTCTACCTTTGGCTACATTGTTTAAATTTGGATTTGGGGAAGTTTTAACGCAATACTAGTGCTAAAGGACTTGATAAATTATAGATGTTTTTATTGGGGGGGGGGGGGGGGGGTATTGAGGTTCAATAAAATAACGCTGCAAATTCTTTCACTGGGGTTTATTATTCAATTGGCTTGCGTTCATGATTTGAATTTCTACTAAGCTTTGGAGTGTGCGTGTTTCACAGGATAGGGCGATTATTGAATTTCAGGAGATATGCATGGAGCACGTAAATCTGTTCTCGACCAAAATACCTATCTGGGTTGATCAGTTGATCATATTTGTGTGCCTCCTGAAATTCAATAATCGCCCTATCCTGTGAAACACGCACACTCCAAAGCTTAGTAGAAATTCAAATCATGAAGGCAAGCCAATTGAATAATAAACCCCAGTGAAAGAATTTGCAGCGTTTTCAAAACTGTATCCTTAGTGTAGGTAAATATTGCTGACAGCGTTCTAACCCTTTAGCAGGAGTGCGCTTACACGGTCGCACGAACGCGCCACCTGCTAATCCTCCACCACTACTCCCAGACTTTCATAACCACCTCACGTTTTTCATACGTCCTGCCCCCTGTTTTAAGTGTAGACGCTTTTTCGGGCTCATACGAGCTGCATAATCAATTTCATAGCTGCTGAGGGAACGATGGAATAGGTTAGGTAAACGAATGTGCTTAAGTAGGTATCTCTCGAGCTTAGATCGTTGACAAAATACTTGCAAACCATAGTAATTCCTCCAAAGACATTTTTTGTCAGTAATCGCTCTTGTAATTGCAGATGTAATTGATTACTGCTTAACTCTGATGCTAAGGGACATTTTCCGACATTCACCACATACTAAAGGTATTGTGCAGCACTCCATGGGATGTTGGGAAAGTAATTGAGGTTTGCTTATAATGTGTGTAGAATTCGCTGACATTTTTCGGAGTGGCAGCCCCAACGTCATGCTCATTTCCTTCCTGATTAGCGCTGTAGGCGTGGAATGACGATTACCCCCGCTCTCTTCCTCATTCTCTTTGTTATCCTCCTCTGATGAGGAGGATCCTCCGGTCGGCGGCGATGTCGGGGGGGGGGGGGGGGTGGGGGGCGACGGACGTCATCTCATTAGGGAAATCGAATGACGAATAATTGATGCGGGCTGAGCTTGATCCGTAAATTGAATCATCCCCCGCAAAACCCCGCACGTTTGAGGTTGTGTCCTGGCCCCTCATGAAACCTAACGTCCCTGCAATTACGCTCTTAGTTATTACATAACGGTTTATTGTTTCAGTATCAGGGATCCCTCCCATGTGTTTGTCTCTGGTCAACCTCTGATCAGTTGGTTTGCATTTCTCTTTCAATCAAAAACCGCATGTACTTAATTATCAAACGTCGGACTTGGAGCGACCAACCGATATTTTTTGGGTGATTAAATGAAAATTACCTTCGGGAAACGAGCTTCATGAATTTAGATATTATACCACAATTATGGAAATACTCTGAGTTATTACTCAAAGGTTAATTATTTCTCTACTAGATATCCCCACTGCGCTGGTCTTTGGTACTCATTCAGTTACAACTTTAAAACCCATTTGTTTGTCTCTGGTCAACCTCTGATCAGTTGGTTTGCATTTCTCTTTCAATCAAAAACCGCATGTAATTATCAAATGTCGGCCTTAGAGCGACCAACCGATATTTTTTGGGTGATTTAATGAAAATTACCTTCGTGAAAAGAGCTTCATTGAATTTAGATACTATACCACAATTATGGAAATACTCTGAATTATTACTCAAATTTAATTATTTCTCTACAAGATATCCCCACTGCGCTGGTGTTTGGTACTCATTCAGTTACAACTTTAAAACCCAATAGAATTCACGGAATGGGGGAACACAAGGTTGGGTTTCATCAAAGTTTTAAATCAACGTTTCCTCAACAAACGGGAGATTTCGGATGTTCAATATCGATGTTCGGTTTCATCAACTGCGGTCTAGACAAATCAACGATCAAACGCGCTAAATCGAAGGTCAAAACTAACCAACCGAATTTGCATTTAGCGTCCTAAACAACGATTAATAACAATTCTTTTCCCCATCTTCGTTTCCATTCCGAAACTTTGTTTTGCTGCGTTACGGTTCTGCTATTTTGTGTTAGTGTTTTGGTTTATTATTCAATAATAAACCATTGTAATCGCTCTTGAAAAAAAATCTCTAACCCCTCCTGAAAATGTCATAGTTTACGTTTCAAAGGGTGTAGAATCAAAATCTGCAATAAAAAATTTTCCGTCCGTCCGCCGTACGCACGTTTTATCCCAAACGGCTGGACCAAAAAATGGTGTGGACGCAGCTTAATAATTGAAACAATCTCAAAAAGGGAAAAATAATCATTTGTTGACTTGGCTTTTGTCCACCTAAATCGGTCATTCCCTGTGCCCGGCCGTTTTATCTGAAATTTTCAGGAAAAATCCATGTTGGTCCGACAACGCCCCAATTCTTTAGCCAGCTCTCTCACTTAATGAGAGACACACAAGTATGATCAACTGATCAATCCAAATAGGTATGTTGATTTTGTGACGATGCATTTGTCTCTTTTCCGCAATACTCAAACTTCGGTTCTCATTTTCGTTAACGCGAAGCCCGCGCTTCCTTGTCAATAACTAGGCGATTTACATATAGGTAGCAACAATATACCTAGACATTACATAATAACCACAATATTGACTAGCGAACTGCGCACATTAGAAACACTATTAGCAAAAACAAAACGCTGCAAATTCATTCACTGGGGTTTATTATTCAATTTCATTCATTTGGCTAGCATACATAATTTGAATTTCTACTAAGCTTTGGAATGTGCGTGTTTCACAGGTGATAGAGCGATTATTGAATTTCAGGAGATATGCATAGAGCACGTAAATCGGTTCTCAACCAAAATACCTATTTCGTTTGATCAGTTGATCATATTTGTGTACCTCCTGAAATTCAATAATCGCTCTATCACCTGTGAAGCACGCACACTTCAAATCTTAGTAGATATTCAAATAATGAATGCAAGCCAAATGAATAAAATTGAATAATAAACCCCAGTGAAAGAATTTGCAGCGTTTTGACCACGTTTTCGGGTTCTACGTAAAATTTCCGTTACGACCAATGCACATTCATAATCATAAACGACCCCAAAGGACCGTAATTGCTGTTCAAACATTGAACATTTAAATAAAATTGCTAGTTTCTGAATTACTTGTATTTTTACTGCAGTTCCAAAAAACTTGCGATTCCTCGTCGATCTCATGGAGAAATTCCAGTTTGAAGTCGAAAAAACGTTACGCAAATTTCAAACTGCAATCAAGGAATCCCAGGGATAAAAGAAACATTTCGCGGTATGAATTGGGAAAATTATTAAATCCGCAAAATAGATTGGTTAAAAAAATAAAGAAATACTACTTTTCTGGAAAAATGATCGAAAATCATTTATAATATTCAGACTAGTAAAGTTTAAATAAATCGGACTAGCAACCCCCCCCCCCCCCCCCCTTGATCCCATAATAAAGACATATAAAGATCCCCATCCACATAATCCCAGACTGCTTCATCGAAATCAGATGCGAGCTTTAATAGTCATGTTTCTTATAAAGTTTTACGTTTAGGCACGTAAAATATTTTGTCATTTTTCAAAAAAGAGTTCAACTCTACGCAAAAAAATATGAAAAATACCGTTGGTCCGATTTTTTTTCGTTCACAATTAGAGAAAATAAGGGGTGGGAGCGTAGTTACTGGGACACCCTGTATATCCGATCTTCCAGTCAAGAAGTGGTTAAATCAAATTTTCCAATTTACAGGGGACCGGTTATACAATTGTAACCTTCAACCAACTTTTTTAAATCATGAGATGAATAAAAACGTACATCACAATAACTCCGTGGCAAGCCAAGGCCTTACTCCGCCGCTTGTGCGCAGCAAAGATGAAACGATGTTTGTCCCTCAACTCACTTAACTCATTTTTTGCAAAATCACCGGGGTTGCAAATATATTTTAGGAACACGTTTTGTCTTCTTTTTGTTTGATCGAGAACTAGTTTCTCTAAAGATTCGGTGGTTTTAGTGAAAACCAGGAACGGTTGACTAATAAACCACAGCTCCCTCGCTGCCTCCACCCGTCTGTAGCCGTTACGGAGATGCTTCAGGAAATACCACTAAACCCGATCCGGAGGTACATCCGTCTCCTACCGCAAAGGCAAGTTCGATTCCATTGAGCTGTTTTCCACCCCATTCGCAACTCAACTATTGTTGTTGAGTGTTCGAATATTATGTTTCTGTACCGTACATAATTACGAAATTTTTACCCTCTTCTCCTGTTATCCAAGTATAAACTAATAAGGCTCGATTTATCAATCACATTAACCCAGCGGATAAGGGGGTTTGATGTGAGCGAGAGCTTAATCCACTAGATAACACAAACGGGATGTTCATCCTCACCTCGTTAAAATTTATCTGGACTCTGGCAGACTGGATAACAATGATAACATTGGGTTAATGATATAATATAGCGCTTTCTAACTTTTCTGGCGCAACATCAATTTGTAAACAAACTTTATTTGAGTCCCAAGTTTGGTTGCCTTCGTTATTTGTACCTTCCCGTAGATACGTTGTGGGATTTTTCTTCAAATACACCAACGACGAAAATTCTATCATAGCAAAAAACCGAAAAGAATACCACACATTATGTCAGGGGTTGCTATGCACCTCACTAAATCGCCTACTACAATGGAACGATTGCGAATTTTTATTGGGTTTTCGGTTGGATAAAGATATTTTTAAAGAATATCGAAGATGAAATTGAGTCTACAACTGATGATTGAGTACACAATCATTCTGTGTCTTTAATTGTGAATTGCGGCTGATATGAACGGAAGAAAGTGCGAGCAAGGCCTTAGTTTGTAAAATTGTCGAGCAAGTGCCTCGTTTCTTAAAAACGCCAACTTCTATGGAAGAATCAGTGCAATCTCGAGTGCATGCTCTTAAGAGGCTTGGTTACCTGGCGGTATAGGCGCTATTGATCGTAATCACGTAAGAATGCTGTCACCAGAAGGGGGAGAAATTTCTCAAACACAATATGGTGCTCCTTATCCAGCAAATGCTGATGCCATTCTCACAAGCATTTACATTTTACTGCTTATTTTCTCTCTCACTAGTAATGCTGCTGTCGCGTCGAGGTAGGAAGCCATGGTATAATTAGGAAATTATAATAATTGATTAATCATTATAAATGATAATTGTTACATAATATTAGTAATAGACAATGAAGTAATTACTGCTTAAGACCTAAATTGTCAACTTGTAATTGCAAAATTATACAACTCTAATCCGTCAAAACAGGCTCTGCCTACTGACGGATTATATTATTCAATAATTATTAACTTTCGGTATGGACATTGTATGTATATGGAATAAACTCTTCTCTATCTCTCTATCTCTTCTTCTGAGGGGAGTTTTTTCTACCTCTAAGATATTTGTAAGACTGGACGTAGTGAACTATGCTTAAGTTCGATTATAGATTATATTGTAAATGTTTGTAATATTGGAAAAAAATGAAATTCTGTTATTAAAAATGACATTCTCAGGGAATGTGCGGGAGATGGATGGCCCTGTTGAGTTTCATTGCTCAAAAATCACTGCATCGTCCGCCCACTCGCAAAAGTGAAATGCATCATTGATAATTTGCTGATACTCCCCAAACCTCCCACACTTTTTCGTTATTATCTTGAGTGGGAGGTTTCTTTCGATTGACGTGTAAAACATCTTGTTTGACCCATCACATATCCGGCAATTGCAAAAAGTGACTTGAGGCTTCGTAGAGATTTTCCACAATTTTGTCAGGTTGAAAACTTTTTGCGGGAGGCATCAAGTAACTTTACTCAAGTACTACTTAAGCATTCTGAGTCCCATGCTTCTCATGTTTGTTTGGCTGCCATCGAGCTTGTGGACTCTACACCAACTATCCCAGAAAACGCAATGGTTACCCACCTGCTCTTTCATCAAGACATATACGAATACACCACACTCACGCCCCCTTTCACATCAGCCTCTGTTGGAAACAATCTAATAGGAAGTACTTGTTTCAATTCGACAGATGGGAAACCGCCAATGTAGATAATGATGTGAAGTTCAATTCCCATTGACTGTGTTTACTCGCTATTGTCCTATATTCAGACGACCTTGAACCCGCCCTTGACATTTCCCTTATTGTCAGCTCTTATTTTATAAATATTCTCGTCTATCTACTGCCTGTGGAACATCAATATCCCACTCGACTTTTTGTTGCATTAGGTTATTATCAACGTTTTCTTTTGTAGATAATCGTATGATTATCGCGTAACTACACATTGCTTCCGAGTCTGCAAAGCATTGGAAGCCTTGTGTTCACTTTCGGGTGCCAAAAAATGTTCGTTGTCCGAATTAAACATTTCCACTCGCATTTTGCGCTTCATAGCCTACTGAACAAATTTGGTTCCGTGTCTGTCGGTCTGCCTGTCCCCATTTCCTTGTTACAGCCCAAACTTACACAATTTTGAATAAGTTTAGCTCATATTTTGAGGGACTTTGCGAATAAGTTCCCTTGAGGTCCCTTACAAATTGCTGGAATTGTAAAACTATGACCCTTACATTTTCCGGCCTGCTGTCACACACCAACGATTGAACAGATTTTGGTTTATTATCCAATAATAAACCATTGTAATCGCTCTTGAAAAAAAATAATTCTAACCCCCCCCCCCCTGAATATTTCATGGTTGATGCTTCAAAGGGTGTAGAAACCAAATCTGCAATACTGATTTTTCCGTCCGTACGCCGTACGCACGTTTTCTCCAAACGGCTTGATCAAAAAATCTGAAATTTTCAGGAGAAATCCATGCTGGTCCGGCGACGCCCCAATTCTTGAGCTAGCTCTCTCACTTAATTTAAAGTGCCGTTTAAGGGTAGTCAAAGTTTTGTAAAATCCCTAAAAACCTCAAAAAAAGTCAAGGCGGCCTAAATTTGTACTCTTTTTTGAAGAACACTCCTCGAGGAATCGAATGAGCCCTTCCCGAAGTCCGTAGGTCAAACCATTCTCGATCTATGGCCCGATTCATGGTGCCAACATTTCCATCCACATCACTAGGTTACTGCTATATAAACAAAAACCACAGCGGTTTTTTATTTTTTATTGCAGTAACCTAGTGATGTAGTGAATGTGGATACTGGAGTGAACTCCTAAAAGGATTTATAGCCGATACCCGGGTTGGAGCATTCTGATATGCATGAAACGCTGCTAATTCTTTCACTGGGGTTTATTATTCAATTTTATTCATTTGGCTTGCATTTCTACTGAGATTTGGAGTGTTCGTGTTTCACGGGTGATAGAGCGATTATTGAATTTCAGGAGATATGCATAGACCACGTAAATCGGTTCTCAACCAAAATAACTATTAGGATTGATCAGTTGATCATATTTGTGTGGCTCCTGTACATCAGTCTACCTCTGGCTACATCGTTTAAATTTGGATTTTGGAAGTTTTAACGCAATACGAGTACTAAAGTGCCTTGATAAATTATAGATGTTTTTATTGTGGTGGTGGTGGTGGGGGGGATTGAGGTTCAATAAAAAAACGCTGCAAATTCGTTCACTGGGGTTTATTATTCAATTTTATTCATTTGGCTTGCATTCATGATATGATTTCTGCCAAGATTTTGAGTGTGCGTGTTTCACAGGCGATAGAGTGATTATTGAATTTCAGGAGATATGCATAGAGCACGTAAATCGGTTCTCAACCAAAATATCTATTTGGATTGATCAGTTGATCATATTTGTGTGCCTCCTGAAATTCAATAATCGCTCTATTACGTATGAAATACGCACACTCCAAAGCTTAGTAGAAATTCAAATCATGAATGCAAGCCAAATGAATAATAAACCCCAGTGAAAGAATTCGCAGCATTTTTAATTTCTAATCACCTTTCATCTCAAGTAATTACATGTACTTCAGTCTGTAAAACGTCAGAACGGATCTTTAGGAAGTTTGACCAATTACCTCAACATCTTTTATTGTGTTTGACATAAACGTTATATAAATGTTGATATATATAGTTCACAGTTTTTTAATTGTACAATACATCGTAGCATCATAAGTAACATTGGAATATGTACGAGAAATACAAAGGGATGAATCAGTTACAATAGAAATATATAAACTAGCAGAAATGTGAAAAGTTTACCATAAAAAATATAGTTTTTTTCGAAAAATTTCTTTATTAGACACATAAAATAACAACTGAGCATAGCCCATCAAGTTAATTCATATTAATGCAGTAACTACAGTTTGTAGAGATAATAGCCCGATGGCAACTACTCTATATGATCGCTTCTAACACTTGTCACATTATCACGCCACAAGGTCGGGAGGTTTTGTTCTATCCAGACGTCGGATGACGTTGCTGTCGTCTAATCATTGTAGAGCTTCTGGGTTCATATGTTGATGAAGCCTCTACTCGTGTTTAGCGGCAACTACTTTGATCACCTCTCTGACTGGTTCTATCTTGAGGTCCCGATGGAGGTCGTCATTACGTACGTACCAAGGAGCGTCGGCAATACTCCTTAGTACCTACCTTGTTTTGAAATGTTCGGGTTATTTTGATGTTGGTCTTTTTTGAATAACCCCAGAGTTGAATGCCGTATGTAAATACTGGTCTTAGAATTCGCTTGTAGATAAGCAATTTGTTATGTAGGGATAGTTTGGAGTATCTTCCAAGCAACCAATAAATTTTTCGGAATTTGATGTTTAGTTCTTCTTTCTTTAAAAAAACATAAAACTATAAAAAAATATACTTAGTTGAAAAAAATTAAAAGCGTGATAGAAATTTACAAGTTTTTGATTCCACGAACGACTGAACTTTTATTCAAAGATACATGGTAAGAACACGTTCTTGAAAGCAACACAATCATCGGTTGAAAATCCACTGGATTAGAATTTACTATAAATGTTGCTGAAATTTTTTCCACATGGAAAAATTGACATTTTTCAATAGAGCGTTATCAACAAATAACGGTAAATGCACGAATACCACTGTACGCATCAATTTACTAACTTACTGGTGACGTCGTGTTTCATGATGGCATCGATCAAATCATGAAACGAGATATTCTCTGGCGTTTCCGTGAAGCAATTAAACCGATGGAATGCACCGGTTCAATGTCGGCTTCGCATCCCGAGTTGATTCTTTGTATTCCCTGCACTTAACCGGGGCTTTTCGTGCCCTTCTTATTCTGTTCAGGCCATTAGCTATCTGGGTGAATGCCATCTGGACACACTGCATTACAAGCGCCTCCAAACTGTTTCTCAACTTTTGAAAAAGCTCGGCGATTACCTCATACGGGTACTTGATGAGTCCTTGGATCAGCGCCAATTGACATCATGTGTCGAGAAGTTCGAATCTGTATCGCATTGCAGACACGCGATGTCTCGTAGACGGATAAGAGCTGATTATTTGTGACGAATTTTACAAGGACCCCTAATTTTCTTTTTAACGTCTTGGGGTTTCATCCAGGAAATACTGTAAGCACTTATTCGATGATTGAAACCAGAAAGTTAGCCTAGATGTGGGAAACCAGACAATCAAGTTTATCTGAAGTGAGCCGTCTCCATAGCAAATTTTGCATAAATCGTTGGCAGCATAAATCGGGCCATACATCGGGAATGGTTTGACCTATGGACCTGGCTAGGGGCTCATTCGATTCCTCGGGGAGTGTTCTTCAAAAAGAGTATCGACATTACTACATCACTACGTCACTAATAGGTTACTAATATCGAAACAAAAACAATAATAAAATAAAATAACGCAAATGTTGCCAGCATAAATCGGGCCATAGATCGGGAATGGTTTGACCTACGGACCTGGGGAGGGGCTCATTCGATTCCTCGTGGAGTGTTCTTCAAAAAGAGTACAAATTTAGGCCGCTTCGACTTTTGTTGAGGTTTTTAGGGATTTTACAAAACATTGACAACCCTTAAAGAGCACTTTAAATTAATTAAGAGAGCTGGCTCAAGAATTGGGGCGTCGTATGACCAACATGGATTTTTCCTGAAAATTTCAGATCTTTTGCTCCAGCCGTTTGGGAGAAATCGTGCGTACGGCGAACGGACGGAAAATTTTTCCTGCAGATTCGGATTCTACACCCTTTGAAACGTAATCCATGAAATTTTCAGGGGGGTTAGACGGAAACATTTTGGTTTATTATTCAATAATAAACAATTGTAATCGCTCTGGAAAAAAAAATTCTAACCCCCCTGAAAATTTCATGGTTTACGTTTCAAAGGGTGTAGAATCCGAATCTGCAATAACAAATTTTCCGTCCGTCAGCCGTACGCCGTATGCCGTTCGCATGATTTCTCCCAAACGGCTGGAGCAAAGGATTGAAATTTTCAGGAAAAATCCATCTTGTTCCGACGACGCCCCAATTCTTGAGCCAGCTCTCTCACTCAATTTTAAGTGCACTTCAAGGGCTGTCAAAGTTTTGTAAAATCCCTAAAAACCTCAAAACAAGTCGAAGCGGCCTAAATTTTTACCTATTTGAAGAACATACTATGAGGAATCGAATGAGCCCTTCCCCAGGTCCGTAGGTCAAACCATTCCCATGTATGTACCAAACCATGTATGGCTCGATTTATGGCGGCCTCCGGTATCTAAGCTCTAGTATCATTAGATACCAAGAATGAATAATCGGTTCTTAATTCGTAACTAATCGATAGCTTAATTCCCTGAACTATAAATGGGATGAATAAAGAATAATTGGAACGCTTCAGGATAATCTAAATAAGTCCCTACAACACAATACTTTCTATATGAGAAACAAGGTATCAGGGGAAACTTACATCAGTAAAACTGTATATAGAGAATAAAAAAACTAAAGCTATGGGTTAGCCGTATATTCATTATGATTTAGATTTTAATACGTCTAAGTTGTCAGATCAAAGGGATTTATCCTCAGGAAGCTGACAATGCAAATTCAAAGAGGATGTATTTTATACTTGTACTTTATAAATAAAGTTTCATAATTCTTATGTCACTCGGAGAAGTCTAAATAATACAAAAAACCCGAGGAAATTGCATGAGACAAGAGCGTTGATGTCCTGTTCATCAAGCGTAGCAATTTGCGTTTATTCAGTTTGGAGCCCGAGACCTTTAAGTAACGTAGTAAACACGGTGAATGAAAAAAGTCAATTGTGTGGGTGGAGATGAAAGCGGTAACGGTCCCTTTATGGTAAACAGAAATTTGCCCCGGTGAAACTGTAATCTAATTCCACCTAGTCAGGTGAAGGGCGATTTGAACAGTCACGTCGACTTCCCCAGCGCCTCAACTGTGTGAGAAATGGATTTTTATTTATCTGCTCCTTTCACTTCTCTTCAACGAGGTTTTCCAGTGACAATTCAGGTAAAACTTTTTATTCGTGTTTGCTTCTGTTCTAGTAATGACCGGGTCGTGAAGACACATTACTGCCAAGGTGGCAAACAGTTCTACACTGCAAACTATGCGGACGTTTATTATAACTGGATTAGACGCTCCTTCTACTAGGAAAACTAGTGCATCGTCTAAACAGAACTCTATAGACCAGGGGTGCTCAAACATAAACTGCTGGCGATCTACCCCAATATTTTTAGACTACTTACGATCGACTCTGAGAGGCTGCCACAGTATGTGTGATGCAGGGTTGTGATACATACACGATACACCCTACCTACCTAGGTACATTATTTTACATCATTTTAGTCAAGGTTTGGGGTTAGGTTTACTCAAGTTGTTCTCTACAATATCAATGAAAAAACTCCTAGTTATTCAAAATTGCGAGTTTATTCGTTGATACAAAACAAAAGAGTTACCTACATATGGTGTTAAACTTAACTAAGGAGTGACATTGGATGTTGAAGCGTGTCACTCCATGTCCTCATCATACTTTTCATAAGATGGTGCGTAACCACTGAGTGCTAATCGCAGGCATGATGACATATGATCAGTTAGTCGCTTGCGATATTTTGACTTAATTATCTTCATTTCAGATAATGCAGACTTGCACAATAAGTTGACCCAAACATTGCCGTCAGTTAAAGGGGGATTTGTCTTAGATTTGGATATTTATCTTCAGATATAAAACACCAGAAATTGTATAAAATGCTGTAGCTTTGAGATGTATATCTGATATAATCTGCACCAACTCATTTTCAACAGAACATGAGTTCATATTAAACTGACTTGCTACTTCAGTATAGCTAATTCCTCAATGTTTTTACATGAAAAAGGATTACTCATAAATGATGCTATACAAGTATTTAACAATTTACTGCAATCATAAAAACGCATTTCGAATTCTCCCAAAATATTTGATAATTCAGGCTCATGCGTATCATAATTCAACTGGAACTGGCGCCTGGCTTAAAATATTGTACGTACATATAAAAAAGTAAAAATCTCGTCTCAATCAAGATCGGTCTCACAACTACTGTCTACTTGTTTATATTGGGTTCTGTAAGAACATCCTAACAACTTTCAGAAATTCTAGGATGATGATGTTGCAGTTCTTGTATTCGTATTTACTACGGATGCAGTGAATTTGAAGCGCCTTTTTTTAGTTACTTTTCTTTCTTTCGTACACTTCATTTTTAGGTAGGTTTCTCTCTGAAGTTTTGTGAGTGTTATTATTAATGTGTGTATTGAGGGCTTTGAGCTGTAAAACGCGCCCTTCAGGTGGTTCTGGCGAGGGCACTGGCGCTTACCTATAACGTTAGCTAGGGCTTTCCTTTCACTTCATATTGTTAAATTTCAAGGGATTGTCGCTTTCCTATTACACCCAATCAACGAAACAGTTAAACTGGGAGTGTAAATCTCGCTAAATCTGTGAATTACGGCCTCGGAAAGCCTTTCCGACCGCATAACCTGATATCGTTGCATTTGACCTCTCTGTAATCGTTGGGTCCCACCCAGTGTTCGTTATGGATACGTGTGACGTTTAACAACTTGTTTCGAACGAGCGGAACCGCTGACTATTAGCTTGAAGCCCAAAAGGCATTTACACGTTAGGTAGGTAGGTAAGTGATAGTCCACCATTTACACTTTTTCTATTTTCTCTTTCTTAATCTCGGATATGTACCCTGGGGACAATAGCAAAAAAGGATAATGTTTGTTAAAAAATAAAAGTAAAATAAAAAATAAAATAATAAAAAAAACTTATATTAAACAAAATTTATTGTATAAAAATGGGCATTTCGAAAAAGCATTCTATTTGTTATCAAGGTAGTTAGCATGCAGTTAATTAGCGGTGAAATACACAGGGACTTGTCATTCGCTACCAGAAGAAAAAGAGCGGCGCTAATGTACCTGAAAAAATTCATTATTGGCAAAAGTATAAAGTTATAAAACCTGGAAATTTAATTGAAATTTACACAAACTCAAGTTGGAAAGTGTGCTTTTTTGTAAGGTTTACAAACAAAATTAATTTTTCATATTTTTATCACATTTCCGATTTATTATTATAATTTTTTTCCTTTTAGCAGTTTATTAGTGGGAACTGGAGAAGCTTTCCACAGCAATGCCACATTTCGTGCGAAACACAGGTTTCCCGCTGGTTTGTTAAAAAACCGGGAAATTTAACTAACGTGTACACAAACTAAAGTAAAAAGAAATGAATTTTTCGTATTTTTATTCATATTTTTGATTTATGAATTGTATTTGTAATCTCACTCTTGAATGTCATCTAACAAGCCATAATCCACGCTTTGTTATGCTACAATTAACTGCTGCTGTTCTATATGATTCTACACTGTGAGCTCCTTCCATAAACTTGTCGTCCCCTTGAGAATTGTTTTACGATTTGGGGGTTTTCAAGTAAATTACGTCATCGAAGCCACTCGAAACAATAGATACAATGTTCGGAAAAAGTGGGAAATCGAGGGCCAACTTATCCTTTCGGACGTAAGGAGAGGGCCCGTTAATTAAAACGAATTTCCGAACGCTCTGCCGTCTCCTTGTTATCGATTCATTGACGCCCCTAGAAGTTTCATATCGATTGGAAATGCGATATCCAAAAACCCGGGTGCTCCCTCCCCCAATAGAACTCAACCCTTCTACTCAAAGACTTGTCAAGGGTCCGCCGACCAGGTTGAACTAATTCAATGATAGAAGCGGGTCACCGAGCTTTACTCTGGAAAATCGTTGAAGCCGGTTTGAAGAAAAAGTTCACATCAAATTTTCACAGTTTACTACTTCGCCCTCCTGATGTCTGTCGTAACTTTTCCCTTGTTTCACTGCAAAGTAACGATCCAGTAATGAACCTAAACACCCTTTTCTGCTTCCTTGGAATTCTAAAGCCTCAGTTATGAACGCCAGGAATAAATTGCACCTAATAATTTCCCTCCTCAAACAAACCGATTCGGCAAGTACGGCTTATCGTAGAACTCGTGTTCGAAACAGGTCAAGATCGCTCTTAAGTTCTCTATCGTTACAGCAGTCGGTTCGGTTACTTAATTTTATTACTGTTATATACTTTATTCCCCAGGAGAAAGAGAAATTACTCTAATTCATGACGTACCAATGGTATTATAAGCTGATCATTATTTCATGTACCTACTGATATTCACCAGACTCATGAAATGTGTATTATCTGATTAGGCCAACTGTATTTTCATACAAAGCCAATAAAAAAAATAAAAAAAAAAAATAAAAAATAAATTTCTAAAAATAAGGGCGAAAGTGCCGTTTGAACCTCAAGTCTCAGAGAAGAGCCCTTGTTAAGGTGAACCCCCAGAATTCCCCAGTTCAGATTTTTTTTCCCCATTCGCTCCTCACAAATGTTGTGACGAGAAATCACAGAGAAATTTTGAAACTCAATCGCTTCAATTACACCGAATTATTCATGATTCATTAAATTAAAAATGATTTACTCATGTCTAACAAGAGACGTGTAATTTTGTTTTGAAGTAGCATCAATTATTAAATTATTATTATTACTCCTTAAGTAATCAATTATTCATAATTTGAACTGTGAAATGAGTGGAATTTTTTCGACAGTGCTCTAAGGCCGGTTCTCAAGCCGATACAAACGTACGTAGTCTGTGGTACAGTAACAATACTCGTCGCCTCCATATTCTGTAATTGAATTCTATGTGCGACAAAAAGAGACCGAATTATATTGCAGCAAGGCAGATCGATTAAGATCGAAATTCCGTGTCTCCATACATTATAATCGAAAAAACGCTGCAAATTCCTTCACTGAGGTTTATTATTCAATTTCATTCATTTGGCTTGATTTCGTAATTTGAATTTCTACTAAACTTTGGAGTGTGCGTGTTTCACAGGGGATAGAGCGATTATTGAATTTCAGGAAGCACACAAATATGATCAACTGATCAATCGAATTAGGTATTTTGGTTGAGAACCGATTTACGTGCTCGATGCACATCTCCTGAAATTCAATAATCGCTCTATCACCTGTGAAACACGCACACTCCAAAGCTTAGTAGAAATTCAAATCATGAATGCAAGCCAAATGAATAAAATTAAATAATAAACCCCAGTGAAAGAATTAGCAGCGTTTTTTTTAATGGTTTTATGATTTTATGGCACTTGTGACACGTACATACAGCGTGTTGTTTTGTCTTGGGCCTAGGTGTGTCTGCGGGGCAAAACGTTTCTCTTGGGTCCAAGTGTGTTAACCATATTTATATGGGGCAAACATTTTCCTGCCGAACGCGGGGAACGAACCCGAAGACCTGGGTTTGAACTCTTGATTAAACGTAACTATTTAAAACGTTTATAATGCAGCAATTACTTTGAAACGTAAACCACGGTTAAAAACGATCATAACTTTCTAAAAAGAACGGCTTCTGGAAACTCTTTTCTCTTCACTTGGGTTTCCTCAATTTTTACGTAACTAGTGATTTAGTTGCAATTCGACTCCAAGATGTCCTCAACACATTTGGACGGCTACCCCGTAAATATCACTCCGGTAAACCTAACGTTCAATCGTCCATTTTTACGAAACAGAAGCTGATATCAAAATACCCAATGTGGTCCTACATATTGTATATAGACACGACATTGAAATCCGCGAGTATAACAACTGAATTCGAACGAAATGAAATAAAACACTTTCTTTCTTACGCTTCCCTTTTCCGCCACAATATAATGTAGGTCTAGAAAAACTTGAATCCAAAAATAATTCTGAAAAAATCCAAACATTGAAAATTTGAAAATTATGGAAAAAACGCAATCATATCAGCTCATTCGTAGAACATGAAAACGCTAGTGTTATTGCAAAAGTTTTCGATACTCCAATTTTTAATGTTCCAGAATTAAGAGTTAAATTAAGAATTAACTGAGATTCATGCCAACGGGAACCCAAATGATTTTTGAGCCAAGTTAGGTTTGTTCTGATAGTTTCGGAGAAAAGCACGTCATACGGCGGACAGATGGGTTTCATTTTTTAGATTTTAATATCGTGAAATAAAACGAAAAATTTTGAGAGGACGCTGAACAAATTTTTCCTCACTCAATTACAATGGTTCACTAAAAATTGTATTGAGAAAAACGAAATTTTTTAAAAGTTTGCAAATCCAAGAGAGCTAACAGCTTTCAAGTTCTGTGAATAACATGTTTCATTTTTTCTAGGTTTTGTTTCGTTTCGTTTCTTTATTTTTTACCACATACCACCAATTTTGTAGGGTTTGAATTAATTGAGTGTGTGATATAGAAGGAGGAATGATTGTGAACCACAGCTTTCTAGATAACCATCTGACCCGAACATCGTCGCTCCGGTTTCCCATGGGGCTCGAGGTTGGGCAAACGGTTCTCTAAATGCGGTGAAAATTTCCGAATTAGTAGAAACACGAGTGGTGAACTAAGCAATTCAAACAAAATCTAATCCAAATCAATGAGAACATTCCAAACCAATTGGAAACTTTTCAACTCCGATCCCAATTTGAGAACTTTCAAAACCAAAATGAAAATATTTCAAACCAATTAGAGAGCTTTACAAACCTATTTGACAACTCACCAAAACAGTTTGAGAACTTTCCGAATCAATGAGATTTCTCTAAACCAAAACGTAAGCTTTCAAAACCAAAATTTAAGATTTTCAAACCACGAGGAGTGCGTTCTATACCTACTTGAGAACTTCACACACTGAGTTGAGAGCTTTCCAATCCAATTCAGAACTTTAGAATTTGTTGAAAAAAATATAGGTACAGTTTTAAAATTATTTATTTGTAACTATACAGTAACCGTGTTCCATGTTCTTCACACAAGAAGTTCAATACGGCGTATGAACATTGATCAACATTGAATTAATGATTATGGACAATGTACTTGATTGGAGCTACCGCTTTTGAACGACTCGATGAACCAACCTGAGTCCCTCTACACAAATTCTTCGATGGTTTTCACTTAGAGCAGCCCCGCGGCAAGGGAAATGTCACTTCGTTAGTATTCATCCCACGAAAATCTCTCCCCACTCGGTGAAAACCTCTCGAATTCTTCCGTAATATGCTACCTTCACCGCTACTCGAACAAAAGGGACTAAGTTAAAAGTCAACTTGCTGTAAAAAATTGGAAGCAACCAGCGCATTTCAGTCTATATCTACACCGCTGAAAATATAAATCACATCCTCTCAATTCTTCGTATGGGGGTTCTCTTTTTGGTTTATTATTCAATAATAAACCACTGTAATCGCTCTGGAAAAAAAAATGCTCATAAAAAATGCTCAATAAAAAATTTTCCGGCCGTACGCCGTACGCACGATTTCTCCCAAACGGCTGGAGCAAAAGATCTGAAATTTTCAGGAAAAATCCATCTAGGTCTTACGACGCTCCAATTCTTGAGCCAGCTCTCTCACTCAATTTAAAGTGCCCTTTAAGGGCTGTCAAAGTTTTGTAAAATCCCTAAAAACCTCAAAACGAGTCGAATCGGCCTAAATTTATACCTATTTGAAGAACATACCATGAGGAATCGAATGAGACCCTCCCCACGTCCGTAGGTCAAACCATTCCCGATTTATGGCCCGATTTATGGTGAAAACATTTGCCTTTTTTGGTTTATTATTGTTTGTTTGTAACCTAGTGACGCCGATAGCGTGGAGTTGTAGTGAATGTGGATACTGGAGTGATAGCCGATGTTGATACTTGTAGTTTATAGCCGATACATGGGTTGAAGCATTCTGATATGCATGAAACGCTGATGATATATAGGTAAATATCATTAGTGGGGTAAATAAGTATTCTTTCTCTGGGGTTTATTATTCAATTGTTTTGCGTTCATGATTTGAATCTGTACTAAGCTTCGGAGTGTGCGTGTTTCACAGGTGATAGAGCGATTATTGAATTTCAGGAGATATGCATAGACCACGTAAATCGGTTCTCGACCAAAACACCTATTTGGATTGATCAGTTGATGATATTTGTGTGCCTTCTGAAATTCAATAATCGCTCTATCCTGTGAAACACGCACACTCCAAAGCTTAGTAGAAATTCAAATTATGAACGCAAGCCAATTGAATAATAAATCCCAGTGAAAGAATTTGCAGCGTTTTTTGCAAAGAATTTAACCATTAAATTTTTGCGCACCGCGCAAATGTTTTTTTTTTTTTTTTTTTTCAAATCTAACCCCGCAATTTTTATTGCAGAATCGGATTCTACATCCAATTCTGTGAACATTTTGCTTCGACGACTTTTTTTTTGGACGCACCCAGGAGCGTCCAGAAGCGCCCTAAGTTTGCCTACGCTTGAAACGACGCACTGTTTCTTTGTTGCAACCAAGTACTCGAGCCGTCTGACGTTTGCTGGCGTGAGGATTTTCCCGTTGGTACAGTAACGCGTCCAAATCAAAGTCGAAGGAGCGGACAGTCGAAGGTCTTCCGGATGGACCACAAACGTCAACTCTGCCCGTACGATCGAAACGCCGAACCGTGCGTAACATCCTCTGGTGATCAACACGCCAATTAAACAATTCAAACGTATTTGACATCGTAACATTCCTGTTTTCTCCGAGTATCCTTCTGGCCGCAGGAACCGAACCGCTTGCCTAAAAACTCATCTAACTATAACAAAAATGATCAAGAGCCAGGATAAGGTGATTTTTTTTTCTTTTTTTTTAAACCACCACGTTTCAGGCGTAGGCAAACTTTGGGCGCTTCTTGACGCTCCTGGGTGCTTAAAAAAAAGTTGTCGACGTAAAATGTTCATTAAATTGAATGTAGAATCCGATTCTGCAACAAAATCGCGGGGTTCCATTTGAAAAAACAAAGTTGGTGCGCGCAGCGCGCATTTGTGTGCATGCGCGATGCGCAAAAAGGCAATGGTTAAATTCTTTGCAAAAAAATAATGGGAGGTTACTTCTACAAGTTTTTTGGTTTCTCCACAATAACGGAACTCGAAAGGGTGGTTCGTTCATTAAGAGCCACCCTGTATAAAATTTCCATGCCACAATATTAATACCGTACCCCTCCGAAACGGCTTTACCGATTTTAACCAAATTTTATATGCGTGTTCAGTTGGTCTGAGAATCGGCTACTAATTATTTTCCATACACCTAAGTTTAAGGGTACCCAACATTTTTTCTTTATTTTTGGACGACATTTTTTGTTTTTATTTTTTCATAATATGGCCTTAAAAATACATACAACCCTAAATTTTCACTTTTATATCACTATTTTTGTATAGGCATTTTAGTAATTTAATCACTATCGTCCCGCTCGATAACTGATCAATTATAGTGTTTTCAACTTTACTTCAATTAAAATTTCCCTTAGCTTATGGCAAATCTAAAATTTTTTAAATTAAAATAAACATTTATTTCTGCTATTAAAGTTTAATCCTGATATATGCTTAATGTTACCAATCTTAGATTTTTAAAATTTGCCGCTCCTTTACTGGTGAGTGAAATGCTAAACTATACCGGTGTCACTTCCAAGTAAACAGCACGGAGTAAGGATGAGACTGAAGTCGGTCTCCCGTTTCACTCTCCTTAATAAGACTTCTCTCAATCCCTATACAGTTTTCGGCCATCATTATTGTTTATGTGTCAAGTGTAGTAGTAACAAAAAATATTATTCATGGTATAGCATTAAGAGTTTGATGTTATTTGTTGGTGTTACTGTAGTAATTAATATGTGAAATGTAATTTGAGGAATGAACTATAAAAACTTAAATATAATATTGTTTGGCGTTTGTTATTTTTATATCATCTTATCGTTCATAGCGCTCCATGCCTATTTCCCGGATATTCCAAATACTTACACACTTATAATAGGTAAGTTAGTTACTTTTTGTCTACACTAGAATTTTTCTAGAACTAAAAATAATTTATGCGGCAAAACAACGCCAGCTAGTATTAATATAATATTATTCTAATGCATTATATTAACGGCCGATCACTATGTGATAACTAAGCAACTACGATCATTTCTATTCGCTGCCGTTACTTTCCGGGTCGCACGTGCATGAACGCACCTTAATGATGTTGGTACACGTGTCAGTCCAGTCGTTAACGTCATTCCCGGGGTGAGCCACGCTGTGGTAGAAGCCACATACCTCGACCTAAGTAAACGTTCAAGAACAAGAATACCCTTTTAATAAAAGTGAGAGGATAGAAAACGAAAGTGGCCTCCTCCGGGTTCCATTATTACGTCACTTAAACGCGCCTGCATACTCAGCCAGCCTGTGCCGTGCGGGCGCCCCCTTCAAACCCGCTCGGTCACATAGTCCGGATCGTGTCACCAAACGTGATCCTCGTTTCCTCTATTGAACTGCCTCTTGGCCACTTCTACTCTCAATCCTTCGGCTCCGCTAACCCTTGGAAACGCCGTCATAAAAGCTCTACGACCCGGCAAATGCGTTCGGTGGGTGCCCGATTTCATGCGGAAGTGCATTTACATAATACGGGTTGGATTCAGAAAGTGGGACAGGCTTTCAGACTACAAAAATATACTCGTATCGATGGGGGTACATGAAATGGGTTTTCAGGTTTGTCTGAACTTTCGTCTTATGAAGGTTTATCTGTAAAATCAACTACCAAGGGTATTTTCAGCAGTACCTCGCTAATCAGCCTTTCAAATCACATGTGAATTCAGTCATGTACCAGTTATAGAAGACGCTTCTATTGTTTGGAGTCCCTACTATTGTTGCCACATTGATCAGATAGAAAGGGAACATCGCAGATCTCTGCAATATGTGGCCTGGAAGCTTCATATTCCCCCGGACTCAGTTAATTATGAGATTGGTCGTGGCTGCGGGATGCTGGGTCCTGGTGATCGTAGAGGTCTCTCGGATATGTCACTCTTCTGGAAATTAATGCATGGAGAGGTGAAATCCCTTTCGCTCCTGAGCCAGGTGAACCTTGCTGTTCCTCGAGCATGCTCACGTACACAAATCGTTTTCACCGCTCCGTTTTCATCAACAAATTATTTGTACAACCATCCGCTGTGCAGACTTCCCAGAGAAGCTAACCTCTTAATCAATAAATCCCCACATATAGACTTTTTTCCGATACTTTTAATTCTATTAGTTCTGTTCTTCATAGTAGTTTGTAAAAGTTGCTTCTTCTCACGCCATTTTCTCCCCTAGCCTGTTAATAGTTTCAATTTAATTTCTATCACCTATAGTTATAGTCATGTTATAGTTCACTTTATTATTTTGTACTTTGCATTCTTATACTTTATTCTTATTGGTGTATTGGGCATGACGTATAAATGATTAAATACAGGCTTTGGAGGAATTGCAAACTGCAATTTCGGGGTTCCATAGTTTCGTTCTAAGAAGGGTCGGATTATCCTTCGAACTCGGGGAGTCATTAGCAAGATGTGACGCAGGGGCGTGTATAAGGTGGGGGGGGGAACCCCCCCCCCGAAATTTGGAAAATATAAATTAATCTTGTATTTTTCGGTCCTACGGTAGAAAACACCAGGCTAACCTGGACGGCTGGGACATGCCACCTCAACAATGAAAGAACTAATCATTGCAATAATTTTAGCTCCATCCTGCTTCACATCAGCAAAAGCAAGCGACGTGTCTGGGCATTCTCCGGTTGCTGGCAGCAATTTTAAATAGGCTGTTACTTTCGTTTATTCAACATTTATGCTGTTCACTTGCATTCAGAATCATGGGCGCCAACTTGTCCAAAACATTGGTGGGGGGGAATGGAATTTGACGAATTTCCTGCTAAAAGCAGCCATTTTTAGGCCCTTTTGGATGCTTAAAAAGAACACTATTTTATCCTGAAAGTTAAGTAAGTTTGCTAAACAGCTACTTTTTTAATTTGTGATGAGTAATAAACAACGTTAATAAATCAAAATGGGTATAAAGTTCAATGATACACCAATCAATGAGTACAATGAATAAATGAAGCCAAGTTTCCCCCGAATAAACAAACGGCAAGGGCAACTGGCCTATTTATTAGCCTCTTTGCTGCCTTCCCTGGGGATGTGTAGCGTTATACCAATAAAATTTCAAGATCTTCAGTAAGAAAAATATTAGTTGGGCCCGGGCCCCACCATTTCTTATGAAGTCGGCGCCAGTGTTCATAATATTGCAGTTTTTTAAAAATAATGTTAATAAAATGGAGCCTTTGTTTCAATCATGTATTTTTTAACACCTTTTCAAGTTATTAACTTAATATTATTTAGGCCTAAAATATGTTTTCCTCCGTGAAAAGAGGATATCCATAGTTAGTGACCAATAAATATTGGTCCAATATTTTTTCCGATACTTCAGCCGAAATTTTTTTAACCGATATATCGGCTTCATCTGATAACATGACATATTATGTTGACTCATAAAAGAATATCGATCGTAAGTTCCATTTTTCTCACATCACACGAGTTTGAAAAATATTGTGCGCACAAAAATGAGTTCGTCTGGCTGGAATATCGATATCTATCCATGGATAATATCCATAGGATATCAAGTACCCCTGTGGTTTTGGCTGAAGGAGAAGAGTAGTGGTTTGGTGGTTCTATAGGAAAATCGGAAGATTGCGGTTGTTGAGGTTTTTCAGCAAATGTTGTGTTGTTCTTTTTGAGATTGTATCTTGTTCACGGTTGATTCTTTTTCTCTTCTTTTTTGTTTATTCTCAGTTGTTCTGGATAAATTATTTTTATTCAAGAATAGATCTAATAATTCACGGTACAATAATACGTATAAAAAACGTTTTCTAATCCAAACTTTCTTTCGATTAAAAAATTTGTTTTTCATGAGCGTGCCCCTTGGTCTGGGCCTAGCGGGCCTATGCGTATATTCAGGCTTGTAGACAAGCACTTGATACTACATTTAGTTAATGTGCGTATTTTTCGTTATTCCCCTAATAATGGTGGAAAGGCTGTATTTGTTTTGGGAAAGGTTGAATTTGACTTGAAAAAGGTTGAATTCGACTTGGAAATGCTATATTGTTGTTCTTCTTGTACGATCTTGTATAAGTGCAGAAATTAGCCTACACGGGGAGCACCAGGAGATTAATCGGACGGATCCAGACGGATCGAATTGATCGTTCGCACTGCACGGCTGTGACACGGTATTGGGAGGCGATGAGTTGCAGAGCGTCAAAACTAACCCAGTGCCCTAATCGATACCGCACGTCTGAAATATTCAGTTCATCAGACCGCATCTGAACGTTCGACAGGAGTGACACGGCGTCTGACCAGGATGTCCCAAGGTCGCCAGGGACAGTCGTGTCAGGGCTCGAAGAACAAGTCGTCCCAATCCAACTCTTCACAGTACCTATCCGCACGATTGGCTGCAGCGGTACCTCATCTAATTGTCATCATTCTATTCAATCTACAATAATTCTACTGAAGAATGCGAGATAACAGAAGTCCTTCGGCAGTGATCTTTGGAATGTACACAATTTTGAATAATTCGATTTAATTTGGTAAATCATTCTGACGCAATTATTAATTATAATATCAAAGGCGGGTGCTGGATGCTAGGGACTTAATTATGATCATTATAGAGAAGTCCCGATATACATGAGATGAAGGTTAGTAAAATTCCATCTCATTACAACTTAAGTAATATAGTATAGGTTTCGTGGATGTGACATTCGGTTTCTGCTAATTAGCAATAATTAGCCTAATTTACTGGATAGTATACCTCAAGCTGGTGCAAATGACACTAAAAACTCAAAATCGAAAAATTTGCACATTCGCGGTTTCGGAATGATTCGTGATTGACACTTGCTTCTTACCTTCTAATTGCTTAGGTAATATTTTATCCCAATACATTTTTTCATTGATTCTTTTAATTTACACCATGTTCTTTTATTCTGTTGCAGGTAAGCTCCTAAGTTCACGGGAAGCGTCATCTGGTAGACACTTCTGAAGGGTATGTAATGTATTATTACGTATTGTTAGACTTAGACTAAAACAAATATTGAACTAATTCAAGATGCATTATCACCAATAAAACCATACGACTGAAGTCGTGACCATGACTGCCCCTTATCACCAGCCGTCTGAACTTCCGTTTCACATGCCATTAACCTGAGAATTTTGAATCCTCTCCAACCGAATCCCGGCAATATTGTAGGTTGGAGAACTCACAACCGCTCAATATTCAAGCGAGGATCCAACAAATTCATTTGTGCGATCGTCAAACTAATTGCTGTCAATAACCAGAGTTCGTGAAGAGTAAATAAGACTTGAAAAAGGACCTAAAACGACTAATTCAAAATACCTTCTTAGTACCGACAGTTAACACCCCCCCAAATAGGCTTCTTTCTGAAATATCCCAGTCGGTTTTGCGTCCACCCCTATACAAATAAAAACATCGAAAAACCAGGTTTTTGGCCCTTTTTTGACAAGCATCACAGCATCTACGCATGTGAGGCGACTGGGATTAGCGAAGCTAGGTCTACAAGTAAGGACGAACTAAAGCCCAAGTGGAATTCACGTGCGAACGAACGGATTTTTTACATCAATTTGCAGGCCATTATTGCAAATTGTAATCTACCACGTTCAAATGGAAAATCGAAATATTCGTGGGGGGCTTTGTAGGATTGTACATTGAATGTTATCATCTTCAATGCCACACTATACTGTATTTGAACAATTTTTCGTAGAAATCTACGAATAGAACGTTTAAGACATGTACCACATTTATATTTTTAAAGACTTGAAAAATTCATTTTCAAAAGGAAATGTAGAAACAAATCCCTCAGCAATTACATCAGCTAATTTTATCCTCGCATGATACTAGGCGACTTTTACTATTATTGATACTACCCCTCAGGAAGACCGAGCTGGTTAACATAAAGTGGTCCGGGTGGCCTCATTCGATCCTTTGTCTATGAATAACGAACACAAAAACAATAGTGTTAATGTGTTAATTCAAAAGTGTTCGATATTGAGAATTTTTAATATTTCAGACTTTAGGATTGAATGAGAGCTTTGCCGAGAATTCAGCCCCAACTAGGCCTCAAATCTGATATTTGACCCAAGTTCTATTAACTTGGGCTTAGTAGTTTCGGAGAAAAGCTCCCGAAATTGTTTTCTTGTCTGATCACTAAAGCGGCCTTTACGCGGTCAATAATAATGTCAATACTTAATCACAATGACAGTGATATTGAGCGTCTAGGGCGGTAATGATGGAATGACGGGCTGGAATGATAGAGATCCGGATTTTCTGATATTCAGGTGTCATTACTTGGGAGAGGAGGGAGTACTGTCATTATTACTGATCGTTTAGGGTGGTTGACGTCAGTTCACCGTTATTACTCAGCTGAACAAGTTCTCCACAGTGATCATGTGCGGACGATGGCGGGATTTGATGTAATATCAGAAGAGAACGTGGGAGTAACTGGGGAAAATGAAGATCTCCAATGGTCTTTCACTGAAACCTACGAAGAGATTTCTCAGGACAATGATCACATCTCGTACCTGTTCACTCGAAAAATTGGTTTGGCTCATTTTCATGTAGTTCTGCAGTACGTGGATATGCGCTTCACATGTTTCCGTTAGAGCAAAGCTAATTGACATAGTCGCTGAAAATTTTAAATCTTCGGAGTTCCTTCCAGTTGCCAGGTATCTTAACGTGACAGTTAAACTTTCCTTTACGGTTACACACTGCTTCATGATAGGTTTGTCTCTATAAGTAATTAGTTACCAATTCCAGTAGCGTGTCGAAACAACTTCCAACCATTCGAAAATAGTTGCAGAAATCTGCATTCTCTTCTAACGCCCTAATTTCTCTCTGCAAGACAAGATGAGAAGACTGCTCGAGTTTGCTTAGCCATTTCTTCATCCACCGTTCACGATTCCCTCTTTTTTTTCTAGCAAGTAACGCGATAATGAACGCAGAACAAGCTATTATGCGACGATCCATTGTCAAATACAGACAAAATGTTTAACATTAGACACATTACTGAAGGAAATATTGACATTATTACTGGCGGTCTAGTTTTAGAGTGAAATGAAGTAGTAAAGTAATGTCATTATCTGTAATGTAATTAAGGTTCATTATTGAAAATAATTGACCAGAATATGCAAATATAAACGAATACGAACTCAAATCACGACACATTCCATGCGATAAAAGTCTATCAGCTTTGGCTTGTTCTATTATACTTGTGGACGATTAATTACAGATCCCCACATTGTGATTCCAAGATCGTCGTCATTTTCATGAGGTGAAATTTCGACGGTTATTCAGTTCAACCGCTCGTTAAGTCTCCTCGAAGTTGAGACCCGAGTTGGGTTGAATAGGGAGGTTCATTCAAATCGTCACCACCACCGCCATCCGGTAGTTTGTGAATATTAATTTATAGAGTAGAAGATCCTCTAGTCGAGCCCCCCACTCAACACTCTCACGCCCCTGAGTACATTTTGATGATTCTTGCAGCGAATGAGCGGAACGTGACTTCTCGCTAATGCGTTCTCGGTTTTCCGGGTTCGAGTCTCATTAATATAATTCAACCTCGTTTCTGAAAACCCCGGACGATCTCCGGGTTTAGAATTTCCGGATCGTCACAGCTCTAGCCTCATCTCCAGTCTCGGTTAGTTGTAAAGGAGTCTTTCATTCCCCGTTCTCGCCTGTACTCGAATATTTATCCGCCATGATTCGCAGCAATCACTTATGTCTTCTTTCAGAGTTAGTTAACTAACACCTCACTCCGGACCAAGTCTCTGTGTGGCTTATTGAATAAATTTTGTTAAGTAATTTCTGTGTTTGTACTACATTTTGGATTTTGTTTGCGTAGGCATTTCCCCATGCTACGATTCCGTAGATAATCAGTGGTTGAGCCAACGCATCGTAGACAGTCGGCTTGGTTTTTTTTATTTTTATTAAGTATATTTTTTAATTCGGAAAAGATGGGAATCAGGTTTCTAAGTTTATATTTATTGCTTCAATGTGTGTCTCCCAGGATGTTGTCTGATCAGACAGAAAACCTAGATATTTAATAAATTTAGTTTGTTAGATTACTGGGAACACAGAGCCATTTTTGCCACTGTTTTCCTGCGTGTGGCAACGCAGGGTCGGGATGACGGAAACATCAATGGCCCTCAGTGAGAATGCCATGAACTTGGTTTTTGCAAGTTTAGTTTCAAATTCTTGTTTTCATAAGTCCTATTCAACTTTTCTAGGTCTTCTTCCGTTTTTATTTTAGCCCCATCCCATGTTCTCCGTAATGATATTAGAGCTGTACCAGACTAGTTCTCCATTAATTTCAATCTTGAGGATTTCATTTACTTATATTAGATACAGTATTGGGCTAATTATAGTACCCTGCGGCACCCCACATAAGAGCTCCACTGTCTCGCTTAGTTTTCCTTCCCTCCAAATAGCTTTACGCTAAAAAAAAAAAAAAAAAAAAAAAACTAATTTACTTATTATTTAAAGTTGATTGACAGGTCTGTGTGTTAACAAACCTGTTGTGAAGTTGTTTGGTGTGTTTTCTTTCCCGGTTCGCAGTCTCCCGCGAAGATTGGAGTTCTGAAAAAAAAAAAAAAAAAAAAGTTCAATTGAGTGCCGAGCAGAAACAGCGTTCGATGACGAAGGTCTTCTCATTTCTTTAAATTGATTCATGTGCGCACTTTGCGAACAGTCGGAATGGATGAGTGTTTACGTACGGAGCGGCAATTTCCTACCATCGGATCCGAGAGAGGCTCGTATAGGGTTGGGGCTGGGGCTGTTATTGCAGTCCCATGTCGCCCCAACTTCTCCGCCCATTCGTTATCACGCGGACCGCCCCGATTAGTCATCTTTATCTTCAGCCCTGTCAAACTTTACATTATACGGGCGGGGAACCTCGGGGTACCTACTACAGCTCTATCTCCACACGTGTACCAATGTGGAAAATAAATTGTTGAATAAAAGGAGTGTTAGTATTGAGGACCAGTGGTGGACCGTGATTCTCATCCCTGGGGGACCTACAAGCATTCTCTGCACTAAACATGATCAGAGGACATAGAGTCGTGTCCCCAAACAATAACTTGTAACTTCCCCGTGGGCTGCCAAACTTTCTTTGGCCTTCTCCGAGTAGCGTCACCCTTCTATACCCGTCAATTATAGTCATACCAGTGTTCGTAGTTTTTTTTTTTTTTTTTTTTTTTGAGGGTTTTTGTGGAACATTGTTGCGGTGGTGAGCGACAGCGATTCAAATAGTTCGGTCAGAAAGGCTTTAAAACGATTTGATGGGACACTAAACCACTGGGTCTCTATGAAGCCATCTTACTTCTGCAAAATAAATTATGTCACCATATTCCGAATCCACGCATTTGAGAAATTCTTGAAATTTCAGATGTTTCAGTCCTTTTGATCGTATAAAAAATAAAAATAAAATCGCAACTACATTCAGCCAGATGCCCGATGGAAACTGATGATGAACTGACAAGTTGTCTGGTTTGCACATATACGGGGGGGGATGGAAGAGAACGTCCTAACACAGTGCGGCTTTATGAGGGATGAATCCCGCACGAACGTGCTCTCTGTTACATTCATGTAACGGTGTTTCGATACCCCAAAGTACCGATATTTTGTCCAAAGTATCGATATCCGATAATATCGTTAGAAAGGTATCGATATACTGAAAATATCGGGATAAAAGTATCGATACAGACCGATACCGATACTTATCACTAGTATAAGGAAATTTTATAATTTTTACGTTTTGTTTTTCTATACAACACACTGATTTTTATTTACTACGGGCACTAAATAATATGTGTAGCTACATGGATAACATATCAAGTAGATTATCAATAGGTATTTATTTACGTTCAAATTTTTTATTAAGGCAACAAAATTTGATGTTAAAATAATAGACCGGATTCCCCGGTAGACAGACAATTCGTCTGAAGCTGAACCAAGAGTAGCAAACCTCTTGTTTGCGATTTTATGTTAACACAGGAGATTAAATTGTTTTTGTGGATTTTGTCAATGTCGTTCATTCTATTTTCCTTCTCGGATGTAAAGTGTCATTCTATAATATCGGATGTAAAGTATCGATACAAATATCAGAAAGAATTATCGATACTCCGATATATTTGAGGTATCGAAACAACCATAGTCAGCGGAAAGGGGTTAACCCCTCAAATCATAAAGCATTTCCAATATTTGGTCTCTACGAAGCCATCTTACTTCTGCAAAATAAATTATGCGACCATATTCCCAATCCACGCATTTAAGAAATTCTTGAAATTGCTTTTTGATCGTATAAAATTCATAATCGAAACAACGATTTGCATTACGTCATCCATTTGAAGATTGATGAACTAAATTGCTGATTGAGAACGCTGCTGGCGCGAAATTTAAATGCAAGTTATTATTTTTTGAAAACATGTATGGAATTACTTATTCTTTTATCTTTGTTTATAAATACATCATTTTGAATATTTCTTAGTTGGGCCGCATTCCATAGCTGTCTGGGCTGCAGGTTCAACACCCCTGTATTAAACAACTGCGGGCGGGGGGGTTATTGAACAATTTTTCGTTTTTCGATAAGGGAAGTTATGTACCTTCACTTCTTCTTTCTATGTGCTGAGTGAACCAACAACCTTTGCCGATGAAATGAAAGATTATAGGTCTCCAGCACCTCTATTGCGCACAATTTTTATTATTATTTATTTTTTCTTCGTATACAAAAATGTCAAAGTTTGGTAGATTCGAAGCTTAATTTAGAAGAAAGTAGAAAGCCGGTAGTTCTACCTGACTTCCAATAGAGAGGAAACACTGCCGTAGGGATTGACTGGAGAGAAAACGAAAGAGAGGCCAGAGGCATATTACACGGATAGCAGGGTTGGATCTGTTATACACAGACACAGGATTTGTCATGGTGATAGCGTCAGCCCATATCGACACTTGGAAACTCAAGGTCACGAGGAGTTGACCACTACCAGTAACAAATGGAATGCTTCACAATACTCCCTGCAAATGGAAATGTTTAAATTCAGTAAATAAAACCAACTTTGAGGGGGATTTAAACAATTTTGTTCTTGGTCGCTTAGGTACTTAACCTTCCGATAGTCGTGTGTATGTGACACATAGACAATCCTCTTGAATCTCTCAGCTCAATAACGTAAAAAAAGGAAGTGCGGGACCTTCCCCTTCTAATTAATTACTTAATTAATTAATTACCCACACCTCGTATAGTATGATTCGATCTTTTCGTTAATTGTTTCATTGTGATCCTTTGTAATCGACCAAGAAACATTTTTTAACCTTAATCCCCCTCCCTCCATCAACAAAATTCATTATTTTGTTGTTTCAAGGTGAGTAGAATCCAAGAATCGGACAATTCGAATAATAATAATAATTCAGTTATTGATAACATTTGTCACAACAAGTTGAACTTATTGTGGAAAGTGTTGAATTCGACGGGGACATACAATCATTGAACACAAAATTACTGTTAGTGACTGCAGCAAGGGTACCGTGGGCATCACTGTGCTCTCCTCTAAATAACCGAATGGTTCGTGTTGATTGAAAATCGCCGCCCGTAATATTGTCGAGTCAATCTCGGGAGGTTCCTAGAGGAGATTGACTCCGCCGGTTTTGTTATCCCTCCGGAAGAAACGGGGATTGACGGAATGAGCTTCCCCGTCTCCGCTGGAAGAAATGAAGTTGGAGGCGGGTGACGTGACGGCCCTGAGCTCCTCCTTTAATTACGGACACCGAGAGTCGCCTTTTGTCTGGATCCAATTGGAGGATTATGAAAGCCGGTGGATCTTTTGCCTCCCGCATGGACCAGACCCACCAGAGCTGACGCTGATCCTTCTGTCAGTTTCGCCCTCATGCCACATCCCGGGGTTATCGTATCATTTCTGTCTCGGTGCCCTGATTACCTCCGGATTTTCGAGGTAAAAATAATGTTCAGCGGAAAAACGAACCTGACTGACATCTTTCACCCCCTTTTCTTTCAGGTGACAATCTGTGTTATGTATAACAGCGATAAATCTGGAATTCTAGTTGTCGGAAGATAATGGTCAGAAAAGTAAACAAATTGGCCATTTACAATTGAATCGGTTCCAGCTAAACAACATTTGACGCCATAATAAAGCGGTTTTAAATGTTTCGATTGTAGACAACCATTGAACCAGCCAATGATAATCCATGAATTTTTGTAGAGTAACCTGGGGATTTTAAAAATCCGTTGACAGGGTTGTCACTGTGGCTATCCAATTCAAATCTCCGAATTTCGTTAACCTCATGGCCGATAAAACGGAGCTATTCCCGCGAAATGTTACACCAATACTCTTGGGACTGTGGTTTCCGGCTGAATATACCAGCTGATCAAGAGAGCCCAGAAATGGACTCTCACTATATTTCCAAAGGATTTGTCGGACACCAAGTTCTGCCTTTTGTCCCCTGCCTGAACCAGACCCACCACAACGACGCTGATCCGTTTGTCAGTTCGCCCCAAATCCACTGCCCGGTTTTATTTTATCATTTCTGTCTGGGTACCCTGATAAGCTTCGGATTTTGGTTTATTATTCAATATAAACCATTGTAATCCCTCTTGAAAAAAAATTGCTAACCCCCCCTGAAAATTTCATGGTTTACGTTTCAAAGGGTGTAGAATCCAAATCTGTTATAAAAAGTTTTCGTCCGTACGCCGTACGCACTTTTTCTCCCAAACGGCTGTAGCAAAAAATCTGAAAATTTCAGGAAAAATCAATATTGGTCCGTCAACGCCCCAATTCTTTAGCCAGCTCTCTCACTTTATTTAAAGTGCCCTTTGAGGGTTGTCAAAGTTTTGTAAAATCCCTAAAAACCTCCAAAAAACCAAGGCGGCCTAAATGTGGACTTTTTTAAAGAAAATTCCATGAGGAATCGAATGAGTCCCTCCCCAGGTCTGTAGCTCAAACCATTCCCGATGTATGGCATGATCTTATGCTGCCAACATTTGCATCCACATTCACTACATCACTAGATTACAGCGTTCAAAACAAAAACAACAGCGTTTTTTTTATCGCAGTAACCTAGAGATGTAGTGAATGCGGATACTGGAGTGAACTCCTAAAAGGGTTTGTAGCCGATACACGGGTTGCAGCATTCTGAAATGCATGAAACGCTGAAAATTCTTTCACTGGGATTTATTATTCAATTTCATTCATTTGGCTTGAATTCATAATTTGAATTTCTACTAAGCTTTGGAGTGTGCTTGTTTCACAGGTGATGGAGCGATTATTGAATTTCAGGAGATATGCATTGTGTACGAAAATCGGTTCTCAACCAAAATTCCTACTTGGATTGATCAGTTGATCATATTTGTTTGCCTCCAGAAATTCAATAATCGCTCTACCACCTGTGAAACATGCACACTCCAAAGCTTAGTATAAATTCAAATCATGAACGCAAGCCAATTGAATAATAAACCCCAGTGAAAGAATTTGCAGCGTTTTTTCTCTCAGGTGGCAATGTGTATTTTATATACCACCGGTAACTCTGTAATTCACCCCTAACAGGATTCTAGTTATCGAAAGATAATAATTAGAAAAGCTAACAAATCGAATCGTTTGCAATTGAATCCAGTTCAGCCAAGCCAACCTTTGTCACCCAAAATCCTTAATTGCGCGTTTTTAAATGTGTCGACTGTAGACAACCATTCCAACAGACAACTTTGAACACTCGCCATGGCAATCCATGGACTTTTGTAGAGCAGACTAGGGATTTAAAAAATCCTCTGGCAGGGTTACGATAGCGGCTTCTGACGTCGTAAGCCACAGGGGCCTACTCTAATCTCCGAATTTCGTTAACCTCATGACCAATAAAACGGGGCTTTTCCCATGAAATAATGACGTCACTGTCCTTTTAGAGATTTAGTTGCAATGAAGAAATATTTAAATAATCGCTCATGTATCCCATACGTGGTGCACGTCATGCCAGCCAGAAATTGACTCCTAGTAAATTCCCTATTCCCCCAGGATTTGTCAGACACCAAGTTCCGCCTCTTCTCTTATCACTTTTTTCTCTCATTTGAATATGTGTGTTATATGTATCAGTGATACATCTGGAATTCACGCGGCCCTAACAGAATTCTTCTTATCAAAAGATAACGGTTGTCAAAATAAACACATTGGCCATTTGCAATGGAATCCAATTCAGTAGAGGATATTTGCTATCAATTAGATTAAATGTATACTATACACATCCAAAAAAACAACAACCTAGAATACTTGAAATAATGATCAAGTGAAGTCACAGTAAAAACTTACTAGGTAAGTCATGAAAAATAATATTATTTCTAGTTCAAACCACCTACACCAGGGGTGCTCAAACTTAAACTGCTGGCGATCTACCTCAATATTTTGGTTTATTATTCAATAATAAACCATTGTAATCGCTCCTGAAAAAAAATTGCTTAGCCCCCCCCTGAAAATTGCATGGTTTACTTTTCAAAAGGTGTAGAATCCAAATCTGCAATTAACATTTTTACGTCCGTACGCCGTACGCACGTTTTCTCCCAAACGGCTAGCCGCGGCTGTAGCAAAAAATCTGAAATTTTCAGGAAAAATCCATATAGGTCCGACAACGCCCCAATTCTTTAGCCAGCTCTCTCACTTAATTTAAAGTACCACTTAAGGGTTGTCAAAGTTTTGTAAAATCCCAAAAAAACCTCCAAAAAAACCAAGGCGGCCTAAATGTGGACTTTTTTGAAGAACCTTCCATGAGGAATCGAATGAGTCCCTCCCCAGGTCTGTAGCTCAAACCATTCCCGATGTATGGCATGATCCTATGCTGCCAACATTTGCATCCACATGCACTACATCACTAGGTTACTACTATCAAAACAAAAACAACAGCGTTTTTTTTATTGCAGTAACCTAGTGATGTAGTGAACGTGGATACAGGAGTGAACTCCTAAAAGGGTTTTGTAGCCGATACACGCGTTGAAGTATTCTGATAACCATAAAAAAAACGCTGCAAATTCTTTCACTGGGGTTTATTATTCAATTGGCTTGCGTTCGTAATTTGAATTTCTACTAAGCTTTGGAGTGTGCGTGTTTCACAGGTGATAGAGCGATTATTGAATTTCAGGAGATATGCATAGAGCACGTAAATCGGTTCTCACCCAAAATACCTATTTGGATTGATCAGTTGATCATACTTGTCCTGGAATCCAATAATCGCTCTATCATCTGTGAAACACTCCCACTCCAAAGCTAAGTATATAGTTCAAATTATGAATGCAAGCCAAATGAATGAATTGAATAATAAACCACAGTGAAAGAATTTTTAGTGTTTTTTAGACTACTTACGATCGACTTTGCGAGGCTGCAAGTATGTGTGATGCAGAGTTGTCGTACATATACGATACACCCTACCTACCTAGGTAGGTAGCATATATAGTTATTAGCTTTCCGCATAATTTACATTATTTTAGTCAAGTTTGTGTTTGATTTACTTAAGTTCTTCTCTACAATATCAATGAATAAACTCCTGGTTATTCAAAATCGCGAGTTTATTCGTTGTTACAAAAGAAAAGAGTTACATATGGTATTAAATTTAAATAAGGAGTGACTTTGGATGTTGAAACGTGGCACTGAATGTCCACAGCATACTTTCATAAGATGGTGCGTAACCACTGAGTGCTAATCGCAAGCATGATGACATATGATCGTCAGTTAGTCGATTGCGATATTTTGACTTAATTATCTTCAATGTAGTTGACCCAAACATTGCCGTCAGTTGAATGTCGATTTGTCTGAGATTCGGATATTTATCTTCAGATATAAAACACCACAAATTTGTATCAGATGCTGTAGCTTTGAGATGTATATCTGATATAATCTGCACCAACTAATTTTCAACACAACACGAGTTCATATTAAACTGACTTGCTACTTCATTAGCAACACGGTATATATTTAAAAACACCGAAGAAAGTGTCAATAAAAATTATTCCGTCGTTGCCTTGTCGGATTGATTGTTCGAAAGTAAACACACTCCTATAATTCAACCGACCACGATCATATTATTTTGGAGTCATTAAAAAGGGAGCAGCAATCAAGATAATTACAGCGTTCCATCCTCGCAGCGTTACTGATCGATCTATCAAAAATTAATAGGTCGTTATACTTAATAATAGAAATTGATGTATTTTAGGCGGTTGTTGTGATCCCATGATATTCTGAGCCACTAGAACTTAATGGTGGATGTAGATCGAGTAATTAAACCCTCGTAAGTTCGCAGACAACCTGGGAACCCTCGGGTAGAAAGTCATCCGCTTCGTTAATAGGAAAGCAACAAGTTTAGTTAAAAACTCGTTTTTCAAATTAATCTGTACAAGTTACGGAGGAAAATTTTATTATTTTCTATGCAGAGATTCACCTTTCGCAGCAGTTTTCTTCCGTGTTAGTTTCCCTCCACAAAAGAATACTATTTTGGTAGGCTGGTCTCGGACTTACGGAAATTCTGGTTTAATCCATCCGTTGAACAGTGTGTCTCCATATGATTAGGGATCGCAGGTGGAACCGGCCCACGGCGGTCGATTTAGCGAGACGAAAATCCTTGTACTCAGGGAATTGACCTGATCGATTGGAATTTCATAAGGGTTCTCAACAGATTTCGGACGCCCCACTGAAATTACGATTCAAATTCAGCTTTCTATCTTAGTTACGATAGAGAATGTTATTCCCTACAATGCCGTCACTCACTTTACATGAATACGACGTAGAAATTCACTAGCGAAACTCCTGAAATTTAGATCGCTAAAATAAATAACTTGTAAATTGAATACTACGCGATACTACGCGATTTTAACTTGCCCAAACACGTTCACGTTGGCATCCATATTTCCGTTCCCCATTCTGTCAAAGTTCCCCTAGGGGGGAACGAACGGATGAACATAAAGCGGTCAAAACATTCGATTCTTTGAAGACACGTCTATCGATTACGAACTTGAAAATATTGGTGTTTGTTGTGAATTTGAAGAGGGAATCAAATTTGATGGGGTGAAAATTTGGTGTTGAGTTGCAAAATTTTGAACGAATGAACTAATTTGAATATCCTGTCCCTTCCGGGGAAACTCCATAATCCTCGATACTTGGGTCGTCCTTCGTCGGTTTATTGTCCACCCCATGTTTTATTGAAGTTGTTCTGGCTTCTCTTAACACCGTGTATCTCTACTATCATGTCTCAAGGAGGTGATGGAGATGAACCAGTCGCCCCTTTGGAAGGCAGAGGCATTATGCCAGCAACACCCCGAGTTTTATGCTCAGATGGAGCAGTTTGAAGATTCGGGATGTGGAAACTATTCACATCGGGGCCTCTACTAATAGTGTTATTCCGAAAGTTTTAGATGTTCAGATTTATCGAATTTCAACCCTTCGGTTTTACCTTCTAGGATTGGCTGGGGTCAATGCCGAGAATTCAGTACCAAGTGGGCCCGAAATGTGATTTTGAACTAAATTTAATTAACTCAGTGGTTTGGGAGAAAAACGATGGGGCGAGGGGGCGGACAGACGGACGGATTTGAAGAGGCGCTGGGAAAAACAATCAATGTCAGTAAACAAACAAACAAACAAAAAAAAAAAAAAAAAAAAAAAAAAATTGTCCATTTTTCCTATTTCCAAAAAATATTTCTTTTTTTCTACGTTAATATAGATGATATTTGATGAGCAAAATGTATTTTTCCAATTCAAAATCTTGTCCTGAAGTCATTTTATGAGTAATCAAACTTTCAAATTGAGATTCCCAACATTTTTGATAATTGACATTGATTGTTCTTCCCGGCGCCCCTTCATTTGTTTTCGGATTCTGCACATCTTGAAACATAAGACAAAGTGTTGAGGGGGTTACATTTTTTTTTTGGTCGATTACCACGGTTCGTTATTCAGAATAATAAAGCAAGCTGGAAACCCGAGAGTTTCAAGCGATAAAACATCCCGGAGGGAAGAAAATGCGATGATCAAGTGGTTGGGATGCTGCAAAGTGGAGTCAGTGGCAGGAGATTGAGATGAATCACCAGTCAACTGGAAAAGTGCGATTCATTCGACGTCACCTTCAAGAGACGCGATTTACTCGCACAACCATCCGAGTAACCGGGTCACTTTCCCCGGATTAGAAAACATAAAAGCGAAGGAACGGTAGGAAGAGTAGTCCCGATGGTGCGAACAGAAAATGAATATTTTTACGTCATCGTACATGGATTAAACTTTTGATTTGGTTTGAACTTCTGAATTCAACTATCCAGTTCATCGTTATGCACAATTGATTTCCCCGACGTTGCAAGGTTTTAGGAAATAAAATAGCTGAGGGGGTTGCACGATGTGTCTTTTAGCTGTCTTTGTTCAAGTACCCCAAATTAAAAAAAAAAAACTTCTTTTTCAGCCCTAAAAATGTATTGGAACACCAATGAACAGGAAGAATAATGCAATGTGGAGTTTCTTGGAATCCACCTAGTGTCCACCGTAATAATCGCTTGAAGTGTTCCCAGGACGTTACCTTGAAGGTGCGCTGGGTGCAGATCAGCTGACTTGTTCCTACTCTTATTTTTATTCTGTTTTTGTAAAAAGCCGTAATTCTGCATGTAGCCTTCATAGAATTTACAGTTGGAAATATACATAATATAAATTATACATGAAAATCCATAGGCGAAGGATCATTGGGACGTAGGGATTGTCTTAGGTAGGGGAGGGGTAGGGAATCTTTTAAACCTTTCATAAAAATAAATCGTATAATTATGAGATAGGTAGGAACCATTCGGCAGTGAGGATAGCTCATGTCTGTGAAAAAGGTCCAAGATACCTCAAAAACTCTCGAAAAACCAGGTTTTGGCCCTTACGGTTGGGGCAGACAACAATCGACTTGGCCGTTCTTTCCCATCACTCTTCAAATATTTTTTTTTCATTTATTTAAAATATGCTTAAATATTAGTATAAAAATAAATAAATCAGTATAGATGCAAAAAAATCCGAAATCATGGTTCAAATAGAAGAATATCATTTAGCACAAGTTTGTTAGCAGTAAAATTGATTCAATATCGATAATTGAAATAGGATATATTACATAGCAATTTAAGAAAACTCGCTCATACGATTATGCTGCTTGACTGGAACTTTTTATTTGAATCATCTCTCGTTAATCACTTAATACATGATTAACATGTGCCTTAATGGGATTCATTCTTATTGAAATCCCCTTCAACTGTCTCCCATGTGCTAGGGCACTGGTATAGAAATATTGATTGAAAACCGTGGATTTCAATGGAACTATTGAGGGAAATAATGAAGCAGCCGGTGGAAGTCCCGTGAATACGTGGATGAACGAATAATGAAGATTGACACGATAATAGTCGCGAGCACATGTCAGCGGATTGCTCGCCGAAATTACTACTCCGCAAGTTGAGGGGGGAAACTCCACGATGAGTTTTGGGTTTTCCCCCGATGAAGCACCAACGGAAGAGATGAACCCGAATTAAATAATTAACTCTAAGTCCCAAACACATCTGCATACCCTGAAGTAGCAAAACCCGCTGATTAGCTATAGAATATAGTTGTTAGGCTTCAGTTCATCTACGAGTGACAATAATGACTCCTCTGACGGATGTGGTAATTTCCGTATGAGTTGTATAAGCAATGTCTATCAATTCAGGTTCCAACATGAAGGAAAACATGCTGAGGGAGAAATCGTTGCTTGAAAAACTTGGGTGCGATGCAATTAATTAATAATTGAAATTAGTTAATCATCCTGGTCGTTCTAGATTTCAAGCGGATCACCGCCATAATCACGGTACACCATTATTTTCCTCGGATGTTTATTTCAAGGTAAGAGAGCACTTAGGTATGTAAGTTTAGAAATTCGTAGACAGAGCCCTGGGGCTTAAGACGGCATAAGCCACAAGTGCCATTTCTGTGCTATGATGATGTCAGTCAAGATTCGACTCTCTCCAACAAAAAGAAAATTCGGACAAAATAGTTTATAATGTAATATAAATAAACCCCATTCGCTGGATTCCTACAAAATAGTCGACAGATTTTCGATCGCAACGGGCGAATTCTCGTCGATATCATTCACGATACGAATTTGTGAATTGACGACAAAAAAGTTTGATTTTACGAGTTTTCAAAAAAATAGTCAATTAGGTACTATTGTAAAAAATGGTCTATTTAGTAAATTTGCTGCGAAACCTTTGGAATCAGTTAGTTTTCGAAAAAAGGGAAAAGGAAATTTGGTGGATATTTGACAACAACGTTCATATTCAGCCGTTTGGCACGGAAACGTTCAAATAAGTAAAATTTGGACTGAAAAGTTCGGATCAGGGCGTGTTTCACAAAAATATTTGAATTAATGAACAGTCGACAGGAAAGGTTGAATTTGGGAAAAAAAAAACATTCGAGTTTGTGAATTATCAGTGAAAACATGAACATATACACGTAGACCTTATCAAAGATAGCTGGTATTGGGATCATTCGATATTCATTGAGATCGCTCTAGGATGCTCCTTAAAGAGAAGTTGAGGCCACCAGGATGGCATTAAGTTTTCAAATGCCTGAAGGGGCGGATAAACAAAAGAAGATGCGAGAGGAACGTAATCGTTCATAGTGAGGCTAAATTTGTTCTGATTTTCAGGCCGGATAAAGAAGGAGCAATCTATATAGAAAAGGTCAGGCCCCCACCTCTAGGAGAAGACGAAGGCTCGATGGGGTCGCCCCCCTCAAATCCTCACTTCAGCCGCCCCGATATTGAACCGCCCGTCTGTTAAAACTCCAGAACAAGCTCACGAGGCGAGAAACCAGCTGTCAAGCTTCCGAGTTGCGGGCTACTACAGGAGGGAGGATCCCCTTCATCAGATCCGACGGAATGTTACTGGGATGACGACGTTACGCCAGCAAAGAGAATCAATTAGAGAATCAACCCGAATTGGTACTGCAGCTCTTGTGGTGGGCAGGGGGGACAGCAGCTGGTTGGATCCGCTTCTTAATAACAATCAAAACCCCGCGTTACTTGGTACTTTTCCGTTGCCTCTGCTCAAGATTAAAAGGACACGATATGATTCATTCGGTTTCAATTCAATCGGGGAGTCATGTTGTTATGTTCAAGGAGATATGATTAAGTCAGCCTCCTAGCTCAACCCGTTGGAGTGTTGCAAAACAAATGGAAATTCACTGCCAAGGAGATGGCACAGCAGCTTCCTCGTTACAATCAAAGTGACCTTTATAAAATAGAAAATGAAGAAATCTTCACATGAAAGAGGTTGAGGTAATTGGTCAAACTTCCTTAAGATGCGTTGTGACATTTTACAGACCGAAGTAAATGTAATTATTTGATATTATTTCATCGTTGGTGTGTGACAGCAAGCTATGATGAAATTCAAATGAGACCTTGAGGGGCGTTGTGCGTATAATCCTTTATCATATGAGCTAAATTGAATCAAAATTGTGGAAGTTATACCTGTTTCAAGAATTTCACGTTAGCGCATGCTTAGAGCGTACCGCTTATTATATTGAAATGAAATTCCTATGGGACCTCAAGAGGCCTTATCCGCACTCACTGCTTCCTGGACCACTGTTCAGCCTGTACCTGTGCAGCTGTTTTGATCTGTTGCCTAAATGTGGTATGAACAACCAGGGTTGTGAATTCCTAAATTATTTCAAACTGGTTTAGTTTTCGGCGTTATTTTTTTGGACTCGCTGGACAACTGACATCTGATTTAAATTAATACAAATCATCTAGCAACCTAATTTAGAATGTCTCTTTTTGTGTTTCGGTAGATCATTATCTAAGATCACTACAAGTCTCAAACACTAATCAGCATCTGGTCACAACTAGGTCCAGTGGCTTGGTCTTCTTGAGTCCAGGGTATACAGGATTTCGAGATTTTGGTGTCTGTGCAGCCGAATTTTGTGATCCGCTGCAATTCTTCTTATAGCGTCACATAAATTTCCACTTTGAGGTCGCGGTGGAGATCAGTTGTCCTGATATTCCAGGGTGCGTTGAGAATACTCCTTAAGATTTTATTTTGGAGTGTCTGGATAGTTTTGACATTTCTATTGCTTGTGCAGCCCTATAGGTGGCAGCCATAGGCCCAGACGGGCTTGATCATTTGCTGATACAAGATCAATTCGTTAAGGGTGGATTGTTGAGCTTTCCTGCCCAGCAACCAGTTCAGCTTCCTGAGCTTAGCGTTGACCTCTTCTTCTTTCTTTTTGACGTGTTCTTTCCAGCGTAGCTTGGCGTCCAGCGTCATGCCCAGATATTTAGAGGTATTGGAATACGGAATTTCTTGTGAATTTATGGTGAGTGTGATGTTTTGAATTTTGCAACAAGTGAAGTTTATATGCGTACTTTTTGTTTCATCAAGTTTAATTCGCCGTTTGGAGGTCCTTTGATAAACTCGGTTCACCGAATCTTGCAGTTTGCTAGACGATTCCTGGACTGTCCTGCCCGTTGTCAGAATTGCAGTATAATCAGCAATTTCGGCGTTATTGAAAAAGCCAAAATAATTACCATAAATATTTTTAATATTTACTATAAATACAGGAAAGTATGTACCATAGACTCCATTATCTAGAGAACAATAAACTGGGAAGTAATAAACCTTTGTGTAATCATTGTCAGCCTTTTTATTAAGGCTGTTAGTATTGTGAGGAGTATGATTGCCATTCATGGCTGGAAATCCGAATCTAGAACCGAGTTCAAGGTTTCTCTTCTAACACCAACTAATCTCCGGTCGGTTTCGTCAAGTGTTGCGTTAAACCGAGTGATGAATTCCGCTGAGTGACTCATCATCGGCCCATTGTTCCCGAACCGGCGACAGGAGCTCGAATCGTCGCCTCCCGCACAGTTGATTGCCCGCCGTTAGATTCTCCTGAGGTCGTCCCAGATGCCGCATTGATGTCCACTTTCATCTGCTGATGTCTTTATGGCGAGTCCATTATCCACCATGTCTCACCTCCAAGAATGGATCATTACAGGCCTTCTCTTTTGTCTAACTTTCTTTCGTTTTTGTCCTTAATTCCGAAGAAAATCGACTTCACGTTTCCGATCATTGTTGACAAACACAAACTTTCGCTAATGAACTTGCAATACTTGTTCACAGCAGATGTTTCGGATTTTAGTAGACGGTGCTTGGAGTCAGAACTCATAAAAGTGAGGTTTTAGCTTCGATTAGGATAGTTTTTGATTTACTATTTTCAATAATGATACTTTGTAATCAATCAAGAAAAACAAATGTTTAAACCCTCTCAAAAATTGTTCACGTTTCAAAATGCGTAAATTTCAAAAATCGTAGTTAATGTCCGGGTTGCTGAGACCTTTTAGCAGGAGGGCTAAGCTAAAACATATGGCTGGACCCAAGTATTTTCATCTTGAATGCAATTTCAAGATTTTGCCGAGTTGCCGAGTTTAGATTACTCCTAATGTACGAGGTGTGTTACAAAAGTACCCGGGATTTTCGTTTTTTGAAAAAATATTCATTTATTTATCCACATCGATGTTGTCCCCTTAAAAATAGTCCCCTTTAGATATTATGCATTTATGATAGCGCTTAATTCGAATTCCCAAAACAGGTCTGGAACTCGATCTTTGGGAATGCTTTGTGTGAGGGCTTAACTATAGTGTCATTTTCCACAAAAAAATCACGAGCGAGCAACGATGTGTGAGCGGGTGCATTATGGTGATACAAAAGCCATGAATTGTTTTGCTGCAAAACCGGACGTTTTCTTTGCACTGCTTCACGGAAACGGCGTTGAACTTGTAGATTCTTCATTGCTTGAGCTTGTGGCGTGAATTTATGATGCACTATGCCATTAAAATCAAAGAACACAGTAATCTTGACGTTCGGCCGTATTCGCTGACCCTTTTTCGGTCTTCGAGAGCCAGAAATCCTCCACGGGGCGATTCAGCGTTCGTTTCGACATCACGTCCGTAAACCCATCTTTCGTCACCTTTTATAACTTTCATGAGCAAATCTTAGTCGTCGTTGGCTACATTTAGCGATTCCTTAGCTACTTCCGTAGGTTTTGTTCAAAATCCAACAGTTTTGAGACAAATTTATGCTGCCACGCGTTCCATACCCAAAATGTTCACCTAAATGTCATGGCATAAGCCAACATCATCAGCAATTTCTCTGATAGTGATCCGGCAGTCATTTATAACCATTGCCTCCACTTTTTCCACGTTTGTCTCGGTTGTTGAGGTGCTGGGACGTCATGGGCGTTAGTCATCCTCAACCGTCTTCGTTAACTTTTTTTTTTTTTTTTTTTTTTTTTTTTTTTTTTTTTTCCATCATACGACTCCCCATTGGCCTTCGTTAATGTTTCGCATACTGCTGGTTACTATTAAAATATTCTTATTTAATAAAAAACTATAAACAAATTCTTTAATCCATTTTTTCTAAAACATTTAAACCAAATCGGCAAACTCATGGAAACTCGTCAAACCGTAACGGCTGCCACAGATAAATTAAAATATGAATACGGCCGAAAATGGTGTCATACTTCAAGGGTACGTATACCAAGACAATGAAAATAATTTGACATTTGGACTCCCTCGTGCATCAGTGATTGACGTAGATGGGTTCTTGAAATATAGAAATGGAGCTCTATGTAATAACTTGCAGCGTTCTTCATTTGATGTTTGAAATTGGGATGGGACATCAAGGGAAAACATCGATATTGTTATCGATGAGGTTTGAGAGCGGCATCGATATGTCCTCCAGTTTTGGGTGAAAACATCGATATTATCGAAATTTTCGATGTTTTCGATATTGGTGTCCTTATTAGTTAACAGTATCCTTATTACACGCTACTACCGATTGCTTCTTGCTAGTATTCGGAGGATTTTGTTTGTTCGTTCGTTCAGCGTTTGTGAGTAAATATTCCATAAAGATGTCTCCAAGTAAGTGGTGGCGTTTTTATCAAAAGACCAACGCCAATTCTGGCAGATGCAATATCTGCGGGTGTAAAATTATGAGGAATATTGACGCAAAATCGACAATTTTATTTTTTGGGAAATGATATCTCATTTTCTAGGGTTTTCAACGTTGAAGAAGATGGTAAAAAAATGTAATGCAGCATGACGAAATTAGCAAAAAACCAAACCAAAGAGTAAACCAAACCGATGTTATCGGAGCCAACACATCGATATATCGATATTATCGAACATGTAGCAGCGATGGCAAAACATCGTGATATCGAAGCAAAACATCGATATTTCGAAGCAAAACATCGATATTTCGATAATATCGATGTCGATGTCCCATCCCTAGCTTGAAGTCTACCTCTCTGGGTACGCAAAACAACAGCTTATGAGGGGACTTTAGGTAACCATTCTTTGTCTTGATCGATTACCAAGGTTCATTATTCAAGATAGTTAACCAACAAAAATTTCCGTAGTCGTGTTCTAATTTGGTACCAATAGCCGGAACCGATTTCGCCTCCTTGTCTTTGCAAAGTTTATCGGCAAGTTTCAGATTTCACAATAGAGCAGGCAGCGGAGCTTTTTCCATCGTCCTAAATGGACATCACCACCCCATGCCACAAATGTCAAAAGTTTATTCTTTCTAACGTTTGTGTTTTTCAAAGTGTTTTCCAAGCTACGTAGTTCATGTTGCTAGTTGTGAATTTTCGTGTAAAAAATAGAACGCTTTTCTTAATACACCTGCTGACATATGTGTGTAGATAAATTAGTTGCAGGTCAACTTGAACATTCAGTATACACACAAGTTTTGGTTTCGAAGAAGATTTTTTGAATATTTTCATTTATATTATTCAAAGAACTTTCAAGTTCTATAAGCAATTTGAACTGAATGGCAACAACTTCCACTTCGTGCATACGAATTTCTCAAAGTGACTTTAACTAAAATATGAATTTTAGTTAAAGTCACTTTGAGAAATTCGTATCCACGAAGTGGAAGATGTTGCCATTCAGTTTGAGAACCTCTGCATCAAGTTAAGATTTGTTCTTATCGAGCTGAAAGAAATTGGTTATTGCTCATACCCTGACTTCATTTCTGCAACACTTTCTTACCTCTTCGGGTGTATTGAGATTCCGCATCTTAATTGGCTTCTTTCACTTGTAATCAATACAGGCATTTTGGTTTATTATTCAATAATAAACCATTGTAATAGCTCTGGAAAAAAATTCTAACCCCCCCTGAAAATTTCATGGTTTACGTTTCAAAGGGTGTAGAATCCGAATCTGCAATAAAATTTTTTCCGTCCATCCGCCGTACGCACGATCTCTCCGAAACTACATCTTGGTCAGACGACGACAGAATTCTTGAGCCAGCTCTCTCACTCAATTTAAAGTGCCCTTTAAGGGCTGTAAAAGTTTTGTAAAATCCCTAAAAACCTCAAAACAAGTCGAATCGGCCTAAATATTTACCTATTTGAAGAACATACCATGAGGAATCGAATGAGCCCTTCCCCACGTCCGTAGGTCAAACCATTCCCCATGTATGGCCCGATTTATGGTGCCAACGTTGGCGTTTTTTGGTTTATTATTGTTTGTTTGTAACCTAGTGATGCCGATACCGTCGAGTTGTAGTGAATGTGGTTACTGCAGTGATAGCCGATGTGGATACTTGTAGTTTATAGCCGGTACACGGGTAGAAGCATTCTGATATGTATGAAACGCTGATAATATATAGGTAAATATTACTACTGGGGATTATTATTCAATTGGCTTGCGTTCATGATTTGAATCTCTACTAGGCTTCGGAGTGTGCGTGTTTCACAGGTGATAGAGCTATTATTGAATTTCAGGAGATATGCATAGAGCACGTAAATCTGTTCTCAACCAAAGTACCTATTTGGATTGATCAGTTGATCATATTTGTGTGCCTCCTGAAATTCAATAATCGTTCTATCACCTGTGCAACACACACACTGCAAATTCTTTCAGTTTGGTTTATTATTCAATTTTATTCATTTGAGTTGCATTCATGATTTGAATTTCTACTAAGCTTTGTAGTGTGCGTGTTTTACCGGTGATAGAGCGATTATTGAATGTCAGGAGATATGCATAGAGCACGTAAATCTGTTCTCAACCAAAACACCTATTTGGATTGATCAGTTGATCATATTTGTGTGCCTCCTCTACATCAGTCTACCTTTGGCTACATCGTTTAAGTTTGGGTTTGGGGAAGTTTTAACGCAATACGAGCGCTAAAGGACTTGATAAATTATTTATGTTTTTATTGGGGGGGGGGGGGGGGGGTATTGAGGTTCAATGAAAAAACGCTGCAAATTCTTTCACTGGGGTTTATTATTCAATTGGCTTGCGTTCATAATTTGAATTTCTACTAAGCTTTGGAGTGTGCGCGTTTCACAGGATAGAGCGATTATTGAATTTCAGGAGGCACACAAATATGATCAACTGATCAATCCAAATAGGTATTTTGCTTGAGAACAGATTTACGTGCTCCATGCGTTTCTCCTGAAATTCAGTAATAGCTCTATCCTGTGAAACGCGCACACTCCAAAGCTTAGTAGAAATTCAAATTATGAACGCAAGCCAATTGAATAATAAAGTCCAGTGAAAGAATTTGCAGCGTTTTTTAAAGAAAACTCAAAATTTAATCATGAAAGTCCGAAGAATTTTATCGAACGAATTCGAATCAAGAAAGGGAAGACTGTCCGTGGAGTGCACGAAATGAACCTGCAACAATTTGAAAGACTTTGACGGGGTTTGAAAGGCCTTAGGCAAAAGTTGGTGGACCGCTTTCATTCTGTGCAGTGCAGCGGAAGGGTTGGAGAGTTGTATTAGTGGAACGAGCCCGAGGTTTACACGCGATTAACCTACTTGGAGGAAATTCAAGGTCCCCTGTGATGAACTCCAACTTTGAGAAGAATTGTTATGAACGTTGCGTGTCAGGGCGACTCCGTGGCGTGCCGACAAGCACCTGCAATAGGGGGGCGGAGCCCAACGTACGACGGACTCACGAAGCGTAACTGCATCCTAAATGTACCAACCAGTGGGAAGTAAGGTGTTGCTCGTATGCCAATGGTAAGAAATAAGCATAACTTAGCAGGAGTGAGTCAGAGAATTCCACTTTGCTGTAGCATTCTGTGTACATCAATAGGTAGTTACTTAATGAAGCTGAACGTAATGAACCTTTACTTCCTGAATTTTCCAACATGCTTGAAGGAAGAAGAGTAGCATATTAGCCACTGTAGGTAAGAAATAAGCATAGGTTACTAGGAATGAGTTAGAGCATTCCACTTTACTATAGAATCCATCAATTGCTACGTCAATGTTCGCCAAGAATCCATCAATTATTACGTATTTGCATCCCAAATGTACAAACAGGGAGTAGAGTTTAGCTTGTTACTTCCTGGTTAGTAATGAACGACTCAGTAATTCGACTCAGACGAAGCAAATGCAGACAAAAATCCAAATTTCTTTCCGATAATTCAACCAATAAGTGTCCATAAGTGCATTCTAAAAAGGCCTGACAGTCCAAGAGGATCTAGGATTAAGATTAATAGGAAATCCATGTAATTGAAGCAGTGAATCATAACATTCTACAATAATTGTCCTACTATTTCCGGAACTGGACCAACATGTAAATTTTAGGAGAAGTGCCATACACGAAACAAAAATTGAACTTTATTGAACTGTATTTTCAAATATCTTTATTGAACTGTATTTTCAAATATCTTTATTGAACTGTATTTTCAAATAACCCATAATGGATACATCAATTGTTCATTATTATATCCCAAACGGACTTAAGGCCCAAGAGGGTTTAGGATTTAGCTCGTAAGCTCTTGTTGAGAAACAAGCATAACTTGCTTGGTGTCAGTCATAGAATTCCGCTATTGGTTCATTACTATTCCCTAAACACCGACCCAATATTCCAAAAAATGTTATTTATTGAACAATTGAATTAGAGTGATTGTTCAACTACAGGGCAGTGAAGTGTAGTTCATAACTTGTGGGTTGAGTTCGAATTCGGTCATGTTTACATATTTTTTCCTAATTTGAGTAGTTTTTCGGAATAAATCCTTTCCAATTTCTCGCCCTTTGGTGTTTCTCGTTACAAATATTTCTTCAAATCTCGTATTTTTTATAATGGCATCACATTTTGGTTGTTAGGTCATATTTGGCATTTTATTTTAAAATTTTACTAAATTTCTCGAAAGTGGTACTTTTGAGTTTTGAAAGAAAGAAAGTAAGTTTTGAAAGAAAATATAGGAGGAAGAAGAATATTTTCCTCAACCCTGTTGTTTGTCACTTTTCAATATTGCCACTTAACATATGAACCTCCCGTTATTGAGGGGTTTTGTGGTAGGATCCGGTAGACTACAATAATATTGCTATACCTACAAACAATATAAAACATATTAGAATACAAGCACCACAATGCTGTTTTTCATGTCATATCAGAGAGTTTCTGCTATATTTTGACGTTTTTTCGGTCTTATCGATCCGAACTCCTAAGTTCCTGGTTAGTGATGAACATGACTTGTTTGGAGCGAATCACGCCGTTTACGAAACTTTAATGTTTTAGGTACTACAGACTTTTATAATTTGTTATTTCATAGTTTTGAAGTCTCATTCTCAGCCCTGTTCGCACTCGTTCCTTCTATATTCATCAGACAGTAATATGTCTGAATGATGTAGATGGTGGACGTCTTACACTCTTCGTAGAGTTAAGATTATTCCTGGGTTAAACGTGTCCCTTCATTTCTCATTTATCTAATGAGGACACTCAAAGAGAATGTTTCACGTTCATCAGCTTCATAATGCGCGAAGCGGGGTTTGGGGAAATAAATTAGTGCCGATTACCATTAAATACTACTGATTCATCACTTTCAAAAACATATACCCTTCAAACAACAATTCGTACAAACTCCGCACAGGTTGAATAAATTGCAAATCGTAGAACGTTGGGATGGAAACTTTCACAAACCGCTAGCAGGCAATAGCAAACTTCTGTCCAACTACATGTCCGCTGGCGAAGTCCTTAGCAAAGCTGTTGGGGAAACAGTTGGGGAGTTTGGCGCATACCGATACTGTTTGCCTTCCGCATTGCTCTCCAGCTTTACCCAGAGGAGTTCCATGAATACAGATCAATTGGAAAGGGAGTTCCCTCTCGCCCCCTGCGTGTACTTACGCCCATCTTCCTCCTAATCGCCGTTTCCGAAAGGCTCAGCGATAAGTAATGAACATCCAGCGAACACAGACGTGAGAGCTATTCCGCAGCATCCCGATCCCACCGACGGATTTTCAACTCCAAAGGTTTGTGGTGTTTGGAAACCCGCGCGCAATCATCGAGTGATACAGACCACGGGTCGGTGAATTACACGACCTTGAAACGAGCGATGTTCGTATCGACAAAGCAAGAGGATCCAAGTACGAACACGAAGTCACGATTTACAATCACAATTTTCTACGTCAACACTCGGCACTAGATTATCGTCGACATATTATTATTGTGAGCACGAATTCTTCGAATCCTCAAAGTAACAACTCCTTGTCTTCAAGCTTAGAAAAACAACTGAAAGTTCCTCTCCGATCCCCTCATTTCAAATTTTTTTATAAATCAAATTGTAATATAGATTTTTCCCATTTAAATTTAAACTGATTTAAATTGTGCTATGCTTATTTAAATTTAAATTTAAATTGTGCTATGCTTATTTAAATTTAAATTTAAATCATGCTATGATGATACAAATCATCTAGCAACTTAATTTAGAATGAAGTAATATCACTTTTTGTGGTTCACTAGTTCATTATCTAAGACCACTACAAGTCACAAACACTAATCAGCGTCTGGTCACAACTAGGTCCAGCGGCTGGGTCCTCTTGAGTCGCCGTACCTCTCTCTTGTCCAGGCTATACAGGATTTCGAGATTTTGGTGTCTGTGCAGCCGAATTTTGTGATCCGCTGCAATTCTTCTTATCGCATCACTCACCATTTCCACTTTGAGGTCGCGGTGGAGATCAGTTGTCCTGATATACCAGGGTGCGTTGACAATACTCCTTAAGATTTTATTTTGGTGTGTCTAGATAGTTTTGACATTTTCGTTGCTCGTGCAGCCCCATAGTTGGCAGCCATAGGCCCAGACAGGCTTAGTCATTTGCTAATACAACAGCAATTTGTTATGGGTGGGTAGTTGAGATTTCCTACCCAGCAACCAGTTCAGCTTCCTGAGCTTAGCGTTGACCTCTTCTTTTTTCTTTTTGACGTGTTTTTTCCAGCGTAGCTTGACGTCCAGCGTCATGCTCAGGTATTTAGCAGTATTTGAATACGGAATTTCTTGTGACTTCATGGTAATTGGGATATTTTGAATTTTGCGATAAGTAAGGTGTATATGCACACTTTTTGTTTCACTAAGTTTAATTCTCCATTTGGAGGTCCATTGATAAACTCGGTTCACCGAATCTTGCAGTTTGCAAGACGATTCCTCGACTGTCCTGCCCGTCCCCAGGATTGCAGTATCATCAGCAAACGTTGCTATGACAGCTTTTGGGGGTTATGGGAGGTTCCTTGTATACAATAGATAGAGCACTGGCCCAAGAACGCTTCCTTGCGGCACGCCTGCCTTTATCTTCCTCAGGGTAGTGTACTCATCTTCGTGCTTGACTCTGAAGTGCCTTTCTGATAGGTAAGAGTTCAGTATCTGATAGTATTCAAGGGGGAGGTCCCTGAGGTATAGAATAGATCACATGTCTTCAACGACAGGTCAGAGCAAGACTGGAAGAAACATCTGTTTCGATATGGGAAATTCACTAAAGAATAGATATCTCAAGGAGTAGCATCTCGGGTGAACAACTGTAAAATGGAATGAAAACGCTTGCGCACAGAAAAAGCTGAACATGTGTTAGTCCTCTTCACAATGAGACTTTATGTTGATAAATAAATCGGTTTCCTTTATGGATTACAGCAGTTCGGATAGCATAGATTTCGGAATAAATTGGGAGATTGATGTCGTAGCATCCCCGAGATGTCGTAAAATAGGGTAGCGATCTATAAATATGTCTGGAAGTTCTCTGATAGGTTTTCTGATCTATTTAGTGGAGGAGGGTACAATATTTTGATTTCTGGTGAAGGCTGATGATTGTTTACCGCAATTTTTAGCAACAATTGCGTGCGGACTGGGATTTATCGCTTTCTTCCGAACGATCTTAATTACCAACCCCCTGTCGTGCCCTTTACAGCAATAACTTCCCGTGTTCACTGTATACAACGGTGGAACTTCGCGTTGCGAATGTAACAGCCGGGGAGGTAACAGGGGGATTGCGTGACCCGTAGCTCCTCCTCGTAACCCGGCTCATCTCCTGCGCCCATTCCACCTAAATCAGAAGAAACGTCCGCCCACTTGGGTCCTAATGAGGCAATACCCTACAAAACACTGCCCTCCCATCCTTTCATGCTCGATACGTTACACTGGTCATTTGTTCCGACCTTTCGATTCTTGTGAGAAACGTCTAAAAATGGTGAACGCTCTACAGTACATCGGGTTCTAGATCGGAGCGAATACTCTTGTTAAAAGTTCGTATGTTCTTGTTTTACGCATAGATGACCAAATAACTTTCATTTTCCTTCTCTTGTTTTGACGTTCGACCATATAAAGTTGTTAGGGCTCCTAGATGGGTCAGCGACTCGGGCTCGTTACAACGATTGGGACATCAAAACCTTACGAAACTTTTGTCTTGCTCGTCGTTTCCGAATCGATGCGTACACTGCAAATCAGGTTGTACCGGGTAGATGGCCATAACATTCCTCAGTAGAGTTCGGATTCGGCCATATTAGCGTATTAAACAAATTTTGTTTCCTAACATCCACAAGTTTCCAGAATCATTTCAACAATTCAAGGCGGTAGGTGTACCCAACATAAAATGTACACGTCATATCTTGTCAAACATGTACCCCCAAGGAAGTAGTCTTGATAATTTCTTAATAATTCTATAAACAATAAGTTCTTGTTTTTTTTTTTTTGTTTTTTTTTTTTTTTGTTTTTACTTCCAAAAATAAAATTGTTCATAATCCCGTCAAGTTTTCTCATTTTACGTTTCAAGGTGAGTAAAATAAAAAAATCTGCAATGCAAGTTATTTTCTGTCCAACTCAATCCAGGAAGCTAACCATCTCATCAGTTGGACTATATGGAATGATTCAAAGTCTCATGTGCAGAGAGCTTCATGAGCTACTGTGGTCATGTTTGCAAACATCAGTATTTGACCACCGCTTGCGGACTATGGACTTTTGATATCCATGCATTTACTCTCATTACTACTTACTGCCCCCCCCCCCCCCCCCGGGAAATTTTGCTCCGCGATACCTTAAATCCACCTATAATCACGGAACGCTGCAGCAGCAATAATCATTTCGTCCTCCATACTTACAGGGGAGCTTGCACTAATATTTGTGCAGCACACAAATATTTGTCGAAACATCAACCTGATCCTAGACGAGCATCGAGCTCTGCTAATCATGCATGAGTGTAAGCTGCTCGGTGTGCGCCAAATACCGAGCTAACCAGATAAGTTCTAGAAGAACATTCGCCTCTTAGAACACTTAATCATGAAAATTCGTTATGGGGCACTGCGAAATTATTCCAAAGTTTAATATTTTAGTTGATCTTAATGGCCTCGTCTTACACAATTTGATTTGTTTAAGAAAATGGGAAAACGCAAAAGTAAATTAAACAGCGAAAAACATAGTTGTTATGATTTTGAGTTAAGCAAAGGAGACTCAGAAAAATAATTTAATGATTTATACAGCCACACTATCGGGATGCCCTCAGCTAAGATTTACTGCGGCATTTAAAGATGATGAACACGCGAGAAATTCGTAGCGGGCAAATGGTGGAGTAATCAGACCTTAACTACCTATTAATATCCATTCCAAAGCCCATTCCGAAACAGGATAAGCTGGCGATTACGGTTTGTTGACCGAGGGGAAGCAGAAGCTCAGCCGTTCAAGCTGCAGGAAACAGCACATCTAGCGGGGGCACGCTGTACAGATGGGATTCAAACGGGCTGTAATAATCATAATTTACGATCTTGATAGAAAATAGGGAAACAACTGTCAGACATTAGTACAACTCCGCACTCCAGTCAACATGTACATGAGGGGGTCGTGCTTGTAAGAAATCGGATTTTTCCGATTTTAGCATGGAACATGCCTTAGCCTTGGACTAACTAGCCGAAAAATGTCACACGGAAGTGGAACGCTGTACAACTCTACAACTCATTCCCGACCAAGAATGCCAACTAGCAATTTTTTGCCAGAGGCCTCGTTTTCGAGCTATTCGCGATTTAAGATTTTTTTCGTGTTTTCGATCTTAAGTCATTAAACTCTTTCAATTTTGGAGATAGCTCAAATTTGATTACACCGTTTGAAAGGGCGTTACATTTTCTATCTATTTGATGTCAGAAAACTTTTTTAAAATTGCATTAAAGATGTGCGATTGCTGCGCGGAATGGCAGTTTTGTCAAAATCTCAAAATCCCCTGTTTTTCATCTCGCCTAGAAACCCCATGAATGCTTGACGAAGAACTGTGCAGGCCTGGTAAAACGTGCGCAAAAATGTCAGGTTTCCAACGGTATAGTCGTTTTGGTTTTTAAAAATATTTGTAGTTAAGGAAATGGTGTTTAACTGCAGAAAAACGTCTGTTTTCTTTTAAAATAGAGGTTTTTCCAAAAGTCTTGGCCTTTTTCCAAAGGTTGGTTGCGGGATATCCGTAACTATTCTCGCTGAATCGAATGGTGACAGCGCCAGACCTTTGAAGTGATGATTTAAGTTAGTTTCGTCGGATGCATAATTCCGTTCGTTTGTGAACAGCGTCTACGGCATTTCTAAGCTGTCCAGCTAAAGTCAGGATAATCGAAGAGCTGGTAGTAATAACCAAAACCTTAGTGACAAAAAACAATTAGTAGATAAAAAACAGATAGTTTACTAGATAAGGAAGGATCAGTGACATAAACAATATTATCTACCAATATTTTTTCCTCATACTATCCGACGTGTTCGCTAGGGCGTGAGTTGTACACTCGAGGAGTGTGACTCCCTTGCTGCTTCAGAAGCATTACCATTGCCAAACCCGTACTCAAAAATCATGTCAACATCCTCACTTGTGGTATAGCTACTCAACTGAAAGCAACTCATCGCAATCAATCGTAAATGAACACAAACAATAGCCGTCTCTCGGATCTTCGATTATCCTGACTTTGGCTGGACAGCTTGGAAATGCCGTAGACACTGATCACAAACGACCGTTTTCATTCATTAAAATCATATTCATTTTTCATATTTAAATATTTATTTTCTGGTTTATACCTTAACAATCCTATTTAAACTCTAACTCTTTGTATGATCTCGATTTAAACCCCAATATCATACCATTGTCCAACAACTGGATTACATGTTCGAGTCACTAAACATCTTACTAAAACTGAATTTGGTCAGAAACAACAAATTATCAACATTGCAACACCCAATGCTACGGTCAAATCAGATTGGGGTTGATAATACACGGCGCACAAAGCAACCCCTCCTTCAAGACCAGGGGGTCGTGCGGGTCATTGCATATCCTTGGACCTGACCAAGACAATGCCTCCTCCGTAGCTTTCCAAATTTTCAAACATTAGGTCTCCTACGTGTTCTAAAACTCATTTCCGACCAAAAATGCCTCTTAGCAATTTGTCGCCAGAGGCCTCGTTTCCGAGCTATTCGCAATTGAAGATTTTTAACAACCCAGAAAATAAAACCCCCAGAAATATTCAACTCAGTTCTAAGAGCAATTTTAATAAAATGAAATGAAATATTTCGTGCTATTCAATACAAACCAGTACGTAAGGTAACATACCTAGAGAGCTCCCAATGAGTATAAAACAAGAAACTAATGATCTCCCATGAAACAAACCAAGTTCTTAAACAACAATTAAAAGGATTAACAATAATAATGAGACGATGAACAATAATTTAATGGAAAATTCTGACCTTTTTGACCGGTGCTTCGGGGAGTACGCGATTGTTCTGCCGACGAGGAGGAGTCCTGAGCATCCACAGACGGCAAGGTCAGATGTCCGTCGATTTGGGTTTCGGTTTCCCACGGAGAATCAGTTGGGACGTTGAAGACTGATGAAAGACAAGATCGGCATTGGTGAGACACCAGATTACTCCAGGAAAAGATACTCACCGGTCGTGTGGCAGGAAAATATAAAAATAAATATTGCTTCAAATTTACAGAGGGCGATGGTAGGGATTCGAACTCATTTTTGTTCATTCACTCTTCATTTTCTTAGTTATTGTGTTACATTCTCTTTTGACTGACAGAAGCATTTTTCATTCCGGCTGAATTACGTCCAATGTTGCTCTGTACAATTTTTTCAGCAGCTGCACTGTTAAATTCACTTCCCCTTGTTCTTTCGAGCCTTTGTTAACAAAATCAAACCCGTGACTGAGCGCAGTGACTACCTGGGAGGAGGATACCGTCGGATTCGTAGGTGATACGTTTCAAATTTTGAGTAGTTTATATTCGCGTGGCTAAATAGTAGGAAAAGTAGTCTGAAGGAAAACACTGCAAAATATTACACAAAGGTTTATTATTTATGGATTACCTTCTATCTATATGGTTTTCACACCTTTGACTGGTTTTTATTAATCAACAAGTGCCATTACAAATTCTTTTACGACTATAAGGATCAGTATTATTCATCGAGATTCAAATCATCTTTAACATGTATTTTACGTGCTCAGGTACCACGTAAATTCATACCTACTAAGTTGTACGTAATAACCTGACTCAGGTGAGTTCAGGTTAGCCAAAGTGACAAATACTCGTACCTCCTTCCGATAAAAAAATAACTTTTTTGAAACTAAGAATTCTAGAAAGCTGACTCTGATTAATTCGGAGGCCGAGGCAAATCTGAAAACTGATGACTGACTACTGATTTACGTTATAACGTAATATTTAGAAACCGAAAAAATCTGATTTCTTGCAAGCCGTGACTTACTATGCACTTGAGTGAATAGACAACGGACAAATTCTGTTCAGCAACAGACCAAGGAAGATAGACTTCGAGCAGTTTCTCAATTAGACGCCTTATGATGAGATTTTCAATATCGAGGCAAGTGAATTGACCAAGTCACTTTATATTGGTTTTCAATTAATTTTCCTTCTCCGTCTTGATTGCGAATAGTTACCTACCTACAACCCTGTTAGCAGAGCAAAACAGACTATATTTATATATAACTATATTTCGATGTAATGAATCATCAAATAGAGCGCTCCATTAGCAGCCGCTATTCATTCCGCAAAAGTAATTCAATTTTTTTAAATAATTGAACAGCACAATATCAATTTTAAATAGAAAAGCGTTAAGAACTTTTTTGCAACCTAAATGATCCACTGTGACAGACGTACTTCTTATTCGCCTAATGAAACAGGAATGGGAGAGAGAAGCAAATCGCCCTTCTCAAATCCAAATCCTCCATGGTAGTTCAGAAAATAATTTAATCTGTCGTATTCGGGTTAACGTAGATGTAGCCAACCAAAGTGCACAGGTACTCAAATTTTTACTATCCGCATTTATTAAAAAAACGCTGCAAATTCTTTCACTGGGGAATTTATACTAAGCTTTGGAGTGTGCGTGTTTCACAGGTGATAGAGCGATTATTGAGTTTCAGGAAGCACACAAATATGATCAACTGATCAATCCAAATAGGTATTTTGGTCGAGAACAGATTTACGTGCTCTATGCATATCTCCTGAAATTCAATTATCGCTCTATCACCTGTGAAACAGTCACACTCAAAAGCTTAGTATAAATTCAAATCATGGACGCAAGCCAATTGAATAATAAACACCAGTGAAAGAATTAAATTGGTTCGAAATACTGAGCATTGTAATGTGCAAAAATAATCGTCTATTCAGGGTCTTTTGTCGTCTATATAATAGGGTTTTTTGAATTTTTAGCAATTTATCCACTTTTATCGCACATTTCACTGCAAAGTAAGAACAATTTTCTGAAAAAATTTGAGCTTCAATGTTTACATTAACTACCTATTTCATTATTGATAAAAATATGTTCGAGTAATCTTCTACTAAAACCATGAATTTAACGATTTTGCCCCTTTTTGGGATTTTTTAGCACAAGTTTTGAAATTTTGAGTAATTTATAGCGATCAAAAAGTGTTGTCCAACGAAATCATCCTTACGTTTAGAATGCCTGATTTTTTTGGTGCAAGAGTGAAGTTTTTATCTCAATTATATCGATAGCTATCGTATCAAATGGAGTACTATTCGGGAAAAGCAAAGACTCGACTGAATTTGAGGATCAACAACCACAGACATTCCATTGTCGTTCAAGATCCTAATCTCCCCGTAAGCCGTCATGCCACCTCTCATAACTCTTCATTCGATGATTGCTTTGGGGGGAAGGTGCTCAGAATTGTGAAGCCAGCGGAAGGTAAATTACAGCTGCTGCAGCCTGAGACGGCTCACAGTAATTTTCTGAGAGCCCAGTACTACCAGGTTCCAACATTAGAAGATGAAAATGTTTCCACATACACTACACTAATACGTTCCTGCTCCAATGACTCCATAGCCTCACATTTCTTGACAAGGCCAAATTCCCTCATTGTTAGTTCTACATTTTTGATAAAGGCAAAATAGCTGAAATGTTAATTTACCCTGTTTTCATCTTCTTCCGTGTTCTTAACTGTGCTTTCCTGTATTGCGCTCTTGTAGGGCCATTCAATCCTCATTATATATGTATCCTACAGTCACATGACAGGCGATCTAGAACTAACTGTTTGTTGCTTTGGACACATGAACGGGAGAATTCGGGATTCAGCCAGATTGCTCTAACAGCATGCTTTAACAGTAATAATTGTTATGGTTCAGTTCTTCTAACATGGGAAGATTTTCAAATTGCAGAAGGGCGTACAATGACTGCTCTTTTGACTTTCGACAAAAGCCATCTACTGGGGTCTGTTCTATCCGTCACTCACTTTTCCGTTCATCATCATTGAAACTGCTACCCACGCTTCATAGAGTTATCGTCTGGGTGTTACACTCATTATCGCCGGCCCTTGGATGGGGCCACTAGCCCACGTCACCTATTTCTACACTTGGAAAATGAAGACATCAATCACATCTCCGGTACTCCCAGTACACCTCATAATACCATTTTCTTTTACCGGCTGATGCCGACACAGTTATTTCCTTATTGTTCGCTACTGCCACGTTATATTTATGTGTGATTTAATCATGTGCCTTGGTAAAATAACATTTTGAATTGAAGCGAGTGACTTGATTGTTGGATTCCGCGTTATCGAAGCGAATTCTCACCGACTGCAAACTAGAGAGCGGTAGGGAAACCTTCAAGGATGTCGAACTCCGAAAAAGGTGAGATCCGATAGAGCGAACGTAGTTGCTTGAACCGAATGATGTGTCTTCTAAAATGACTCTCGAAAAGGTCAAGTCCTACCGCACCCTGCCCTTAAGGTCCCTCGCTACTCCCTTGCCGGAGGTAGAGTTGCCTTGATTTAGGTTGAATGATCACATCAGTGTCATTCCCTCCGAATTTCTTATCCAGTGCCATCGTTCCCATCTCTCAGCTTTTCAACTAAGATTTCGCTCTCCTGTTTTAATGAAAGAAAGATCACAAGTTGTAATGGTCCTGTAGTGTCCCAGAAAAACTTCGGACCGTTTACGGGAGATGGACGGATGTTTTGTACTACTACTCGCTTGACAAGTCTTGACAACTTGCCAGTCAAGAAAAGTTAGGGAGGGAGGAAGGGGGTGGGAGAATAATAAACCTTTGTGAAATAACTTGCAGTGTAGTGATGTATAGTTTGAAAGACTGTGTCCATTAATTATGGTTGTTAAGATGTGACTTGTTATGTGTTATCATTGTTGATGTGTGGATGGGTTCATTCTAAAATATGAATAAAGATAATTATTATTAGTAGTATTAAATGTACAAACGGATAAAATCTTGATAAGTGAAAAGAGGATGGAATAAAGGGAGAAATCGATTGATGCGTTAATTTTGAGGAGGAGCAAATTCGAGGAGCTGCCCTTTTCCGTGGTTTGTTGGTGGCACTCGAGCTTTCTGGGGGGAAGACGGTCGAACCTCATCAAGGGAAGCGAGGACGACGAGGAGGGAGGTCGCAGGACAAAAGCGCATTTTACGAGCACCTCCGCCCGCCTCCGCTACCTTCGACCTAATGGCGGCTCGTCCTGATGCAATTAGAGGCTCCTTCCAGAAGGTTGCGGGTGGTTAAAAGTGATTTTCCCTGAGTGAAGGGTAGGAAATCTGAGAAAAGTGGTCCGTCGTCGGCGGTTGGTGGGGGCGGCGGTGAGCGGGGTCGGTCCGCTTCCGCGGCAATTGTAATCGCCGAAGACGGAGGTTCCTTCAAGTACCGGATCCCAGAGCAGCGTATCGATTGACCCGCGCCCCGTCACAGTGTCGCCTCTCGTGAGCCTCAACGTGAGGGCTGCCGTCCAACTCACGACTGCAGACGTCTTCTGACCTTTCTGGTGAACTGATTCAATCAAAAGTTGGGTTCGAATACGACCCTGGGGAAAATTCGAGGTCCCACCATCGAGAATACTAAGGAAAACAGATGTTTGGATACATTTACTCTTCGGAGCCAGGCAGGGACGTAACTAGGGGGGGGGGGGGGGGGGCTGCCCCGGGCGCCAAAGTTAGAGAGGCCCAAATAGGCTGAAAAGTGACAGCTTACCAAGTTCTTTTAAATATTATGACCGTTTGGAGTAAATTTGGAAATATTTACTAAAAGGAAAAATAATATAATACAATAGGCCTACAATAAAGGACAAAGGATATAGAAAACGTATACTTTCTCGAAGCGAGAACTAGCCTTGAGCGGCAGGGTAGTTGACGAGGCGAGTCTACTCCATTCGAACTTTTGGTTTATATTTGCCAAAACGGCCTCCATGACGCCTATCCCAATATAACCACAGCTTTGAGAATGTTTCTTACAATACCCGTGTGTGTAGCATCGAATGAAAGAAGTTTTAGAAAACTGCGGATAATAAAAAACTACATCAGGAACTTGACAGGACAACAACGACTACTTAAGCAACTTGGCCATCATACCAATAGAGCACAAAATAAGCTCCAGCACTATCTTTTGATGGTATCATTAAAACATTTGCAGCAAAAAAAGCCCGACAATTTTCATTTTATAGTTTGTTTAGGGCTTCCATTTCGTACAAAAATTTATTTATCATCTATTAGTTTGTTAAATTTAATAAAAATTATACCTATGGTATTTTACATTGAGCACTTACTTACCAAACCTTCCTCCTTTTAGTAAAAGAGTTTATACATTGTGAATAAATCAAGTTAATTATATTTGTATTAATTATATTTATATTATAACTATGTTTATGGAAATGGCTAAATTATCCCCTTATTCATTGCTAATATTTATTCCCCATCTAATCATGGCGTGATGGAAACGTAATTCCAACCTTCCGCAGAGCCAATAATCAATGTTTGGAGGGAACATTATAGTTACAACAACTTGGGCAAACTCAGGTACTGAACCAACAAAACGGGCTACAAGATGAGTTCTCGGCAAACTCGACTAATTACAAAAACTGACAAATAACGGGATGGGGGTTGGGGAGGGGAAGTTGTTCGTAAGCCGTCGTTCGGAAACACGGAGGCGGGACTCGTGAGCCGCGGGAACTTGAAGGGCGCTCCGCTTCATGGATAATTCGTTACCTTCACATCGCTGACGTTGTGTCGGTAGAGAATCCAATTCCCAACTGTAGGAACTCAGAAGTGAAAGAGAGAAAAGGTGAAAGGATTTCCAGACACATTTTTGTCGTTATGTTTTTATTTATTGCATCGCTGGTGCTTTATAGTGCTACTTCCAGAGAAACATCCAGTGTGGGTGTAGTAAAACTGCGCACACTTACTTCGCGACGATGGTTTATGTTTCTTCAAAATCGGGTGAAAACTGAAGGAATACACAAGACGAAAGTTTTTCAAAATAGTCTACAACGCAGCGGAGGGAAAAAAACGTCTGCCAAATTGAGTGTGGCACATAGCTTCCTCGTCTAAGCAACAAAAACGTGCATATCTTTTGAAGTATCGAAATAAGCTTTAGATTGTTGACATGTTGAAATCTATATTAAAAAAAAAAAGTGGAATATAAGCTTGAACATGCGAAGGCTGAAGTATTGGTTTTGGAGCACCAGCAACAGCCTAATCCACACATTCCCTGAACATTGCATCAAAATCGATTGACAACTAAAAGAACTAAGGGATGTAACAAGGATTTGATGTTCGTGTTAGCACAGACTGATGTAGTGATTTTCATAACATAAAACTCAAAGGGGACCATTTAGGACCTAATTAACCCGCACAATAAATTGAGATTTCGTCAAAATTAAATGGAAGGCTACTAAATTTCCACGTTCTCGCATGAGCATCATGTACCAATGAAGCTAACGCGTTGAAATTAATATGAGATTTTTTAAAGATTTTTCTTCCCCCCCCCTCTCCCCTGAAAATTTGAGGGCGATTTGACACAAAAATGAGAAAACGGCGGTTGGTTGATTTTACGTTAGCCCATGGGCCTAATGATGTATTGATTTCAGAGCGATGAAACTGATAGGGAACCATCAATAGCCTAACCCACACATTTCCTGAAGATTTCATCAAAATAGGATGAAAACTGACGGAATCAGGTTTGTTACAAAAGTCTGCGGCACGTGGAGAGATAAGACACGAAACGAGAGTTGTTCAGAATGGTCTAAAACGAAAAATGAGAGTGGGAATTTTGATTTTGAAAATAAACAATTTTTCCATCTCTTGAAAGTGAAAATAGAGCTTCCGCTACCAACAGAAAATGGTTCATCTCGCGAATATGATTACCGATAGTTGAAATCATTTAACGCATTTAGGTGCATTACTTTAAGAAAGTAAATAGTGGCGGTGGTTATTTCCAAGTTTAATTTTTCGGATTCCAGTAATCGGATAAGAAGATGAGTCTCTAAATAAGCTACTAAAATAACATAGAACGGGACAACATTGAGTGCAGTCGGAGAGAAACATCCTCATGACTACACATCGCGAGAATCGCTCGCGGGAGGAAATCTGAAGAGGTCATTCGGAGCTACCCGCATTTGCATTTCACATTAGTTCAAACACAGGGAGCCAACGGGCCGTACTCAAGTCGGCAGTTCACACGCGGCCCGTGAACCGCCCCGCTTCCTCGTTCTATAACATCAAACATGACATCTCTCTGAGGAGAGCGGAGAGACGAAAATCCCATTTGTGAGGACACAATGACAAACACAACCGACGCGAGAACCTTTTCGGGGGAGAGTTGAATATTCAACAAACGAACGCAACGGAAATCCACGGGTGCAAACAACTTGGATTTGCAATGTTTGTTTGCCAAGTGATTGCCATGATTTAATTTCTTATATCACTACTCTAGATATTTATACTTCCGAGAAGATAAAGTTGTAAAATTGGGTGAGATATTCAATCACTCGGGTATTTGATACAAACTTCTTTAAGCGGCGCTCTTCAGAAAAGGATAGGGGGAGGATTATCTGTCTAACGTGATGTCATGAGCCTACGTCATCTCAGTCCTTAAGGCAAAGGAGACTACTAGAGATTGGGAGGGTGGTCACTCAGGGAGAAAGGACAAGTTTTTGGGAAGAGCTACTGCTTGATATCCTATAGTGATGTGAAGAGTAAAATAGTATGTTATAACGTAAATAGAGTAGTGTATATAGCTATGAGTGGTGTCGTAAGAACCATAAAACGATCTCGTGATAGTGGAAAGGGATACTAGGAAAGTGATGTGAAGTGCGCGGAAAAGACGCCATTATCCGAAGGAGGAACGAACAAAAAGGCCACAATGGATGGCGCAGGAACCGGGCCGAAGTAATACAGCATAAGTCGTTCTGGGGCAGTCTTCAGATGATATGGGGTGTTTTTTAGTCGGTATACAAGCCATTTAGACCGGGACCCCGTCACAATACTAATTTTAGACCCCTCTTCAAAAACTGTTGGTTTAGGTTTGAACGAGGTGAGTGGAACGTCAATTGTCAATCAACTTGGAAAATGGTATATTTCACAGAACAGAGTTATGTTCCACGTTATTCAATTCAATTAAAAAGTTTTATTCACCAAGAACTGTAGAATTTACAATCCGCGACACTGGAGAAAAGTTTATGAATTGGTTAATAATCTTAGCTGCCCCCCGTCTATTGGGAGTAGTCACCGCTCTAATTAGTATTCATTAATTTCCATACCTCGACATTCAGTTAAAATCTAGCATTTAAATCAAAAATTGAATACTGAATAAATAGCGAGGAACCTGTGCCTTGCACGAAACGTGAAACGCTTCTAATTCTAACATATTTTCAAATATCCCTTTTACAAGATCACTGAACTGTACATATTTATTAAACGAAGGGCACGGTGAATATTTAATTATGACGTAATAGGCACTAATCTGCAAAGGAACGGGTAACTAAAAGTGTTAAATATGCCAAAAACTAATTAAAAAGTTAGTCAATGGTACATTATCTAAAATCCGACCCTACCGCCTCCGTATATTTTCTTGTTCACGCTGAATGCCAAAAAAGAGGCACATACACATTTCGTTAATTCTCGATTTTCCACGTTAAAACATAGATTTATCTGTCGAAAATTGCTCTAAATTAAAAATTTAATAGACCGATAGAAAGCTGATGAAATGTAGATGTCTTTACCTTGGAGCTCATCCATTTTCCAGTAGGTGGTAATTATACAATGGAAGTTGTTTAAAAAGCGGAAGGTTGACAAAAATTCAAGCTGAGGCTAGAAAAAACCATGTACGACGTCACTTAGAAGAAAATTTAACACTCTTTTCAACGGTATAATTTAAAGTTTAATTTTGTCGTAAAGTATGGGAATTATGGCAATTTTGATGAGGTAACGTCGAAAAAACGATAGAAAAAACCGTTGTGGAGAATAGCCTGTATAAAAGGAGTGGACTAAAAAAAATTAGTTGCTGAGTCGATCTCTGAAGTTTCGTCGTACTTATACCGAACACTGTATAAAAAATTCTTGAAAACTGTTTAAAACCTTAATTGCGTTACAACACTGACTCTATTCTCACAAGATTATGGGCTATTTTTACCATGTCCAACACGTTCACATTCACATCCTTGATGACGATTTTTTCCTTTCAAAGTTTTCGCTTCTGGGGAGAGTAACGGGCCCCTATCGATTACCCACAAGTTTCGAAATTCTTTTTCAATGTTTCAACCGATCGATTTGACTTTTTAGAGTGATGCCGAGAATTCAGTCCCAACTAGAGTCCAAATGTGATTTTTAACGTGAGTTTCATTAAGCTGGGTCCAGTTTCTGAAGGTAGCATCAATGAGACGTCAAATCTGCGTATTTGTGGCGGATATGATCTTACTATCGATAACTTACGTAACCCAATGACAGATCTGTCTACTGCGGGATTAATTGAAAATGGATCATCCAATTGGTTTTCTCCTTTCACTAATGGATAAGACAAAGCTGGGTTTGTCCAAACAGGAACAAAACATGCGAGCAGGCAATATCCTTGAAGTAGGGCGCTCGTAAATAACTCAAACGGGACCCAGCTAGAAGGTAACGTTAACTTGTCCTTCAGAAACCGTTTTCGCACCAGGTTGTTGACACTTGGAGGGAAAGGTAGTGAATTAAAAACAACGGGTGACAGCATGGCCATTCAGTGCGTAGAACGAATATCGACAAAGGGTCTTTACTGCAAGGCTTACCTACTTGCACGAGAAAACGAAATCAAGAGTTAGGGAATGTGAAAATGAAGGTAGTCAGGCTGGAGATGAGTCGACGGCGTATTGGAAAACACGTTTTCACGTTCGTTCTAATGATAAGACCGTTTCTAAATTGATTTGAAATTATTGGACTCTTTTCCCTCCTACGACCCTCCAAATTTCAGAGATATCGGAAGAATAAAATATTACAAAATTATTTTTGCTGGATTTTGCCACTGCTTATGCGCTGAGTGCAGTACCTATTGACTTATGACGAAAGTGGAAATTTTGAATTTGGAGAAAAATGTATTTAACATTTCATGTCCTTGCTTTCGATTACCCCTGGGAAGTATAAATTTGTGCCTCACGATAAACTGTAGGGCAACTTCCGTTTATTATTTCTACAAATGCCCCTCAAACTTTGATTCAAAATCTGCCACGTCCGTCCATCGTATTCAGTACTTCATTGTCTGTCTAAATAAAACTAGAAAGCTGAGATTTGAATAATGGTAGCATGGTGTTCCTTCTCCCAAAATTGGAAACAAAGGTTCCGCAACACATAGATAGACTAGGAATGAAAATACGTTCCGGATCTGAGGGATCTATGTGCTACAACCATAGCTTGCTGAATCGAGAAGTTAGACAGTTTCACAGTTAGTAAAGTTAGATAACAAGAACAATATATTTTCACCTGAATAGGTAGATGCAACGTTTTTATTCAACACATATTACTTATCCCTCAAACCTTTCCTGCGGATGAATCTTCTAGTCAGTTTATGAACTTACATGTAACAAAAAGGAAAATATGGTATAAATTAAATATTCAATGCAGAGCTTTTGAAATATGAAACTTGTTTTGAGCTCAAGACAATGATTTTTAATTTAATGCGATTGGGAGACAACCAGAAATCAATTTCCAGGCTGATTAAATCACTTCCCATCGACCCTTCGGGGTTTCAACTGCTTGGAATAAGAGTTGCTTGAAGCTCCATGAAATGTAATTCAACATTTTCCACAAAGAACTAGTCATAGTAATTGTAATAATTCTGTAAAAAATAAGTACTTGTTATATTATTTCCAATGATAAGCCTTTGTAAGCGTATGGCAACATTTTTTGTAAATTTTTCTATAATCAAATCATATAGACCAAGAGAACTGTTTACGTTCTTTCTTCTGATCACTTCATTACGCTTCCATCTGGTTAGGGGACTAGTAGGGATGGGATATCGGTACCCAAATAACGATTATGGCGTCAAAACCAATATCGAACCGTCAATATCGATACTTACAATATATAAGTAGGTCCATAATCATCGATATTTATCAATTTATTGGCAAAATATCTATTTTCCTGTTGATACTTTCTTCAACCATCAAAACCAACACAGTTTCTAGTTCTCTACTATTAGTTTTTAAAATTTTATATGAGAACCAGTTTGCAATGTAGGTATAGATGCCAGATAGGTCCTACTCACCTCATAATGTAAGAAGAAGATAAGAAGTTACATATTTCGTAACTTCCTACCAACAAATAGGTATTTAATCAACAACAACAGCACTTGGATTTCAAAACTTATTTATATACCCAAAACACCAAACAATGCAGGCAAAAAAATACACTAGTCAGCAACAAAAGTAGTGTTCAGGCACAGCCTGCGAAAAAAGTAATTTTGATATGGGGGATCCCTTCTAACGATTTCGTTCCTGGGTTAATGTTAACCCAGCCTTGGAAAATAGTGGCCCACATGGAACAGATGTGGCACACAGAATACTAATACTTTTTCTAACTAATTACAAGTGCTACTAAATCAAAACGAAAAAGTGAAAAAAACCGCGATGATTCACCGATTTTTTTCTCTCTCGATATATTGGTTAAAAAACAATCGACTGTCGATAAATATCGACAAACCAACATCGATTATCGATTCCCATCCCTATTTTTAGGACGTCCCTCAGAAGCAAGGCTCCGCGGTAGAGGGCACCCTATGGAATTGATCCAAGGGCGGTTTGTTTACAACCCAAACATGAGAAAATAAATAACTGAATACCGATCCGTTCCAAACCATTCCGATACCAAAACCGTGAAAAACTATAGCAGGAGCTCTCATTGGCGAAGATCAAGTGGCGTGGAAATGGAGCCGATACTGTGGCCGGTGAGTGAGAGGACCAATGCCACGTGAAAGGAACGAAGTCGTTCATATCCGCTCACGAGTCGCCCTAGAGTTTCCCCCAGCGAAAAAACTTCTGGCGTTTAAAGAACGTTTATAACCTGGTTAGCGACACAGGAGAACAGCTGTCCCTCAAGGCCGTTAACTTTGGGAGGCGCCTCGCTCGGGATTATGGCCGATATCCCGGTCGGGCAATAAAATGTCCCCATCGCCTATAAAAATGAGGACGCTTTCTTAATTCGAACCATCTCCAGGGATCGCTTGTCGAATAAAACGACCTATAACGGAAGGCACGCACCTCTGTTTTACGAGATGTCGACAAAATACGAGGGCCGTACTAAAGAATGCGGACTGTGACACCGTGATCAACAAAATAGAAACTTGTAAAAGTTATTTAATGGGACATCGTTATCTGTAATAGGGAGCATTGGTTTCTGTTAGCAGTCTTGGTATACAATAGCTCAATAAAAATTTGTGGGATCCCTCACATTCTTTAGCCTCGTCTTCCAAATCGTCCCTTATTCCGTCTACTAAACCTCCGTAACAGTTCATGTAGAACAATTCATTGGGCAAATTACTGGTAATTCACTTAGCTCCCTTACCGAAGAGGCCATCTGTCGTGGACCGTATGAGGTGGCCATGTTCACTCGCACGGGTATTCTCAATTTGAGGATCGAAAATATCACCATGTACTGGATTCTGAGTAAAAAATGATAAAATTCAATGTCAAACTCATTTTTTCATGATGAGTTATTTTTCGCCCTCTAACGTCGATTTTACCCAGTGAAACTACGTTTTCCAAACGCAACTTTCTCCTCTAATCATCGAGTAAAATCAAAATTGATTATACGAACGGTATAAGATGTGAGTTTGGTGCAGTTTTTAGACTTATCGGCAATAGTTTATTATCTCGAATTATGTGGACATTATGGGCTTTGAAAAACGGAAAGTTTTCGAAAAGTTATTCAGTTCGCTTTCCAGGTTGTTTTATTCCCCGTAAAATCCAATTAAAAAACATTTATTTGGCATTAGGAAGATAGGAGATTTTACGTTCTTCCCAATGGTCTCTTCAAATTAAAGATTAATCTGGAAATGAAGGAACTAAGTCTGTTCTAATGAAGTAAGGTCGATAACACGAAAAAAATCTTAAATCCTGAATAACTCCGAATACCTACAAGCGATTAAACAAAAAACATTAGGAGGCATTTTTTGTGGCAAATTAGTTGTAGAATCGTTCGCTGGAAAGAATGAGACCTGTTTTGTAGACACCCTGTATGGGAACATTTTTATTCACCGTTAAATTTCATTTCCCCTACTCTACCCCTTCTCACATCTCATGCTACTCCGCAATTGTTACAGCAATTCAACTCCAATTCGCATTTGAGGAATAAAACATAAAATTACCAAAACATTCAACTCTTGACGAGACCCGCTAACACGAAGCCTTTTGTGGCCCTTTTTATCCGTTCTCCTAACATATGGATGACACGTCGGAAAAACGTTTGACCACCCTGGTATTCCGTGCAGATTGTACACATATTCCATCAACAATCGATGTTGTCTCTGGTCTCTTTCAAATACCTAATTGATAAAATTTCCAAGATTCAGAAAGTGACATTAAGGGAATTGTTCAATAAGCCCAGGTGTCATCCCGCCGATTCATGATTTCATGATTTGAATTTATTAATCCATCAATTGTACACAAAGCACAAAAGTATATATTTTGCTGATGTGAGACAGCGGCAATCGAGATCGAATAGACTGAGTTTTTGACGTTGAGATGGAAACGGCACGGCCCGGACGTTGCTCATCTTTGTTGCTCTCTCAACCCTTAGAAAATCTTGTGCCATTCAAAAACACGAGCACTTGATAGAGGACTCTCACTGTAAGCCTCTTTTAATAATTGAAAGCTCTCGGTCGGTGTTTTTTTTTCAGTTTCACGAGAAATTTCACATTGATACGTTGTTCGTTTTTTTCGTCACTCAGGTTCCTGTTTGCCATTTGAAAAACCTTATCTTCGGGTAATGAAAATCGGTCAGGCGAACGGTCGAGCTGGAGGCCAACAGGTTAAGCCGCACAACCTGTTAAATGAAAGGTCTGACTAGACCGCGTGGCTGGCGGCCGCCCTAGTGTTTTCATCTAGAAAAGAATTACAGGTCATGGAGGTCGATAGGTTTTATTCGTTTTCGTAATGTTCCACAGACGTAGATAAGTGTTTTTTAGGTAGAAGGACAATCTAATAAAAAATTAATAAACCTTTATGTAATAATTTGCTGTGCTAGTTATAAATATACGCTAGTTCGAAATATCATATCCGAAACTAATTCCATACTGAAACCCCCACTATTTCCATTCGAAAATTGTTTCTAACATCGTAATTAAAATGACGTCGTAAAAAACATCGTAAAAACAATTGAAATGAAGATCGATTCATCTCTAATTTATTCTAAAAGTGCCTTTTTCCGTGGGAGTGACCGTATAGTTTCGTACATCCCTTGGTCGCCTACTCGTATTACTCTAAACCGTGTTAACGGTGATCTGCCAAAGTGAGGAACGTTGTAGGGACGAACTAGTTACTTAGTTGGTTAGTGGAGTAGAGCGGAGCTGGAGCTCCAGAGGGAAGCGAGTGGTGAGAGATGAGAGATGGAAATCAGTTATGCAACCCAAGGAACCGCGGTCATCCGTTCACTCCAAATACTCGTCGCTACTTCTAATTCAAACTGTCACTCATCCTTCTTTCCAGGCACAACGGCCACATCGGATTGGAATTAATTGTATATGATTACCGAGAATTTCGTACAGATATAGATATATATCTTAACCATGAATATGAATATGAATTATGCCATGATAAAGATTATGGTTTTAAATTCGATCATGGATATGATTTTATCGGTTCTCTTTTTTTTATCATTTTGCCGCAAATCATACTTTTTGATAAATTTTCTAGTAAATCATAAATTTTTAAAAATTATTTTTAGTCAAACACTACCATTTTTTGTGGTGTTTGCCTTTAGTATTGCCTCACAGCCCCATCCGTCTCGTTATATTCAAAATCACAAATTTATCTTGTAATTTTTGAAAAAATTATAACTTTTAGAGAAAATTGGAGTTTTTAAGATGATTGCCAATGAAAATTACTATTTTTGCCTGTAATACTGCCTAAGTTATTGAAGGCTCCAATTAAGACGGAAATTCGGCCAATTTTCATTGATAAGCTTAACGGGCTATGCAAAACGTGATGGCCGACTGCCAGAATGCATCGCCCAAGAAGAAGACATTTATTGATCATAACCTTGCATAATTAACGAAAATTGTATTATATGTGACTTATATGTTATATTGTATTGTGTGTGAATTGTATTTTATTTTTTTTAACCCTTTATCCGTACCTCGTTTCTACCATTCATTAGCGTACCGACGGTGTGGGATATCTCTATTCAAGGAAACGCCTCTCAATCTATCAGTATTGATACATTTCGAGAATATAAGTAGTTTCGACTACCAGTGTTTCATAATATTTCAAATAATTCCATTTTTCAGAAATTTTTTCTCCATCTCCCTCCCTGTCCATACAATTAGTAGTTTGTTTTGGTGAAGGCTTCGTCCCAAATGACCTGGTGTTTTGAGATCTGGAAGACCTCTCAAAATATTTCCGCGTGAAAACCGGACTGCTCGATTAGGCTCTTCTGAACCCCATTCAGTTCATTCCTAAATAAATTGTTGGTACTGCCAAAGTTAACATTTGCCTCCCTAGCTTGGCGAAGTTCTTTTTCAATTCAATGGAATCATTATGGTCAGTATGGTATTCATCACTGCAGTCAGACTCATCATCCTCAAAAACATATGCGTAATCATCATGGTTATCGTCAGAATCGTCCACCTACTCATATTCATCTTCGGTTGAAACTTCTGAGCAATCACCTTCAAAAAGCACTTGTGCCACTTCCCTTGCGAAATTCGAATCATCAATACAGATCCGACTTCGCCCTCTTGATTGTCGGAGATCAGAATTGGACATCCAGTAATCGTAGAGCGAAAGGGAAATAGCATTAGGTAGGTAAAGAAATCCACTGTAGCTCGTACCGGAGGTTTTTATACTGCTACTGAATTGGACGATTCGCGTACCGGAGGACTGTGGGACCGAGGACGCTCTATAGATTACTATTGTCTACTCGTACACAGTACAGTAAAGAACAAAAGACTAATCAAAACAAACAACATTTATTATCGAAGTTGGAATTGATGTTTAATTTGCAGCTTGTTCATTATTATAATCATTATCATTAATTATGTATATAAGTAATATGTTTTTGTAATAAAATCCTTCATGGCTGTTGCTCCCGGCTAATGTAATGCCAATTGAAGAAGAAAAAAAAGAACTATCTCTCCCGGTAACGTCTAGTGGCCGCAAGTCCTCGCTGACGTAATTATCAGTCTACCTCCTGCCGTCTACCAATGATGTAGTGCCGTCTCCTTTGACGTCTTCCGGTGTACGTTCCCTTCATTCTACTAATAAATCTACGTCTAAATTGGGAAATGCGATTGATCAATCCATGAACCATTCAGAATTTCGACTATCAAAATTCGAACATTCCGAATTACTGAAGGTGGAAAATCGGAAAGCTTAAGATGGCGGGCCAAATAAGAGCAAACTGAAAGCAGCAAACAGGAAAAAGAAGCGCGGCTAAAGCATGTTCCATGTTTTTTGAATTTCAACCGCAGGCCTAAGAAGAAAGCGTTTGGGGTTCTAGGGGTACTGGCAAGGCGCAAAGCGTCGAGTTTTCAAGTAGTTTATTAAGATACCGTTTTTTAATTAAATTTCCTCGATGAAAAGTGGTTAGACTGCAAGTTGTACAAAATAAAAGCAGTTTCCGCTATTTCCAGTATTCGTAAATGTCACGGAATTGATGAAATAAAGCAAATTTCATTTTCCACGTCAACAAATTGATCAAATAATATAGGTAACAGTCTATTATTTACTCTTCATAGTACCATCCTTTATTAGAAATGAGTATTCAATTTAAGACCCAACACAAATCTGTATATTTCAGTTGTTAACAATCGTCGTCTTTTACACTATCCAGCTCGGGCATCGGTTTTTATTCAATTGAAGAATGTAACATGTAAAATAATATAGTTGAGTTATTGTTGGTAATAATATGTTACTAATTATGTAATGAAAACAGTAAATATAATACATCACTTTCTAAGTTATCGAAATGACGGAAGGAAAATTTTTCCCATTTTCCAAACCCTATGAACTGTTCAACGGGGCGGCGAGGGTTTATGAATTATTACCCTTAATCGAACGATTTACCGTCTCTGATAAGGTCCAGGTACTCGCTACCCAGGATTTATATTGTTTTGTCGAATGATGCTGAAGGAAATTTATTTGTGAGTCGCACTCGGCGATAGATAGCATTTTATCTTCTCGCCGTACATGGGATGAGACTTCGTGACCTCCGTCAAATCAATGGAAGGTTTTTGCCTCATGAACTCTCATTCGGAAATGCGGTGACCTTGATGGAGCGGTTTCCAATTCAATCTCCACGAAAACCAGTGGTCCAGATTTGTAGACACTTAACAATGTCTTTGCACTCGTTGTGCTCGAGGTTCAACTTAATTTTATATACCTGAATTTCCAATTCAAATTCAACTTTTTCCAAGTCAAATTCAACCTTTTTACCATTATTAGGGAAATTATTAGGGAAATGACTTGTGATTGGGAACTGGGCTTAAAGCAATAATCCAAACGCAGAATATAGTTACCAACACATAAAACAAGATCATGTTTCATTAACAAAGAAATCAACAAAATTTTGAAAAAATTCAACATTCTTTGAAAGAAAAACTTTTGTCACTCCTTTCCATAATTGACTTTTTAAAAGTCTTGAAATTGTTACTTGTGAAAAATGTTACTTGTAAAAAGGTAATCTCCAATTTTGTTTCACTAAGAAAAAAAAAAATAAAAAGGGGCAGTTAGGTACTTTTTTGAAATACGAGTAGGTAATATATTGACCAAAATAAACTTGTAATATACTTGCTTGTAATAAATTGATAAAAAATGTGGCATCATTGGAGACTCATGTCCATAAAATAGTAAAGAAGTGATAAGTTTTTCTTTCAAAGAGACTTTGATTTGTTTTCCTATTATATTGTTTGTTGTTTTCTTTTTTAATAAGTCCCCAATCACAGACAAGCATTTGGAAGTACATTTAGGGCAAGTGCGTATTTTCCGCCATTTCCCTAGGTTGAATTTGACTTGGAGAAGGTCGAATTTGTGTTGGAAAATGTTGACAATTTGTTTTGGAAATGCTATAAATTAATTTTTGAAAATTCGCTCATGTGATCATGCAGCATAACTGGAATAAAAACGGAGTAAAGTAGAACGTTGTCTACATTTTCCACGAAAATTATGAGTACACAGTTAATTCGATTTCGACGATAAGGTCATCATCAGTAACAAACATGAACTGATGACCTAACCGTCGAAATCGATTTAGCTGTGTGCTCATTATTTTCGTTGAAATATAGACAACGTTCTATCTTACTCCGTTTTTATTGAAATGGGTTTCCATAACTTCGTCGCGAGTGATTTAGTCCGTTGCTCCATAACGCGAACTTTTTTTTCTTCCCCAGTATTTTCCAACAAAAACTGGAAGAAATGTAAAAAAAAAAGAGGTAACAATTCATATCAAATACGACTTATCAATCAACATATGATGTTATTAGTTAATACTACTCATGCTACTCCTGTCGTACGTATTTGAAATTACAAAGGATTGTGGGAAGTCTACTCAATCAGCCTGGAAATTGATTTCCTGATATCTCCCAATCGCTGGAATCTGAAAACCAATTGTTTTGAGCTTCGAACAAGTTTCTTATTTCTGAGGCTTCTCATTGAATACTTAATTTGAACCATCTTTCTCTCTTTGTTACAGGTAAGTTCAAAAACTGACGAGGAGACTCATCTGCAGGACAGGTTGGAGGGATAAGTAACATGTATACTTTCCGTATAATTATTTAACTTTTCTAACTATGAAACTATCTAACTTCTCGATTCAGCAAGTTTTGTTTGTCGCACATAGCTCCCGTAGATTCGGAACGTTTTTTATTCCTAGTCTACCTATGTGTAGCGGAACCTATGTTTTCATTTTCGGGTGATAAAACATCAAGCTACGATTCAAATATCAGCTTTCTCCGTTGATTGGGAAATCTATTGCAATACTGAAAACGCTGCCAATTCCAACACATGGGTTTATTATTTTTTTAAATAATGCGTGATTGTTCGTTTTAATTTGAGGTTTTGTGCGGCTACGTTGGGTTCAGAAATTGTGGTTATTTTTCCTGTTCGAATTTCTACATACCTGAAACCTACCTTAGTCAATTTTTCTTTTAAAATAACTATAAGATGATACCCCACTAGCCAAAGGCAGTAAAAACCTCGAAAACCCTTCTTTGCTCGTTTTTGCAAAGCTTTTATGGTGCGGGGCGAACAGACTGGCTAGAAGTGACCAATTAGACCCCATGTTGAGTGGATGTGGATGTAATACCGTATCTTTACACCCGCACGGCGGACGGTAATAGACAATGCAGATTTTGAATTACCCATCCTGAAACGTAAAGTAACAATGCTTGAGGTGGGCTGTAAACTTTACGATTACAAAGGCTCATTATTAGAAATTATGTAAACCAGAACTGTGTAACGTTCTTTCGTGAAGCTTCAGCTCATATGTTAGACCAGAGTAAGTACAGTGAATGACAAAAACCGATTGGAATTGACGGGTTACGTTGGCTATTTGGCAAGTGCCTTGCTCGAGGCCCCTGCTCCTTACGATGAGCTATGCCTAGAGTCGGATATATTTGTGCCTCGTTGATAACTCGTTGAAAGGAGAGTTAGGTCATGGGTTCTTCCCTTGTCATGGAAAATTAATTTCAAATACTGTGGGACCATTGTCCGTTGAATGAATTCGGCCCGTCCGCCAATCTTCGGAAGGATGCTAAACTCGTTTGCATCCTGCGGTGCCCAACTGGATGTTACGACATGGTCGTTGGCCTATTTTCCAAGGCCCGTTAGCAGAGCAGGGAGCTTCATATTCGATCAGGAGATGTGATAGCTCCATTTACAATCAGTATGACGTAATGGAGTTTTAGCTCTAAAGGCCACTTGGATTAGAACGAGGATCTTCTGATGATGATTAAATATGAACAATTCAGACACATGATGTAAGTTAGAATTGTTCCAAGTGTTATCTCGTTATGTGTGCTCCGATGGGTCGAGAGTGGCTCGTGTGCTGCAGGTACTACCTCCACACCCAGTGGTATGCGAATATTTACGTTTTCTTTGCTTCCTTACCAGGAATGTAGGGGAACATTTTCGTTCTTTCTTAATTTGAATTCGAAATACCTATTCGCCTTTGTGTTGAGTTTCACACATTTTGAACATTTTGCATTGGGACCGATCTATAGTATTTATTTCCAGATTCAAAGTGTACTAAGAATCATCACAATCAATAGGAAATGTTCAAGCATTGTGCAATTCAATTGTTGAACAGTCATCTTCATGTTTGGTTGGCGTATTACTGACAGGAATGGGCAGATGTCTCAATTGTGCGTGAAGGGGTGGGGATTGACGAATACACATGATTGTTTATGAATTCTGTCGCAATTGTTTCGGCTATGTGCTTGCGAGGAGGAAAATACGTTGGTGAACTACTTTCAATACCGAATCACCATTGCTAGGGCATTTCTTGGCACCTTTTGATTTTCAGGAGGACGATCAAACCTAATGCATCTTTCATCCTATACATATTCACTTGTTCTAAATGTTTAGCTGGTTGTTTCAATAGTTTTTAAATCCGTAATACCGCCTAGAGTGGGACACGCCGGGGGAAGAGGGCAACGAACGGAATCGAACTCACGCTGCCTATGGAAAACCGTGGCGGTTGCGCCCCTTGTGAGAATGTCAAGGTTCCCGAAAGCTTTGGCTCCCTGCAAGGTCTGTTAGTGGGCTCTTGAAACGAAGTGCCTCTCTTATTTTAGAAATATCTTCAACTAAACCAAATCACTCGTTCTTATCGACGCCACTTATGGAGTAGCTACCTATAGTAGCTAAGGACCCTGTTCCTCTGGAGCGATATCAAATAAATATGCGACCAGCCAAATGATAATGACGGTAGTATTGTGGCATGGTCATAGGTTCAAAATATGCACCAGTGAAAACGTAGACTTCATCATTGTTGTGGGGGTACTCTGTTTCCCCTTCAGCTGGGTGGTTGTCAACCTTTTCAAACTAACGTCCGACCCTGAAGAACTGAACATTTGCCCGATGCTTCCTGTCCTGAGAAGAATGTAGAACGGAAGATATTTTATTAAAAACTACTACGGCTAAGAAATACCTTTGTAAGAGATATAAAAGCAAATAGTCATTGTACCAAAGCAATAGATAATTGCAAGGTTTTCCCCTACTACATTACTTTTGAAGAAAGGAGATCAGTGAATTTTTTGTGGTTGGTGTATGAGAGCCAATTCTAGTGATACGAAGGCGCAAGTTTCCTCTTGATGAACAATCAATTTCAATTTTCGGTGATGAGAGCTGTCCCCAGGCTGAAACACCAGTTGACGAGGCCGGGGGAGGAAGGCAATCAAAAACTGTTTGATGAAGCTCCCTCCAAACTGTAAGTTAAAGGTGAGCGATGTTAGCTTGATGCCAAAATTCTGTGAGCCTGACTTTACTAAAAGCTGGATTTCAGCGCATTATGTTCTTGAGAGAGAAGAGGGAACTATGATTCTCTAATACTCGTTTAAAAAGTTGGGTAAACAAAGCACATTCTTCGAACTTCAACACTGGATACTATATCTAAGGGAGTTGATTGGAGCTCTTGGAAGTGCACGGTTCTGTAAACATAAGTATGCAACATCCTCCCTGGCTACCTGAAACGAACTCTTGTCAATCTACTGCTCAAATCGAGTTTGCCGCCTGGTCTAGCTTGTCTGCCTCAGCTAGTGAGTAGTCGAGGATGATCAATTGTGAAGGCTGCAATCGTCGATTATCACACTGATCATCGAATTATACACTGAGAGATTTGGACGGAGATTTAATAATGCAATAAGCCTGTTTTCAGAAATAGAAAACCAGCTCTCATGTAGCAGAACACACCGTTCGTCTGAAACGTTAGTCGGAGTAAAAACCATTTCGCTTGAATATTGGCTCTTTGAATATTGGTGATTAGGGTTGAATGTTGGCTCTTTGGCCAGCCAGGAGCAGACCAACGGAAGGATGCAAAAGTCGTTTTCATCTTCGGACGCCCAGCTGGAAGTGGACTCGATGTTACGACACAGTCGCTGACCCGTTTTCGAAGGCCTCGTACCCTAATCGCCTCCTGATTTACACACGGCGAGTGGCCTAATCGTAGGTCAGGACGAGGAAGAAAGCTCCCGCCCCCTTCCCAAAACCAAAGCCGGCTCTCCGTTACGCAATCCCCGCACTCACCTTTTCCTCGTCACCCGGCTCCGCGAAGATGATCCGCCCCGTTCCCGCCACTTTCCCTGTCTCTTTCAACTTTTAACGTCGCTTCCTCACTGCGTGTTCGTGCAAGACGTAAAAACAAGCTGTGCGGCTTCCCCTCTGATTGTATCACGGGCTAATCGAAGTCGTCTTGACATAATCGGTGTGGTGATATGCTAGGGGAGGTGAGGGGATGGAGGGCATGTGCAAGGCCGTGACAAAGAGGTCGAGGGCAGAAAGTTGAGTGTATCTTCTTCTCTGTGTCGCATGTGCGCATCCTCACCTACCTTAGATCTAACTGCCATGGAAGTCGTATAAATCATGACTAACCCACGATCCTCAGAACTTCATCATTAATGGATTATTATTATTGAGATATGCCTTTTAGCTTGGGGTTTTTGAGAAAAAATTCAACCCGGAAAACTGTAACTGCAAGTTTTTTTTATTGGGTTTTAAATAACCGATCGGTAATTATTTGTGAGTAATACCGACGCAATCTGGAACATGCTTGCTGAGTTGTTAACCCTAGATCAGCACAGTAGTTTTTCTATCACATTCATGCGTAGTGGGGGGCTACGCACCCCAATTCCTTTAATATAAATTTAAAAAATATGTACTTTTATTTCTTCAATTTCAGTCACTCCCAAGCCAACGGAAAAGGTTTCTTGAATAATAAAATACAGAAAAACTTGAATAATTATATACAACATTTTATAAGGTATCTTTCGAAATCACAATCATTCACAAAACTAGAAAATTCAGTCTTCAAATTAATTATAATTAAAATCCTTCCTTATGAAACACAAAACTCTTTAATGACATTTTAAACTACATATACTGCACGAAAATAAGAAAGAAACAATCACGAAAAAATATAGATTCATTGGAGAGATATGGAGCTCAGCAGTTGAGGCATTTCATGGCCCAAAGCTCATTGGAAAATTGGTTGATGACAGGTATCACAGATCGAATTTTGCGGTCCCGACTGCAAACAGTCAATCCACATCTTGCGTACTTTTTCAAGCTGTTGTGGAACCTCTTGGCGAGTCTTATATTAATTTCCGTCGGACAATATACTCTTGATGACTACCGCCAGGCTCCTGGGGATACCCCAATTGTCTTAGCATCTGTTGAGGTGATGCCTCATCAATCCAGTTGCTAGCTCCGACAAAAAATCTTTCCTTCTCGTTTGGCTTCTGCATGTCCGTTGAAAAAACCCTTTCTGGAATCCATACTTCACTCCCAAAAAATAAAATAAATGATGCATCATTTTTCAGGACTAGAACTATTGGTTTTGGTTTGCACAGTGTAGGGTGGGAAGGATTTTGCAGGGTATGACAAAGCTAACCAATCAATTTTTTTTTGAAACCGTTAATAAAACTAACAATTATATGTTACCCTAATGTGATTTCATCGGGACTAGAACTATTAGTTTTGGTGGTTGAAGCAGGCAGTGTAGTGCAGATCAGGGAAGCTCGTTTAGCTTTTTGTTAATCTTATTGCGTTCATTTATGATATTATCCTTCATTCACCTACACACACAAGTTCGTGATGTGTTGTTTTCCCCATCAAGTGGGAAACTTTGTCCTAGCATTTGGGAAGTAGCCATGGGGTTTTTTTTTGGTCGATTTAGAGGTTCGTTATTGAAAACACGAGTGATAAACTAGAAGTCCAAAAATGACTAATGAATGTTTTATTTCATTTTAGACATTCCCCTTTTGGACATTTAGAATTATAAAGCTTTGTTTATTTAATAATTTATTTGATGTCACGGAAATGATTTAATCTCCCTCTTTGCATTGCTCCCTAGGCAATTCTCATGGTGGTAGCCTGTGCGTGTTGGTTAATGAATATCATGGAATATAGATTTCACGGTCCCGATGGATAGCAGAATGACAAGTCTCCATTTCGCAATTTCTGTCTATTAGCAACTTTTTTATTCCTTCCATCCTATGGCATGCGAGTGTCAGTGGTCGCTCCCAGAATTCCAATAAAAAAGCGACAAAGAATACGAAGAGAGATTCGTGCAATGGATTATGGTAATTAAGGTTTCTCTTTCCGTACCTCAGGTATATTCATTCCTCTCAGATTAATTGTTCTCCAAATAAACGAATGTATGCACATTTTAAACTTCCGAGTTAACAACCATAGAACTTCGCTGAAGCAGGATCGGGCACTACCAATAAAGCTGCATGCGAGGACTCACGACCCCACCATCACGTTCAATGAATCCTTTAGGGTGAAGAGGTTTTACAGGAGATGCCACAACCAACCAAGGACAGGTTGATGCAACAGTCCGAACGGGCTCACTGGGATCAATGAAAGCTCCTGTACTTCCCTCAACGATTGAGCAAGATATCATTAATAGCCATACTATGTTTACATAATAGTCAGCCTAAACCAGCATCCATGGTTCTCCCCTCGCCCACTATTCGGAAAAACCAATATCTCTTCTAATTTTGGGAAAGATTTAATTCAAAATATCAGATCATTCTTTCTCTTTTCATCTGTGAAATTTGTATGAAATTAATCTTAAATATATATATATATAAATATATTTATGCCCAAACCAAATTGACTTTCCTGGTTGAATCAATTGTATTCCTTCATCCGAGGTTTCGATCCAGGGTCAGGGTCCTAATGATAGACATTTGACAACTGAGTGACGGAGATGACTTGTGTTTAGTACATCTCAATGTACTTCGTACGCATCAGATTTCCCGCCACTGATTGATCCTTGTGAAACTTACTACGCTTGCTAGATTTGCTCGTATAGCTGGACTAGTTTAAAGACCCTGCTACGCAGGTTAAAAAAAATAGGTCAATATGCAAAGTCAAAAAATCGTATATTCCAAGTCCCCGAGGAGGAGAGCACGTCGGTTGCCCTGGGAGACGCTCCGCCCCGCTGGGGCCCTCTCCTCTTCACTGGCGAGGTCGGGGGGGGGGGGGGGGGGGGGGGGGGGGGGGGGGGGGGGGGGGGGGGGGGGGGGGTTCTGGGTAGTGAATTCCATCGTCCAACCAACCCCTGGATGAAAAACGGATATACCTACTCTGATAATTTCATCTTTATATATATGATTACCTGCTAACGTACATGACAATCTTATTGGCCATAATTAGGGTCAATTAACTCATCAATAATTGATCAATATAATTATTATATCCACCAGGAATGCAGGTGATCTTTCAAGGAGGCAGGAATATTTTTCTTCAACCTTATTTTAACATTTCCGACGTAGCGCTAGGGCGTGAAGTTTCATATTCGGGGAATCTTGGGCCAGCAGACATATATCCCTGTGCCGTTGCCACAAGGTCAGATGAATGTTCAAATTGTTCAAAATTCCTTTTTAAAATTATTTCAAATAAAAATAGTAGGTTGCTCACATTGCAACTTCACAGGTTAATGAATATTCAAACAGTACAACATTATTTATTTTTCAATCGTGTATTCAGGTTTTTAAGAAAGGCATTAAACCGGAACACACCTCTCTACTAACAACTTCGAGGCATTTTGAGACGAGTGGTATTTTATTACCTAAAACTCGCACAGAATTGTATAGAACAAACTGTTATGGATCGGTTTTAAGATTTTTTATTGTTCATTCTATAAACCCTTTAAGTTTTAATCAGCACTTTCCTTCTTTAAAAAAAAAACAACTCTGAAGTATGTTATTAATTTGAAGTAAATTAGAAATTTAGTTTTTACTTTCTTCTTAATTTAGTACTTTCTTAAGATCTAATCATCTGCTTTATATTTTTAATTACTGTTTCCGATTTTTTTTCTTCGTTTTTTGCTTTCACTTCTTCATTTTCAACTTCACAGTTAAAATTTTTCATTTGACATTTTAGTAGTAGCAACTCCACTGGAGGAGCACAAGTTCTACTGAACTTATTCTTCTAGTGGGTAAAGTTTTATTTATTTGTTTTCCTATACTATTTATTTGATTATAAGAAATTGTATATACATATTGTATATATATATTTTTTTTTTGTATATTCTTGAATTTTGCCAAATAAACGAAACGAAACGAACTTGGTTCTTTAGATATTCAGTGGTACTCACTGATATCTTTGGAAACGAGGAAAATAATCCTCGTCAAATATGTTGGAAGGTAGGCAGCTCGCACCATCCATCTTATAATATTATAATTACGTGTTCGACTACTTAACCCTATCGCAAAGCGACCCTGATAAATACCAAGAGAGACCGCTCCAGAACCATTTACCTGTTATTCCTCGACCAAGCTCTCAACCCTCAACAAGTGTCTTGTCATTCGCTCTCAGTATCAAGCAGTACAACCCTTCTACGCTTTCATCACTCGAGTTCATCTTACACATACAGGTTCCTGGGTCGCTCTCTACCGGGTTCCATTCATTCTGTATGTTGAGTTGAACAAGGTAAAGGCAAATTGCTCTTCGTTCTGACTTAGTACGATCAGATCCTAGAGCGCTTCTTCAAAGGCTTCGGGGCCATTCTGTGAGAACTAAATTAGTAGTTAGCATCTAAAATATTCTACGTGCTGTATAGCGAATGTTTAGTATATTTCTTTAGGGTATGTCAGTGCTAGTTTAGGATTGTTTGATTGTATTATAATACAATCAAGTGGAATGAGAACTATAATTGACAATTTTATCTTAATCCTAATAATCTGTTAACTATCCCTAAAGTCTCTCCTCATGTAGTAACTTAACGTTGAGAACGATGGGGCGACAGCTTGTTCCGAACGCGAGGGGGACTGTTTCGAGCACTGGTTACTACGACGGTTAATTCGTCTCGTAGGAGTCGTGCGTGCGGCAGGAAAGAAAAGCGAATTGTTTCCTAGCGCAGCTTTCTCCGGACCAAATTTTGTGCAGTTCCCTACTACCTAAGAAAACTCCTGCCGTCTTCAATTTCCCGGGGGAAGGCCGCCTTGAGCCAGGTAGAGGGGACACTGTACGCTCGCTTCCTTTCCGTGGACCCGACAGGTAGCAATTCTAAATGTTTATCTAAAAACGTAAAAAGACACCTTAGTCATTGAAATCTCCAATGGCACGCAAATTCGGTAGCTTATCGAATTTCAAAAGGTTAGAGCGAGAACCTGTAAACAAAACAGAAGAGTCGGGTTCAAAAAACGAACAGGAAGCTGGGGAAAGAAATGTCCAACTCCAGCTGAGAGCCGCGGATTACGACATCTTATCTCCAAGAAAGGAAAAAAAAAAAAACAACGGACAGCCCACATAGCGGTAACGGCGGGAATATCATAATGAAATTCGGCGAGTACGCCAACCAAGAACTTTCGCCTTATTTTCACGACTGGTGAGTGTGATGTCACTTCCTGGGATCGCACGTCTCCAACAATCTTAATTAACCAACAACCGGACATAAGAATTGTCCCAGAAGAGAATCGAATTGAAAAATAAGAGGTCGGAAAAACGATACCTATATTTACATGTTGCGAATAGCAGCATCATATACCGCTTTTTCTTACTAAATAATAAATGAAATAAAAATAAATAGAAGTTTATATACAAGAAGCCAGAGATTTTCTGAAGCAACATTAAACATTGTCAAGATAGAGGATGTTTGGTTGCGAATCATAGGTAGGTAGTAGGGATTTGTTCATTATAGCTCCCCAGCTTAATGTTCGTTTTTGATCCCGACTCTTCTGCCTTGTGTATAGGTCTTGTGTGAATGTAAATGATGTCCATATATAGGGTGTCCAGCGCATGATCCGAAAAACATCGCACACGTATTCTACTACTAGTTTCCAACAAAAAGTGCCTCCTAGAGTTTTTTAGAGCCTTCGTTTTCGAATTATTCCACTTTTAAGATTTTTTTTCGTGTTTTCGACCTTACGTCACTAAAACGGCCGTAACTCCGACGATTTCGAAGTATTTGCAAATCCAACAATGCCGTTGAAAAGAGCATTGAATTTCCCATCGTCTCAGTCTTTTACAGTAATTTTTTCAACGGAACTAAAGGTTGAAGAATGAGTCTGAAAAGTAAATTTTGACAAATTTTGAAAAACCACTTTTTTTAATGGCTCATTAGTCCTCTCTAGTTGTAATGATACGTTTAAGCCCGCTAAAAAATGCGCAAAAGCCTTAGCTTTCCAATGGTATAATTAGTTTTTATTATTTAGGGGGAACTTTTTTGAGAAAATTGAGATTTTATGCACAAGAAATTTTTGTTTCTTTCAAGTTTTTTTTTTCAAGCACATTTGACGTTTTTTTTTATTCACACGAATTGTTCAAAATGTCCCGCGTTCTCGCTGATGCAGAGGTTAGCTCGTCTGCAAATGGAGTCGACCGCACAATGAAGGTCACGGTGGTTCTGGCGGATCAGATCCAGGCATAGTGAGTATTAGTGGCTGATATCTAAATTTCAAAATTCCACCGATTTGGGGTTTTTTTGATTTCTACACTTGTTACGGATTTTTTATTGCAGGTCCTGGACGATGAAATATTTTATTATCTGGAAGATATGCCCCTGAAACAGAGGAGGGGTCTATGGTTCCCAATGGATGGGTGCCCAGCTTACAAGGTCGTACCGTCACAGAGTGGATGATCTCCAACTTTGAGAATCGGTAACAAATATCTTCGTTTCAGCATCCCCATACTCCAGAACTCGGTCCTCTAACTGGTCCCTCGACTCAATTCTGACCTCGTACACCTAGGATTTCAAGTTTCCCCAGAAGTAGAAATCCAAGGGTGTGAGGTTAGGACTGCATGGTGACCCCTCCTCTGTTCCGGGAGCAAAAAGTGTTTTTTTAAGCACATTTGAGGTTTTTTTCACTCAATTCACTCGAATTGTTTAAAATGTCCCCGTTCTGGCGGATGCAGACTCTGCATTGCAGAGGGTCGCTCGTCTGCGAATGGAGTCGACCGCACAATCAAGGACACGGTGAAATAACTCGATAACGAAGCCTCTTAATACAAAACTCTAAAAGAGGCACTTTTTATTAGAAATTAGTTGTTGAACACTTGTGCGAAGTTTTTCGGATCGTACGCTGGACCCACCGTACACACGGTGTCAACAACACACACCCTACACCAACACGTGTCCCCACCCAAGATCTCCAGGCTCGGATTCCAGACCTATGTTCTAATGTTTCTGGATGGACTCAGCGTCAACATTTAGAATTTTTACTCCTTATGAATATACTAAACATTCATTATACTGCTTGTAGTATGTTTTAGATGCTAACTAAATCATTTAGTCTCATTGATGGAGTATTTTGACACAATAATAACCAAAGTTGCTTCCCCACACTTTAGTTCTACGTTACAGGACTAGTTCAAAACTCACTCAACGCTTGAACTAGTGACTGTAGTGTATGCCAGTTGCACCAGTTCTTAAAACAAGGTTGTAGTTTCTGACAAGAGCTAAACTCAGCCTAAAGTTGCAAGGCTTCAGTGGTCATTCGGCCATAAAACTCGTTTTTTTTTTTTTGGTTTTTAGAATTGAACTGTTGTTTCACCTGTGTGGTTTGTTTGTTATTCTGTAAATCTCTATTTAAACAGTGCGAAAATGGCATTCAGACCACAAGAAATATCCGACGACATTGTGGAGTTGACAGAAACGTTCTCGAGGCGGCCACATTTAATTTATGAAATGTCAAAACATGTTTAAAAAAGGCTACCAATCGTTGAAAATCTCTTATCGCTTTATATTACTCCGCCATGAACTAAGTTGGTCATTCAAAAATTGAAGCTCAAATCGTTTCTGAAAATTGGACTTAAATTTCAATTAAAAGTCTTAAAGCATTGAATATAATTTTTGAAAAGTCCTATAATCCAAAACTGTATTTTGAACGGAAGAATTTTATTTAGGACGAGTTTCTCGCAAACGTTTTGCCGACGAAATATGAAAATTTTGCTTACAAAATGTTCAACTCGATTTAAAATGCAAATCATTGGGCCTCAAACTGCAACTTCTTTACACAGTTATTCGCTCGTAGATATCATCCTTGTGCTCAATATGCTGATGAATGTCCTCTTTTTTTGTGCGTTTAGTTATCTGTAGTACATTGATGTTTTTGTTTAATACCCGTGAAACAATGTTTGGACTTTTCAGAGAGGAAGACGAGGGTGTACTTGTGAAAAGTAGATTGTGGGAGACTTTCTCAGCGGAATATAGTTGTCGTCCCTTCGGTAGTTGAGCTAACATTGAAACTCTACTTGAGCAACATGAACCACATGCTATTTCGCCCTCACCCTCTTGAACTCTCTTGTCAAACACTCCAACTAAGCTTGAATGCTTTAGCAACTTTGAAACAGCTCGAGGTTCTTGCCTCCATCCAGTCCCGCGTTGAACTCGACAGGAATTTACGAGAAATTTGCATCAAGTACTCGCGACCTAAAGATACTCATCGCGCTCAAGTCTCAATCCCGTAAAGATTGACCACGATAGGTCAACCCAACTCCTTGATAATATCACTTTCCGCCGCTCTTACGCCTTCTTTCGTGCCTATTGGATCGATATTGACGCGGGTGCCACGTCCGTTAGTGGGCTATTTGCGTGCTGATGGTCCCCTTTGACTTTTTTTCGCTTCCTCTGAAAGCTACAGCTTTTATGTACATTGGTCATTAATAATTCAGACGGAAGGCAGGACAGGACGTACGTGGTATTTTGGAAGCAGATGTAGCTTGAGCACGCGCAGCCTATGAATTTCATCTCTCAACCTCCCCATCTGAACCCCCCCCCCCCCCTCCCCATCACCACCAATACTATTCCTTCATAGGTCCTCTAACATTTACGTCTACATTTAACTGCAGTAATCATTCACTACTGACTATATCGACAATATCGAAGGGTTAGAGGTAAAAGTACCCAAGTCACAAATGTTAAAAGTGCGGGAAAATGAAACTCAAATTTTTAATGCTTGCGTAAAGTCACCAGTACCTCGGAAAAAATGGCAAAAAATCGATATTTGTAGGATATACACTTGGTTAGGAGCTGATATGGTTTTCAAGGTTAAAAAATGAACAATGACTTGGACAGGTCATAAGTATTACAATCTGGAAACGCACGGCAATAAATTCCACAAGTGAGGAGTTGCGTGTTCTATTGCTTATCAATTGTTGGGACAATGATTTCTAATCAATAAAATCATTGTATTTCACCTTTCGAACTACGTAGGATGGATTTTTCGTCTTATTCCTCCTGCTTCTCGGTAGCTGAAAGATATTCAGCCAATCTCTCATTAAATACACAGACACATTTTTTTGTGCTGACTCAATGGCACCGTGCATAGTCTACCTCCAAATGGCTATGCCCTTTTTCTATGAATTTATTCTCTAGAATCTTTATGTGGAAGATCTCCAGTATGTACAAGATCAAAAGTTCACGGAGGAAGCAATTCAAGAGAAGTATAGCTACCCGACTGCACTTGGTGCAGTCCTTACTTCCTCTAAAGGAAAGTAACTACAATTTTCCATCTTTAGAAGTAAATATACTTTTAACTCCATTTCACAAATAAAATGGACTTGGGTACTTTTACCTCTAACCCCTCGATTCGATATGGTCAAACGAATCCAGAAAACCCGGTTTTAGCGGAAGCGTGAAACCGATTTAATTTTTTACCCTACAGTTCCCATAGTTTTCATGTTCTATTGATCCGAATAGAATCTAATATACATAACATTTCTATGTCACAATGGTAGTTGCCAACATTTGCGTTTTTAGCGTAGAATACGCTTTAGCCATGTACCAACTAGCCGAAAAGTGTCACGCGGGAGTGGAACGAAAAAGGGTATGGTATCCAGGAACGAAAACGGTGGCGCGAGACCAATAAACATAAGAATATTTACATCCATGTGTAACGACAAAACGAAAAAGGGTATGGTATCCAGGAACGGAAACGGTGACACGAGACCAATAAACATAAGAATATTTACATCCATGTGTAGTAGTTGCGACAAACCCGTTTGAAGTGAGTCATTTTATTTATGTAAATCTGAGTTTCAGTCGTTCGCGAATCGTCCTTCGGTTCGACAATGAACGTTCGATGATCATCGTTGAACGTTCAGCGTTCAATCGAGGCTAAAGCGTATTCTACGTTCCTATACTTGTGGTAGTAGTCTCTAAATAAGAGCAAAAGGGGGTCCAGGGGGCTTGGCCCCTGGCGAGGCGCGGAGCGCCGAGTTTTTGGTTTATTATTGTTTATGTTTTCATCGCAGTAACCTAGATATGTAGTGATGTAGTAATGTGGATACTGGAGTGAACTCCTAAAACGATTTGTAGCCGATACACGGGTTGAAGCATTCTGGTACGCATGAAACGCTGCAAATTCTTTCACTGGGGTGTATTATTCAATTGGCTTGCGTTCGTGATTTGAATTTCTACTAAGCTTTGGAGTGTGTGTTTCACAGAAATATTGAATTCCAGGAGGCACACAAATATGATCAACTGAACAATCTAAATAGGTATTTCTGTTGAGAACAGATTTACGTCCTCTATGCATATCTCCTGAAATTCAATAATCGCTCTATCACCTGTGAAACACGCGCACTCCAAAGCTTAGTAGAAATTCAAATCATGAACGCAGGCCAATTGAATAATTAATAAACCCCAGTGAAAGAATTTGCAGCGTTTTTTTACCAAATTTTAAACCCTACCATTACTATATGCCGAGCTGTTAGACTCGTACCTTACAGGCCGCTACTTCCGTATCAAATTAGAAGATGCCTACTCTGAACCTAAACCAATTGGTGCAGGTGTACCGCAGGGAAGTGCACTTGGTTCACTCTTGTACCTGCTCTACACAAGTGACCTACCTGAAATCAGAGGAAATACAACTGCCACCTTCGCAGATCATACTGCAGTGCTGGCAGTAGAAGAAGATATTGAAACTTCTATTTGCTAGCTTAATCAATCTATTACACAAATCCAAAAATGGACAGCCAAATGGAGGTAAAAATGAGTGAGACAAAGTCGGTGCATGTTGATTTTACAGACCGTGAAATCAGCTACTTGCCTGCTTAACTCAATGGCAAAGTCATTCCACCCGCCAATGAACCGAAATATCTCAGAATGACGTCAGATGCATCTGGGAATGACATTAGATGCAAAGCTGCGCTGGAAATCGCGTGTGAAAAATAAGAAAGCAGAGCTGACTCTCAGACTCAGAAAAATGTCCTGGTTAATGGGCAGGCGATCAAAACTGTCTGTACAAAATAAATTAGCCTTGTACTACCAAGTCCTACAGCCAGTATGGACCTATGGAGCACAGTTGTGGGGTTGCACTGCTCAGAGTAATCGAAACGTTAACCAAACCTTCCAAGGTGGTTCGCTGAGGAGCATAGTTAATGCGCTCTGGTACATCCAGAATGATAGACTTCACCACAATCTTGAAGTGGAAACTATCGATCTGTCCATCAGGAGGATTGCGGTGGCTGTCCAAGAGCGACTAAGAGGTCATGTCAACATTGAAGCTGTCCATTTGCTTGATCTAAGTGACCTACTTGACTAAGTGACATGAGTGACCTGGTTCGAAGATTGAAGAGAAGAAAACCACACGAACTAGCACAGTGAATGTGAAATAATGAAATAATTCATCATTTGTCTAACTGGTCAAAACATGTTCTGTATCATTGTTTTGCAAATGTATGTAGTAATTAAGATCAAAATCAAATTGCTGATAAGATGTAAACTTGGTGTAATGCTAATAAAGTATTAAAAAAAAAAAAAAAAAAAAAAATAGATGCGTATTCAGTAGTACCAGTTTTCAAATGAGACTAAACCCTTATTTTCGTTATTAAAGTTTAATCCTGAGTCAGGCTTAGTGTTAAAAATCTTAGATTCTTAAAATTTGTCCCGCCTTCACTGGTGAGTGAAATGAGGACGTTGCTGTTATACTTGTTCCATCATTTTTAAAATTAAGCTGGGTTCCTCAAAACTCCTCCTCCTGTACAAATGAATTGTAGCTACACAGGAGGTATTTCTCCCTCGGGGAAATACTTGCTCCTCGGTTTGTCGGAGCGTTGTGAAAAATAAAGGTGTATGGCGTCATTTGATTCAAAACGAGTTGAAATGGATAACAGGAACGAATATAGCCACCAACAATTACATTCTAAAATAACTGTTATTTTCCTCCTTTCTAAATCAAAGGTGATAAATTATAGAATCATCGGAAATACCGTTTCTACGAGGCATCCACTGTACGCATTTGGCCGAACTGAATAGATCGAAGGACGGTTACCAGAGGAAACGACAGGAATTTGATAGAAAAGATCGCGAAGTCAGTGATTATGTGTATTGCCAGTCTAACGGCAGCCGTAGTATTTCTTGACTTGGCCTACGAGCGGTTAGAATTTCTCACTTCCACGGTAGGTACAGTAGAACCTCTCAAACTCGACACACTGTGGACTTAGAGGTTGTCGAGTTAGTGAATTTGTCGAGTTTTAGGGAACTAAAATAAAAATATCTGGGAGTTGAATAAAAACGCTTATTTAAAGTACTAAAATTGTACATTTATTGTAGACAATTATTATATATTTGTATAAACATTTATAACTGATAACCAATTTAACATGAGCACTTTGATTGAATTTACAACGAAATGGCTGTGAAGCATAAAAATATGATCATAGGAGGATCTATTGGAGTTATAAATTCAACTGTATTAAATTATACGTTATTGTTTATACAATTGTAATCAAACACAAATTCTCTATTTTAAAAATATATGAAAGCTTATTGATTAATTTAATGAACCTATACACACACAAGTGTACAAAAAAATCATTAAAAAAGGGTCACAAAAAATACAATTTCGAGACAATAGGCCTATCAAAATCTGAAAATCAGTGTTCATTACAATTGTTACTGTAAAAGTTGTTTATGAAGTCCGTCACAGTTAGCTATGGTAAGAAAAGTTTAAAAGTAAACTTACTGTATTGGTTTGAAAAACCCTGTGATTGAAGACTGTTTTTCTGTTTCCACAAGGCCCAGCGTGGAAAACATGACCTATTTAGGTCAAAATTCTGTAACTTGTCCATATTCAACCTTTGGGTTCCCTGATTTCGAAAAAAATAATTTAAAAAAAATCTAATCAATTGTTTGACACGATTGGTGAGCACACAGTGGTCTAAAATCAATTTTATTTGCTAACATTTGACTGAAAAAAAATTATGTATCACCCAAAACGCAAAAAATCGCTAAAATTCTTGGCAACATTTAGAGACTAAAAGGATTGATGAAACAAATCCTGCAAACAAATCCTTGGGATAACTTGGGCGTAATATAGTTTTTCGTTATTGAATAACGGCATACATTTACAAATTGCTAAATTAAATCTACAGGTAGAATGAAATGTATATTCAATAACGAATGTGTATTTTCAGCAATGACAATAAAGATAATTCCAGTTATTAGGCACTTGTGCAAACATGACTGATTCACTCTTTTACAATTTGGTGTAAAGACGGTATGGCGGGAAATATTAATATCAAGAGTCTCACAAACTAATAATAACAAGGTAAAGCACTCAGAAATTCCAAACTTTTGACTTGACTTTTGTTCACCTAAATTGGTGATTTTGCCCCGTGTGCGGCGTCTAGCAGCGTGGTCGCGGAGCCGCCTGAGGAACAAAACTCCATTCCAGTCGCATGTTGCTGCTCCAAGTACTAAAATCCAAATCACTAGCCCTGTCGAGTTTTACTGAGTGTTGAGTTTTCAGGGATCGAGTTTCACAGGTTCCACTGCACTAGGAAAGAAGTGGCGATAGTGATGGTTACACTGTTTTTTAGTTCAATATTGATTTGAGTTCCCATTTTCACGAGTGCACTGTGTTGAAGGAGTGTGCAATGTGTTCTCCCAGTTCTTTATTTTCTGCATCTCTTTTCCACCCCATGAAAACATCCCCTAGGAAATTGAACGCTCCGCACCTCATCACATTAAGAGATAACAACCGCATTGTCGGGGGAGGCGAGTACACGAAGGCGAATTCAACCAGGTTGAAAAGATTCGTTCACTCGCTCCCCCGGTCGGGTACGAAGGGTCGCCCGCCCTTCGGGCTCTGCGCCGCCCTGATATCGCGGTGAATTTATTACTCCGAGCGGACAGAATGATTTCTCATCTGGGAATAGGGAAGACTGACACAAACAGAAGCTGCTTCCACTCTCGAAACCAAGCTCAAAAATTCTGCCTCTCCTCTCCCTTCCTTTCGTGAACAGGAACCGAAATCCAGTCATATACCAATCAGATCCCGTGACAAATGCAACCTATTGAAATTATCTTCTTTACGAAAAACTAAAACGAATTAAAATTTGTTCATTAGCCTTCCGTTTTGCGTGCAGCATAGAATGAAAATGGATTTTATTCCGAAGAAAAAACAACCATATCTCATCGAGCATTTTTAAACACAATGGAACATAGCCCTCCATAGGGCCCTGTGCGGTTGGGGTGAGAATTGCATTGCCTCCAGAAAATTAGCTTTTTTGCTCATGTTTTCCAAGTAAAATCATTTTGAGAACTCTCATAAACGAACATAAATATGTAAATTTTAGGTAAATAATTTAAGTCGAGTACCTACTCACCTAGGTACTCTACCCATCTTGGATAGCTCCAACACCGCAGCTCTCATGTGACTCCCCTCGTGTCTGAATCCAAGACAACTGGAAGATTACTGTGAAACCAGCTGACTGATTTGATTTCATTTTACATAATTCCATCTCTTCGATATTGTACAGAAGACTGATTACTTTTATTCCTATTAATTTCGTTTTCGAACACTGCAGAAAGGGACATTATTCAATTCTATTGTTTTAGGTAAGTTGTTCAGTTTTCTACCGTGGGTGGTCAAATGTACCTACCTACTCGTATAGTAAGACTAATAAAAAACTATTGTTTTAGCAATCGTCTAGTCTCCTTTCTTCAAACTGACAAATTTGAATATATATACCTATTTATATATATTTGGTTCTTTGACGAATTATAGCCCATCATTGTATTTCATTTCCAATGGTAAACTAGGAATTGATTAACCATTGAATTTTCAGGGATGGCAAATTTGAATGTCAGACACTTGAAAACAGGGTTTTTAAGCAATCCTAGATGAATTTGACAAATCCAGGATTAGGCTTAATATTGGTTGGACGAGTCCAACCCTCGCGCCTGGCGGAAGGGAGTACGGGTAGCTTTCGCTAGTCGATGGCTGACTTTTCTTTCAGTTCTGGCGGTAGCCTAATTTGTTCCATTTGTGTACACGGGCGGCGAGCCGAACCAAATCCTTTCGCGGGCTGTATCTGGCCCGCATGCCGTAGTTTGGAGACCCCTGGCATAGACGAAACAATCAAACAGAGGGCTACCGCTCATCTAGACCGACTACGAGGTCATGTCAATGAAAAAGATGTGAAGCAACTTGATGTGCAAGACCTAACTAGGCGCCTTAAGTGCACAAAACCACACGAACTTGTGTAGGAAGTGAATGTGCCGCACCTCATCTATGATGCAAGGGCCTATAGTATCAATAGTTAGTGACCAATATTTTTTCCGATATTTCAGCCGATATTTTTTTTAACCGATAAATCAGCTTCATCTGATAATATCACGTATTATGTTGACTCATAAAATAATATCGATCGTAAGTTCCATTTTTTCCACTTCACACGAGTTTGAAAAATATTATGCCCACAAAAATGATTTCATCTGGCTGGAATATCGATATCTATCCATGGATAATATCCGTAGGATAACAAGTATTGGTTTTGGCTGCGGCCAAGAGTCCTGACCCAAGACGATAAAAATAGGAGAAGAGTAGTGGTTTGGAGGTTCAATAGGAAAATTGGAAGATTGCGGTTGTTGACAGCAACTTCTAGAGGTTTTTCAGCACGTGTTTTGTTGTTCTTTTTGAGATTTTATCTTATTCACGATTGATTCTTTTTTTCTGTATCTTGATTCTTATTTGTACGTTGTGGTTCGAAACATAGGTATTTACATTCATTTAAGGAAGGACATAAATGCTAAAACCCCTCTAAGAGAACTTGGGTAGCTTATCAAACAATATAATTTGTTACAAAACTATTGGTAAAACAAACTTAAAAATAATAATACATTAAACTGAACCTAGTTTCAATTTAAACATATTTTATCTTAATTCAGAAAAGGCGTTATACTTCTAATTTATTGATTAGTATTAATTAACTTTTCTTATTAAATCCAATTTGAACTTCTGCAAACTCAATTGTGGCATCTGGTCAACTAAGTGCATTAAATACATCATTTTATTCAACTTTTTAACCAATATTTTTCTAAAAATATCGATATTTTTTGGTCGATACTATCGGCAGTGCCTACTATCGATGATTAACCTACGATATATATCGGCATCGATATTTTAACGCCGATACTATCAAACATCGATATATCGATATTTTATGTTTCGATGGCCATCCCTAGGCTGGAGTAATGGATCTTGAGTCGCAACAATTATATAGAGAATTTAAGTCAGATTAATATTGTTAATGGTTGCAATATAAGCTTTTTTAAGAAAAAGTGTTCATCTCCATCTTTGAGTATCACATTTAAAATAATATGAAATCTTTTTGAAGCAGTTATTCTCGAAACTCGTTTAGTTCGTTGAGTTCACATTTCTCAGTTAAGCGCTTAAGTAAGTTTTTAGTCCGGGCGAATATCTCCCTCAAAAGCTTTTGAGCCTCACTCTTGGCTATCTTCGCTTTTCCTCTTTATGTATCTTTTCTCTCTTTTTCTCAATTTCTTTTTTTTTTCTCCACACAAAGCTTCTTCGTAATTCTGTTTACACTCTCCACCCATTTTCCCAACCCGTGAAAAACAATCCCGACTGTCACGTGATTTTTTTTTCTTCCACGCCCTTTTACGTTCGTGTTTTATGCGTTCTTATACTGAATAAATAAATTTCACGGACCGGAGAATAAACGGTAATGTTATAAGAGTTCATGAACCCGGCTCTAGCCACACGTCTTGCTTGGAAACCTCTCGCAATTCCGCGGAATGGCTGAGGGTGAAAATAATGGTTGTAGGTAAGCGTAAGCGAGCAATGAAAGTAGACCATTCATCACTCGTAGTGGGTGGGGTCCCTAGTGAACCCCAAGAATGGGATTATCTGCTTACCTCACCTGATGATCCCTAACACGCTAATTTCATTCTCATTTCGGTCCGAAAACCCTCAGTTGGCAGTGTTCCTTCCTCACTGATTGTAATATTCTGATTATAATTGTGTGAACTGGGACTAAATACAACGGGAAACATCCAACAAAACGGCTTACTACCTGAACCCTACAAAATAGGTTGAATGAGTTTCACAAGTGCTAATCCGCGCGGAAGGCCTTTAAAAAGAGCGCGTCTTGGGTTTGTTATTTTCAAAAATCAGCTGTTGTGGTCGCCCAAGAAGTAAAAGTTCAACATCCCACACAATTCGTTGTTTTACTTTTCAAGATGTGGGGATTCGAAAATCGAGTTGGGAAAAATCCTTCCGTCCGGTGTGAAACGTGATCTCAACTATTTTTTGTTGTTTGTTGGTCCAGATATCCGGCACTACCTGGCCGATGTGAAATACTTCTGCAGACTGGCTACAGGAATGTTGGACATTCCTTCCGTCATGGCCAGGGTTGGATTCGGTGTCCCTCGGCTCAGCTCCCGATCAAGCATCCTTTTTCTGGTTCCCTTCTCGCCGACAAACTGCCTCTATAACAGGCCTTTTTGCAGAATGCCTCGGCGTGTGAATCATGTCGTAAATTAATGCCAGGAGTTGGACATCTTCTCACATTCATCAGCGGTAGTTAGGAGGAGGTGCGGTGACTTACTACAGTGAGTGTCTTGTGTTGGACTGACTCAGTTTATTAATTTATTTTTGCTGACTTAATGTTATTTTGCTTACTTCTTTTATACAATTATTCTGCCATGTCTATTTCAAATGTTTCTGTATTGGGTTTTGCCCGTATTTTATTAAGTAATAAATAATAACTATTAATAAATAAATAACTGTAATAAATTAACTTAAATAATAAATAAACCTGTTCAGTGCAGCAGCTAAAACAAGAATCGCTCCGTCATTAATTTGCCGATGCCAGTTAGGTTCCCAGCCAACTCGACTGTGGGGATGACACAGAAACTCCACAGAATTCCGTGCTGTTCGTTGACATATTGGGACGAGGACTTGTGTCTCATCGAAAGTCGAATGCTCGGATGCTGGAGCGGGCAAGGCCTTCACGGCCGCTGAACTACCGCAAAACGCAAACAAATCGAAAATAACACGAAACCTTCATTTTTCCTTGGCCTTTTTACATCCCGCACCGAAGGCTGCCTTTTGTCTTTACGGTGTGTTCTCATCATCATCAAGTTTAACTCCAATTATAATATAATCCTCATTATAAATAAACCCGCCTCACGAAATTAACGCAACCCTCAGTATGACGTGGGTATTAATAGCTTAGCCGTTTCGGCTCCATTCCTGGATTATAACGATAATGGTGGTGTTAGATTTCATTGCTTCGTTCGCTGTTCAAGTTTGGTCCTTCGAAGTTGATAAACTGATTCTAAATAGTATATTTTCTCTCTCAACTGCCAATGTTTGTTCATTCTAGTAAAATCCAGTTTCCAGTTCTTTAGGAGTCTCTCAGAAGCAAGGGGCGTCTGTTACAGTTGATCAAGGGAGAGAACCATAAATACAATGTTGAAATTGGTGAAAGAATCGTGTTGTTATACCTGTTTCAAGAATTTTACGTTAGCGACAAGGTAAGCAGAATGGGGAGATCAAGAATTTCAGTAGAGGAGAGATTATGAAGAAAACGTGTTTTCGAGATTTATTTTTCGTTATAGTTTCATATTTTGGTTAATGTACTTGGTTGCATGAGGGTTTGGAACCTCCATTAAGTCAGGAATGAGACAATTACATCTCTCCTGTTTGATTCAACACAAATTTTCATTTTCGTTAAGTACCAAGCTTTTTTCTTAGCGTTATTGGTTATAGTGGTTTCATTTTTACTTCGAGCAGGGGTTATGTGATTTGGGAAACTTTGAAGGCTGATAGATGAGGGACTGCCTACGAGTAGTATAGCATACTGCTAAATATTACCCAAGTTTTCATATTTTTATTGTTGTTTAAAAACTTTTTCACATTAATTAAATGATGTAAAAACGATTTTTTTCAAATAAAATGCCATTTTTTCCTTCCTACCAACCCAAGAAAAAAATATTACGACGAAATGAAATTTATCGACAGCGTAATGGACATTAACATTGTCGTGTGCCCTAATTCACATTGTCACGGACGCAAATTTCAAATTCGAATTTTGGACTTTTGTAAGGGATTTATGGGCTGCCATTGCGGTTTTTACCTTAGGGGGCATGACTAAGATCCATATAAAAAAATTCCAGAAATTTTGACAACTTTTTTTATGAAGATTTTTTTGACTGAAATTGCCCCTAATTTAAAAATCACCCACATAGAGAGATGAAGGTTACATTCTGGTGAACCTTCGGAAGGTTTCAACTGGTGAACTTTCTAGTTGCAATAATCATTTCTGTTATACATTTAACCAGTTTGTTTGGAATTGACTATTAAAAAGTTTCGCGTCCTTCCACGTCTTCTCTATAACGTTGACGATGGAGTGGAGGGGAGGGGTAGGTTGTTGTGGGAAGAAGGAGGAGGGGTTAATGTCCTCGTTTGGATGCTGAATAGTGTTCGCCCTTTGTCAACTTTTTTACCGGCCTTTGTCACGAGCCTATTCCCACCTCCTTCTTAACGTCCGGCTTTCAACTCTTCACTGTTCCTCCGGCACTTCACTCCGCCAAAGAAGCGCTGAAGTGAACTTCTGCCCAACCCCCTCTATTTTAATTAACTCTCCCTCATTCCCCAACTCCATACCATATACCAGGGGAGCTTTTTCACTTCAAATGTCGCTCTAGTTGGCAATAACGCTGGTAGTATTCCCGCGGATCCCTCCAGAGCTGAGAACGAACTTTCAGCTTTGCTCTAACCTTTACGATATGTTCTTCTGGAATTTATTAAACCCAACAACTGGATGGGTTGTTCATAACTTCAATAGAATGCACTTTCTAGTTATTTCTGACTTTGTACTAAAACGTTAAACGAGGAACAATGTGATTGTCGTGAACTATCCGCAGTTCTCGTAACTTCACTCTTATTAAATTTTACATCTCGGCAACTCTATGTAGGAATACTAGGGTGTTCTTGGAATAACCGCTACATCCTTTGAGTTTCCCAACGCTTCGAACTAACGTAGTGAAGTTTTTATTCTGAAACTCCCTAAAGGGACTATACACCATGCGATTGCAGTCTATGACCTGGGAGTTACGCTGGACAAAAAGCTTACTTTCGTAGAACACATCTCTGATCTATTTCAGCGATTACGATTTATTGCAGAACGTCCCAGATCCAATACTTGTTCGACAATAAAGAATTATCCAAGGACAACAAAATCGTGATTGACAAGGTCTTTATAAGGCCTCTCTGGATATATGCACTCCCAGTATGGGGTACTTGTTCTTCCTCCCAATTTCGACGCATGGAGCAACAGCAAAATCGGCTACTTCAAAGAAGAATTGTCCGTGCCCCGGATTTCGTACGGAACAAAACCATATATAGAGACTTTCACCTAGGAACACCACAGGAATGCCGGCAAACAGCAATGAGGACTTTACTGACCTCGAAGTGCCGTGCACTACAAAACTCTTGCAAGTGAAGGTTTGATCGACCCCTATATTCAAGACTCTCATAACAGCCCTGTCATATTTCAGGTATAAGATGTGAAGGGTTGATATATTTTTCTTAGAGACAGTTACTTTATTTTCTTTTATTCAGGGTGAAGCAGGACGACCAATACTCCAATCTAAGGCCTATTAAAGCAGGTGTTCAGCAGGGAAGCGTCCTTGGGCCAGTGTTGTACCTGATGTACACTCGGGATTTACCCCAGCAGGGTGATACAATGATAGCCACCTTCGGGGGTGGCACAGCCATACTCTCTACTGGACAAGAAGTAGAAGACGCAACCCTAAACTACAAGAGGCCACCACCAAGGTTACAAACTGGACCAAGAAATGGAGAATGAAGCTGAAAGAATCCATGTCAGTTCACATTAACTTCAACAAACGAAAAATCACAGCCCCAGAACTTGTGTTAAACTCGAACAAAGCCCCATACTCTGACTTTGTGAAATATCTGGGTATGATTCTCGATTCAAAATTGGTGTCGAATCATCACATCGAGAAGAAAATGGGAGAATTGAAGATTAAATACAGGGAAATGTATTGGCTGCTGAGAGCGATTCCCGTCTTTCACTTCACAATAAGCTGCTTATCTACAAACAGATTTTGCGCCCTACTCGGACATACGGGATTCAACTGTGGGGCTGTGCCAAAAAGACTAACGTAAAGAAAATACAAACTTGTCCGAACAAAATTCCGAGAAGGATAGTTGGAGCCAGCCCCTTGGTATATGCGAAATGATGACATTCATCGTGACCTAAGGACGGAAACAGTCAACGAAATCATCATAAAATACGCCCAGAACGCCTCCTCCAGCTCGAGAACCCGGATATGCTCAACGTTTTGGACAACGAAGGAGAACTGCGGCGCCTCAAGCGAAACAAGCCATTGGACTTGACCATTCTGTGCAAGTTATAGTGAAGTGTGTTCCAGTTAACAGTGTGATACTCTGAAGGGTTTGTTTGTCGAAATCTCACCCTGTACGTCATTTCCATTTATGAGATAAAATATTGCTACATGATGTATCCTACAATCAATTGCAATGAATAAAATCACGAAAACAATTTTTTCTCTTTTACATGGTATGTGCTTTTTTCATGAGAAAAACCCATTTGTGGTATTCTAACAGTGTGTCAATGAGGTATGTTTGTTTTGCGAATAATGTCAATAAAAAAAAATGTATGACCTGCAGTTTATCGGCTCAATAGACGGGCATAAGACCGATTTCGCCGACTTTTGTACGCTACTTGTCAACCGCCAGATCGTGACGTACTGAGCTGCAGATCATAGCCTGAAGGTAACCAACACTACTTGTCCGTCGCCTGCAGGCTTATTGTCGGGTAAGGAATGAGGACTGCAGTTGAACTCCAGTGCCTCGTCCAGTTCTCATCAAATACCAAACTTGGCTCGTGAAAGGAAACTCAAAATTTATCCAACGCAAAACTGATGAAAACTGAGACAAAATGATACTGCGGATAGCTCGTCTGTAGAACAACTGACGGTGTGGTGCTGGGGCACCAGAAATCACCACCTGGCAGGGATCTCTCGCTCATTCCTCGCTTTCCCGACTCCTACACTCCATAACTCTGTGAGAACTGCAGTCCACAATCTTCTGATTATGTGATGAATTTGTGGCAGACCCCAATCAACAGCCTGATGGTTATGTACAGTTGAACTGACAGTGTACGGGGCGATTAACATCTCCAAGGATCCGTAACAAATTAGTAATCACTATTTAATAATTGATCTTCAGTAATTACTACTGGATTCGGTATTTGCATAATTTTTGGTCCGTTATTTCCAGTAACAAGACTTTGTAATCGTACAGCAACATCTTTTTATAATCCCCTCACATTTTGTTCTTTTACGTGTCAAGGTGTGTAGATTACAAATCTGCAGTGTCCGTGCGTCCTTTGGTACGCAATACTCCTTAGAATTGGATTGAAAAATCCGTTCTTCGGCACATGGACTAAATTTGGTGTCTAATTGATCCAAAATTATAGCTTAGTATCACATGCATAGATACTAAGAGACAAAACGTGATGAGAACGTGTTTTTTTTTTAAACTGAAAGAGGTTTTTTTTTTTTTTCAAACGCGTTGCTCAAGTAATTGTGGACGCACATCGGTTGAATTCGATAGTTGTTACAGCCGATTATCAGTTTCTGGAATACAAAATAAGGTCAACTTTTTCTTCGTCCTACGAGATTAACGGAGTACGGAGAGAGAACGTTTTATGTGGCGGGAATCAACGGAAGGATCAGAATAATACTCAACTTCCCAGACATCCCTGCTTCCACTCTTCCAAGGAAAAACCCAATACCGTTTTTCCCCTTTACCTAACAGACAGTTTAATTTCCGGGCCTGTCCCCAGACTCGAAGTTCTTACCTTCCTGAAATTTAAATCGAAGTAACAATTTTCTTTTGAATCACAGCGCGACACCGTGTGTGGTTATAGACCGCGATCCGTTGGCTCGAGAGATTCCATCGCAGACTCCTGTTGGAATAGTAATGTAATACGTAGCCTAAATTAGAATATACACAGGACGAACCTCGGATAAAATTAAGAAGTATTTCAAATCATAAATATCATAAATTTAGCCTTGAAACCCCTCAATACGATAAATCAACATTGTACAATTACTACAACAGACCATTTAAAATATTGCTGCTCATATCTGGACTACCTTTTCACAACAAAGTGAATCACATGTTTTTATAAGTTAAGAACATGCGATCTATGGGGTTGGTAGTTCAGTGGTTCCCAACCTTTTGTGGTCCCTTTTCTGGAGGTTGACTAACACCTATCGCCCCCCCTCCCCCCTTTAATTTTTCCTTGTATGCCTAATTTTAATTTGAAGTGAAATGTAATAATAAAGCAATTTTTATTATTTTAAACAATTTTATTACTGTATATAAACACAACCAAAGCAGTGTTATCCGGTCACTCCTAAATAAAATAGAAAATAAAAAATTAAAATGTATACATTTTTTTTTAAGAACAAAGAAGGTAAATTAAGAAAATTCACAGTTAAAAGGTGAAAAAAATGAAAGTTTGAAATCTTTGTGTTATTTTGCCTTTTCAATGGCTACTGTGTACTTTCTATGTACTTCAACTGTGCAGTACTATTTTCATTTTTCGAACTTTGGATACTCATCGCCCCCAACTTATTAATCCCCCCTGATATCCCAAATTGCCCACTTGGGGGCGATCACATAACATTGTATATTACAACAACAGAACATCTAACATTTCACTACACTTACCTAGACTACCTTTTCACAATGAAAAACTGGGTCGTTTGTTTTTTTACAGCATAAATCATTACAGGATCTATGGGTTTGGTTTTGATCCAAGAAAATACTTTCATGAAATATGGATATCAAAGAATTTTGATTTTTGAAGGGTAACCACGTTCCATGATTTATATAGGTAATGCCTCTAAGATGGATGTGGGAAGAAACCAATACGTATAAGGAAAACGCTACACATTATTTAACAAGGATTTATTGTTTTGGCACATATTTCTCACCTTCATCACAACTTTTTTTGACTGCCAAATCGTCAACACGAGAAATTGAAAAACTTGGGATTTAAAAATTGATATTTACAGCAGTTTTTAACATTTCCACCCTCGAAAATGGTATTTTCCAAGTCAAATGATCTCGGCCTGGTCTGCTCCCTACTCCACCTCTTTCCTCTCCATTCAAATTACTATCGAATCGGCTATTCGATTATTAACGAGTTCGTGAAGACCGAGGGTATTCCCAAACATTGTCATAACCAAACAAAATTCATATTATATTATTTCATTATTAATACCTACTTATTTGTTAAAAAAAAAACATTTAGGAAAAATAGATTTTAATGTTTACAAACTTCTGAAGAACCTGCTGATTTCTATGAGATAACTGTTAGATTAGATTAATATGCGGTTTCAAACGTTTTTCGTGGATTGACGAATATTTATTAATGTCACAAAATTATTGAGTATGGAAAGAAAATTATTTTACTAACAATCCACTGACAAAAACTGTTCATCCCGGTTTTTCAATTTTCCGCCTCTTCTTCATTAAAGATGTTTTTCTAGTAGCCGGAATAAGTCGTGTTAGGCTTAGTTGACTGGGTTGGTAGAGTGGCCGTGTTGTTTAATAACAGTTCATAAAACTCGGGTTCCTTCAAAAATTGTTTTAAATGAGTAGGATCCTTTGGTTTAGCTGGATTGATAGGAAATTTCTTGTGTATTATCTCTCAGGAAGTGAATCGAAAAGCTCCTCCCATACCAAATGTTTTCCGCTGGTTCCTAGGCCCAAGTTGAAGCTACAGTAAAGCTCAAAATATGTTTCTTTAGTAAAAATAAGAGATGGAGATTAATTTTTGATGTACAAAATTCGAATGGAACAAGTCAGAGCAGCGCATTTCTTCTGGAATTTTTTAGGAAGATGTGCAGTCCAATTCAAAAAATTCATTTTTCGTCCACAGTCAATAACTTTAACGGTGAAGGGTCGTCTCAGGCTTGGCGGAGTACTTCCCTCCAATCTTCTGGGACCTCAGTTTCTGCTTTTTGATTGACAGACACAGTAATGTGATCACATTCAAGATGGGTTTATCGGGAATTTTTTTTTTTTTTTTTTCATAGAATCAAAACACTTAATTCCCGTTACCAACTAGTGCATAAGTCTGAGAGAAGTATAATTTTTGTTTTGACCGTAGCATGAGGAGTGGCAATGTTGAGCTTGACGTTTCTTTCCAGGAGCGCGTGGACAAAAACATTTCTTCTTCAGCAGGCATCCACTTTGGCCATTAAAAAACCTATGACAACAATGTTTCTTCTCACTGATGAATTTATTCCCAGAAGGTTCCTAGAAACTGGGGGTGGCCATCGAAACATAAAATATCGATATATCGATGTTTGATAGTATCGGCGTTAAAATATCGATGCCGATATATATCGTAGGTTAATCGTCGATAGTAGGCACTACCGATAGTATCGACCAAAAAATATCGATAGTTTTAGAAAAATATTGGTTAAAAAGTTGAATAAAATGTATGTATTTAATGCACTTAGTAGACCAGATGCCACAATTGAGTTTGCAGAAGTAATACAAATCAAGAAATTATAAATACACGCCTTTTCTGATTTAAGATTAAATATGTTTAAATTAAAACTATGTTCAGTATAATGGATTAATATTTTCCATTTTGTTTTACCAATAGTTTTGTAACAAATTATATTGTTTGATGAGCTACCTCAGTTCTCTTAGAGGGGTTGTAGCATTTATGTCCTCCCTTAAATGAATGTAAATACTTATGGTTCAAACAACTGAAAAAAAAAGAAGTTTTTGTCAACAACCGCAATTTTCCAATTTTTCTATGGAACCTCCAAACCACTACTCTTCACCTTCTATTTTTATCGTCTTGGGTCAGGACTCTTGGCCGCAGCCAAAACCACTACTTGTTATCCTATGGATATTATCCATGGATAGATATTCCAGCCAGGCGAACTCATTTTTGTTTTCAAACTCGTGTGAAGTGGAAAAAAAGGAACTTACGATCGATATTATTTTATGAGTCAACATAATATGTGATATTTTCTGATGAAGCCGATATGTCGGCTGAAATATCGGAAAAAATATTGGTCACTAACTATCGATATCCGATACTATTGGCCCTTGCATCATCGATAGAAAATACCGATATATCGGAGGAAAATATCGATATTTCAATTCTATCGACCCCAAGTCGAAAACCCTCTAAATGGCAGGGCTATCACATATTCACAAAAAAATTGACGAAAACGTTTTTTCCCCTGTACCGTTCAAATTAATTCCCAAATCGAGGCAATTAAAATTCATCAATGAATCCTTTAGTTGCAAACCAGAACTCTTGAGGTTATTTGCACAAACGAAAGTAGAAGTACAACGAACTCTCCGCTAGTTCCCCGCAGTTAGGTTTATGCCTTTGCGGGATTGGGTACCTTGTAGCGGACCATACTTTGTGGAGTGATTATAGTCGTGACGACTCTGAATTTAACTCCTGCAAGTCACGGCATTACGCCGCAGGGCCGAGAAAGAACATGTTTCTTCCTCCCTCTCTTTTCTCCTCCATATTTCACTCATAATTTTCCACCGGTTCCCCAACTTTTTCAACGGACTCCACACTCACTTGCGTCACCTCCCCTCATGGTGGGATGCCTGACCCTCGACAATCATCGTCATGGAGATTATCCACTAACCAACAACACTTTCACCGGAGAAAATGAACTCATGTTTCACGTCTTTCGAATTAGCTGGGTTGAAACTCGAAATCTGCTGATGGAAGTGGGCTCTTCCGGTCGGCGAAGTGGACAACTGTATTATAACTGTATTATTATTATTCAACAATTCATAAGAGATTGTAATATTTTATTGATTGTAATGATCTCAGAGCAGAAATAGGCATGGTATACAAAGCTTTGGTTATCTCATCAATAGCAAGCGCTTTCTTAAAAACTTTGATCACTGGGTTTAGTGAACAGTGCTTCAGGTGCAATAATTCATCAAGTATTGCTTCTGGTTTATTATTCAATAATAAACCATTGTAATCGCTCTGGAAAAAAATTCTAACCCCCCCCCCCCCTGAACGTTTCATGGTTTACGTTTCAAAGGGTGTAGAATCCGAATCTGCAATAAAAAATTTTCCGTCCGTACGCCGTACGCCCCACGCACGATTTCTCCCAAACGGCTGTAGCAAAAGATCTGAAATTTTCAGGAAAAATCCATCTTGCTCCGACGACACCCCAATTCTTGAGCCAGCTCTCTCACTCAATTTAAAGTGCCCTTCAAGGGCTGTCAAAGTTTTGTAAAATCCCGAAAAACCTCAAAACAAGCCGAAGCGGCCTACATTTGTACTCTTTTTGAAGAACATACCATGAGGAATCGAATGAGACCCTCCCCACGTCCGTAGGTCAAACCATTCCCGATGTATGGCCCGATTTATGGTGCCAACATTCGCTTTCTTTGGTTTATTTTGTTTGTTTGTAACCTAGTGATGTCCGGCCGATAGCGTCGAGTTGTAGTGCATGTGGATACTGGAGTGATACTACGTATCCACATCGCCTATCACTCCAGTATCTACAAGTCTTGTAGTTTATAGCCGATACACGGGTTGAAGCATTCTGGTATGCATAATATATAGGTAAATATTATTCAATATTATTACTGGGGTTTATTATTACTGGGGTAAATAAGTATTCTTTCACTGGAGTTTATTATTCAATTGGCTTGCGTTCATGATTTGAATCTTACTAAGCTTCGGAGTGTGCGTGTTTTACAGGTGATAGAGCGATTATTGAATTTCAGGAGATATGCATAGACCACGTGAATCGGTTCTCAACCAAAGCGCCTACTTGGATTGATCAGTTGATGATATTTGTGTGCCTCCTCTACATCAGTCTACCTTTGGCTACATCGTTTAAATTTGGATTCGGGGGAGTTTTAACGCAATACGACTGCTAAAGGACTTGATAAATTGTAGATGTTTTTATTGTGGGGGGTATTGAGGTTCAATTTAAAAAAACGCTGCAAATTCTTTCACTGGTGTTTATTATTCAATTGGCTTGCTTTCGTGATTTGAATTTCTACTAAGCTTTGGAGTGTGCGTGTTTTACAGGATAGAACGATTATTGAATTTCAGGAGGCACACAAATATAATCAACTGATCAATCCAAACAGGTATTTTGGTTGAGAACAGATTTACATGCTCTACACATATCTCCTGAAATTCAATAATCGCACTATCCTGTGAAACACGCACACTCTAAAGCTTAGTGGAAATTCAAATCGTGAGCGCAAGCCAATTGAATAATAAACCCCAGTGAAAGAATTTGCAGCGTTTTTTATTGGCAGGGGGCCGCTATAAGCTAGGTCAAGAATGGCATGTTGATTCCTTTTGGTTTATTATTCAATAATAAACCATTGTAATCGCTCTTGGAAAAAAATTCTAACCAGCCTCCTGCAAATTTCATGGTTTACGTTTCAAAGGGTGTAGATCCTACACTGTAGAATCCAAATCTGCAATAAAAATTTTTCCGTCCGCACGCCGTACCCACGATTTTTCCCAAACGGCTAGAGCAAAACAATCTTAAATTTTCAGGAAAAATCCTTGTATGTCCGACAACGCCCCAATTCTTTAGCCAGCTCTCTCACTTAATTTAAAGAGCCCCTTAAGTGTTGTCAAAGTTTTGTAAAATCCCTAAAAACCTCAAAAAGTCAAGGCGGCCCAAATTTAGACTTTTTTTTGAAGAAATTTCCATAAGGAATCGAATGAGCCCCTCCCTTCCGGAGGTCCGTAGCTCAAACCATTCCCGATGTATGGCACGATTTATGGTGCCAACATTAGCATCCACATTCACCACATCACTAAGTTACTGCAATCAAAACAAAAACAACATTTTTTTTTTTTTAATTGCAGTGAATGTGGATACTGGAGTGAACTCCTAAAAGGGTTCATAGCTGATACACGGATTGAAGCATTCTGATATGCATGAAACGCTATTTATTTTATTTATAAATGTATTAAAAAAATTTGATAAATTATAGATTTTTCTATTGTACGGGGGGGGAGGGGGGTATTGAGGTTCAATAAAAAAAACGCTGCTAATTCTTTCACTGGGGTTTATTATTAAATTCCATTCGTTTGGCTTGCATTCATGATTTGAATTTCTACTAAGCTTTGGAGTGTGGGTGTTTCACAGGTGATAGAGCGATTATTGAATTTCAGGAGGCACACAAATATGATCAGCTGATCAATCCAAATAGGTATTTTGGCTGAGAACTGATTTAAGTGCTGTATGCATATCTCCTGAAATTCAATAATCGCTCCATCATCTGTGAAACACGCACACTCGAAAGCTTAGTTGAAATTCAAATCATGAATGCAATCCAAATGAATGAAATTGAATAACAAACCCCAGTGAAAGAATTCGCAGCGTTTTTAAATATTGACTTGATCGTTCTTCACCGCGACCCTTCATATGTATATGTATACATACAGCTTCAGAATCCAAAGGCTTTGAAAAGTGTAGTTATTTTGAAATCCAGCTTGAAAATGTTAGTGTTGTGAAGCAGTTCCGTTGTACTAGGTCATTCCGTCGTGTTCTTGCCATCAAAAGTGAAATATGAAAAGGGCGGGTTGCACCGGTCTTATAAGGGCTGCGAGTTTCTCCATGGGAGGTAGTTAAGTGAAGAGCTGAGGGTTTCTGGATTGGGGGCAGAGGACTAGTGACTGGGGGCTGTGCCCTTTGGTTCCGGATCGACCTTCCATCTTCGTCCACTCGACACGGTCTCCAACTCACCTCTCCATCTAGATTAGTTCATACTCTTAACTTCCTCGCTGCGAGTTTCCTTGAAATGACTTCCCTCAATTTTATATCCTCGCTCCCTAAACCGACTCCGAATGAAAATTGAATGTAAAGCGGAACAGTTTTTAGGACGTCCCTCTGAAGCAAGGCTTCTTCAGACGAGGATGGGAGGTTGGAACGGTTGTTCCAGGGAGGTTGGGGGTAGGGATGGCCATCGAAACATAAAATATAGATAGTATGTTTTTGATAGTATCAGCGTTAAAATATCGATGCGTAGGTTATTCATCGATAGTAGGCACTACATAGTTTGGAGCAAAAAATAACGATAGTTTCAGAAAAATATTGGTTAAAAAGTTGAATAAATTTTATGTATTTAATGCACTTAGTTGACCAGATGCCACTATTGAGTTTGCAGAAGTTAAAATTTGATTTAAAAAGAAAAGTTAATTGATACTAATAAATAAATTAGAATTATACGGCTTTTCCGATTTAAGATAAACTATGTTTAAATTGAAACTATATTCAGTTTAATGTATTATTATTTTTAATTTTGTTTTACCAATAGTTTTGTAACAAATTATTTTGCTTGATTAGCTACCTCAGTTCTCTAAGAGGGGTTGTAGCATTAATGTCCTTCCTTTAATGAACGTAAATACCTATGGTTCAAACAATTGAGAATAAACGAAAAAGAAGAGTGAAGGAATCGACCGTGAACAAGATACAATCTCAAAAAAAAAAAAAAAAAAAAAAAAAAACGCAAATGTTGGCACCATAAATCCATACATCGGGAATGGTTTGACCTACGGACCTTTGGAGGGCCTCATTCGATTCCTCGTGGTATGCCGCCTTGACTTGTTTTGATGTTTTTAGGGGTTTTACAAAACTTTGACAGCCCTTAAAGGGCACTTTAAATTGAGTGAGAGCTGGCTCAAGAATTGGGGCGTCGTCGGACCAAGATGGATTCTTCCTGAAAATTTCAGATTTTTTGCTCCAGCCGTTTGGGAGAAATCGTGCGTCCTGCGAACGGACGGAAAAATTTTTATTGCGGATTCGGATTCTACACCCTTTGAAACGTAAACCATGCAATTTTCAGGGGGGTTAGAATTTTTTTTCCAGAGCGATTACAATGGTTTATTATTGAATAATAAACCAAAAGAACAACACAACACTTGCTGAAAAACCTCAACAACCGCAATCTTCCAATTCTCCTATGGAACCTCCAAACTACTACTCTTGTACTTCTATTTTTATCGTCTTGGGCCAAGCCTCTTGGCCGCAGCCAAAACCACTACTTGATATCCTATGGATAGATATCGATATTCCAGCCAGACGGATTCATTTTTGTTTTCAAACTCGTGTGATGTAAAAAAAAGGAACTTACGATCGATATTATTTTATGAGCCAACATAATATGTGATATTTTCAGATGAAGCCGATATATCGGTTAAAAAAAAAAAAAAAAATATCGGCTGAAATGTCAGAAAAAATATTGGTCACTAACTATCGATACTATCGGCCCTTGCATCAACGATAGAAAAATATCGATATATCGGAGGAAAATATCGATATTTTGATATTATCGACTATCGATGGCCGTCCCTAGTTGGGGGGACAAAACAACTTGAAAAAAAAAAATCAGACAGTATAGATATAGATGTATATCCATACAAATACACGAAAGAAGTGTGTGTGTGTGTGTGTGTGTGTGTGTGCCCTTAGGGGTTCTAGCTGAGAGGTCGAGGTCGCTTGATTTTGTCGGGCAGCAGTTGTGGTGCGATCGAGCAAGTCCAACTGCTCCAAAACCCAGCACACATACTGACATTCTCCCGAACAAACACCATTGAAGTTACCTCAGTTGCTGCCTACCAATGTTCCACAACAGTTCCGAATATTAGGTTTGAAGAAGTGGTTTCTTTTTATATCAATTCAGCATTATAGGTTGGAAAGGAAGGAAATCACCAGATCAGCGCTTAAGCTGCAGTTCTGAGCCTCGGAAACGTTGTTCCCACCAGTCTTTAAGAAATCAGCAGAAATAAAATCAGCCTAGGACTATGAATGCCTCTGATTAGCGTTCCAATAAATTCTCTGAAAGCTTATTTCAAATCTAAGTTGAATCTTCAACGAATTGTGGGCGATTATACGAGTGTTACTCTAAAAGCGTAGACAGAGAGCGTACGAAATATTATTTATATTACTACTGCCTAAGTGCTCTGATTTTCATTTGTACTGCATCCGTTACTGCATGCTTCGTTTTAAGAATATTTTTTAAATTTATTTTGATATCCGTCCTATTGCTAAATTCTAGATTTATGTATGTGTGTTTTATTTCTCTGCAATTTCCACTTCCACTGTAATATCATGAAACATATGATCACCTTGAACCTGACAGTAAATGCTTCAACTCTGTCTCTCAATATGACTATATCCATCCGGAACCCTGGGATCAGCGTTCAATATTGGTACAGGTCACCAACTGACCCGTTCTAGAGGCTGCCTGGTTTTATCTGAAACTCCGTGGCCACTCTGCCGCTGTGTTCGAATTTAATTGAATTGTCTGTTATGTTCGCAAGTTATGGGATTCGCAGTTCATTGCTTCTGAGTCTGTCCGTAGCGGATGCTTTATTTCAGTTTCGGGAGATTGAAAATGTTTTTTCCTTCAACAAAATCGAAATTTCGACACCCATTTTAAATTTTAAACCCTTCTGAAAAACTGTCATTCTATGTCTGTCTGTGTGTCTGCGGATTCTTGTAACACTCATGATTTGTACACTGTTGATCCGATTTTTATGTAATTTTCAGGTAATTTACCGTTTAATAGGCCCCTATGACTTTCATCAGTCAAAAAGTAATACTTCACTCTGCGCGTGCGCAAAAGTAAAGTCTACCAATCTTCATTTTTTGAGGTTTTACGCGCCTGACCGCATCCATATTGTTAGAGTAGTTTAGAAGAACGGTTGAAATGGCATTCTCATAATTAAACACGGTAGTGGGTGTCTTTATTGTATCCGCTGTAATCCATTGGTTTTTCGTCCCGAGAATCGCTGTAATATGCTTTTAATCTACCTCTTTCAAGATTTCGATTCTTTTAATGTGATTTACAGCATTCTGTGGTATTTTATTACGAGTAAGCTAAGTGTCACACCCCACTTGTCAGATATTTCTACAAATATATATTCAACACAGAACTAAATGTTTATTAATGAAGTTCGGTATACAAGATTTTTTCATTTCATTAAATAAAATCCAGTGCCAAAATCTTCTATTTTTGACAAGTCGATTTTGGGTGAAAAAAGTGGGGTTTTCAGCATTTATATTTCAATTTCATCTCTAGCTTTACGTGCAAAATATTTTTGGTTACCTTAGAAACCTTCTGTCCCATATGTTAGGACGACAGGCCGAAATTCACCTCTGGATTCCCGGGGCCTATGAGGGGTTTAAAAAAGTGAAAAGTTTCAAGATATTACAATTTTCCCTCTTTAAGTTCATTTTTCATCCGCTCAGCTTATTTGAAAAACTTTGGTTTTTCATCGGGAAGATAGGAAATGTAATCGGTATAATCATTTGAAGTCAATAATTTAATTATGGGGGTTATGATCATTTTAGTGAGTCGAAAACATTAATAAAATATCATAACTGACGTAACTCAAAAACGAACTGAGGTTTTGAAAAATTTGAAAGTGCAATTTTTGGAGCAAATTAGTCTTACAATCGATAGCTAGCCTGTGGCAGGAACCTTGTCTGAGATGTAGGAAGTTGTCAGACATAACGCAAAATAATATTTACATCGTTAATAAACTCAAAGATTTCAATCCAGCCATGGTTCTTCAATGAAAATCTTTTTCAAGCTATTGCCCAAAACACGGGTTTTAACAGCTCCGTGAGTCGTTGTAGTATTCCGGTGGTCTCGGATGGTCAGGTTTCTACGCTGGCGGAGCACCTTGTATTGTGTCTTGAAGGCGGTTTGTAATGTAATGTCGTTAAGTCGTTTGCTGAGCAATTTCCTCGCCTTTGTGAAGGGGGCATAAACTTGTTCAATCTCTTGCAATTGTCCTCCTTTCGATAAGAAAAAAGACTTATTTTTTAACCTTTCCTATAGCACTCAAAAATGTATGGGAAATAAATCCATAAAACCTAATTTAAAAGAATAAAAATAAAAAATAGAAAAAATTAAAGGTGGAATTTTCCAAAATTACTGTATTTCTTATGAATTACTCATCTATTATTTGCTTAAATTGTCTTATTTCGAATATTCCGGTAAGAACTAGATACCTGTCGTTCACCAAAGAAGCCTGAATCTGGAAGGAATACATTCCTTTTCCGTTTTTAGGGCGTCTCTCTGAAGCACGGTTCAGTCAATAGATTAGCTCCTATTAGAGTAGATCGAATGGGCTGAGAGACAACCAGAACTTGAGAAAAAATAATAACTGTGAGTGTCCCGCACTTTGAGCAATTTTGAATTTGACGGGGGGGTTAATGAGCGGTCCATTCTACACAATTTTCGTGCTTTTTCTTATTCGAGCAAGAGTTCGACTCCATTTGAATACTTACTTTTATTCAGCGTGCTCACCTTCTCGAGCACACTTCGACTTCAATATTTATCAAGATGCTTTTGTTTCAGATCGGCTCCCTCAAGGGTTACTACCTCCTCGAACACCAACGCATCCACAAGCGGTCTCTTTCGAAATCTGATTACCACCAAGAGCAGCTATCGCAAGAGCCAGACGTAAGTGTTTTTCTATATTCGACAAATCCAATAAAATCAACTGTAAAAAAATTATAGCAGCCTGGACACGCCCGGTGGAAATAGGTGGGCACTTATCAATTCCCTTCATAAAATATAAACGTATGAAATACCACTTGTTTTTTTCCGCTTCTGTATTACCAAAATGCATTAAATCCCACTCAGAACTCGCCGAAATTGCGATAAACTTGATTGCGTCGTCAATAACGTTCAAGCCGTACTGGCGGCTTATCTGTAATGGCTTTTTACCTTTTTGTTTCTTCTCTGAGTTTTGATTCCCAATCTTTGATAACGAACTCGGAAAAGGTTTGTTTTCCATTGCTAGTGGTAGAATTAACTCCAACATTACGACCTAAATTTTGGATCACGATCGCTGAAATGTGAAAATATTGGAATTATTATTATTATCTATTTAAATATAGCATTACCATAACGAACATGTAAACATGAGCATTATTGTGAAACTTTTCGATATTCTGATTTTTCAACATATCAGGCCGTTAATTTCACCATTCAGATTCAACAGAAACCATTGTGAAGTTTCGTCGAATTCGGTATTGTTGTTTAGAAAAGAAAAAAAAGCTCCGAACGGCGCACAGTGGGAAAACCTTTGAGAGGGAAAATCCCTCCAAAATCAAAGTCGTTCAAATCTTAATTTTTGGTATTTCCGAACACTCATCGGACCTCCGGAGTCTATCGCTGTTTTCTACAAGAAAACGATTTAGGCCCAGTACAAATGATGTTAACCCACCATTTTTCAATAATGGTAAAAACATCAATTTTGCTCCAATTTTTGTAGTGAACCTGGCAAAATGCGAATATGCTAATGGTCCCAATTTTTTTCTCTACGCCTTTATACGTCAACGTGATAGACGGGCTTTCAGTTCGATAAATTGATCAATAAGTTGATAAATTCATCAATTTTGTTAGGTCAAAATGACGTTATCTATTGGTATCTCGAAATACCCAGTAACTTCTCATTCAATATCACGTATCGTCTCTTTCTGGTATTAAAGTAATGGTATTAAAAAAGGAACACTGCAAATTTCAGACCCAGGTTCGGCCAGGTTTGCCCACTGTTCGTTTTCGGAGCCGTCGTTAACAGTTCAGATGCGTGACAAGTGCATCTTTTGTTGACACTAAGATTTTTTCGGGATCAACGCTGTTGTGTTTGATCAAGAATCCATCATTTTCTCACTTCTACTGGATATCCCCCTCGAATTGAGTTCGTTTTAGTTGGCAATTTCTTTAAAATCCGGATTGTGTTCGATTGGAGGACAGAATACAGCGCTGAAGCTTTGAATCGTTGACAAAATAAACCTTTTGAAATAATTTGTTATTGTTTTATAAAATGATGTACCTACCTACGCTGTTGTCGATCGTCATTAGTAAATACTTTTTGCCATTAAGAACACACGTGATGATACACTTCGCGTCGTTATATCGTTTACAGTACCGGTTATTGTAGTTGTTCGTTGAAACGTAAATGTTATTGGCAAATACACCGGTTTATCCAGCCGCCAATGTCAGTATTTATCTTCCTCCGCTGGGAAATTCGAGTCAAAACATTGCGCAGATATACGTACGAGCAAAGATCGCCAGCAGACACTCATCTATCCCATGTCCCCTCTTCGTAATGTTCCTCATGCCAACATTTTCAGTTTGTTTTATCCTAATAAGTAAACTCTTGTCATCTTCAAGTTACAACATTAAATTTCAGAGAATGGGATGTTGGTAGGAATGAAAGGGGACCCCTGGAGGCTCGAATCTTTTAATCCTCTTTCGGAAGCCAGCCCTTGTTTAGATGAGGATATAAAAAAAATACGAATAAAACTCTCTACTGTCTACCCATATTTCACAGGAAGTGGAAAATAATTTCTTCTGGCAGGAAAAAATATTGCAGTAATAAACCAAGGGAAAACAATTCGCAGCCGGCTGGGCTCTCGACCGTTGCCACGGTCTGTGCTATTCGCCGCTGAGATTATCCTGAATTACTCTCCGTTGTCTATACATTCGTTGTTATAGAGATTCGCAACTTTAAACCGTTCAAGATTCCGTGCGTGGGTTTCCTTATTTCAGTTTACCTGACTCGCATTTATTTTAGCAAAAACCATGTTAAAGCCTCGGACTAACTAGCCGAAAAATTTCACGCGGGATGAGTGACGCGGGAGGGTAACGCGGAAGGGTACTCGTACCAGAGCTCAAGGAGCGACCGGGAGCTATGACCGCGGAAAGAGCTGCACCACTAGAACTTTGTACTTGATTGGTACTGAAAAGACCGAGACAGAATGATAGCCTTCTAATAGAGGCAGCTGAAATTAGCGAGTAGGGAACAAGCTAGAGTAGTCACAACTAATCAAGAGATGAGTTGAAAGACGTGGATTTCATTCATGTGGAACATAATATAGTGGCAAATCAATAGTAAGCTTCGTCGATGGCCGATTTGATGATTCGTGATTATGAAGGCTGATGAAATGGATTATAACCGTACTATTACCAAAGCGTCACGGTATATTTTCCACGAACATCATTCGACTGAAGCTATATGCCCAAGAAACGAATCCACGTGAATTTTCCGAAGCGTCAGCCAATTTCTGCCTGAAAAAGGAGGTTCCAGGGTACCTCAAATGACGGCTTATTTTTATGAGGTTTTCCCAGATGACGAACCGCCCAGTACTTATAAAAGTTTACGGGAAAAAGTAATTTCCTCTCTCCATAGTTTTTTCTCTTTTTTTACAACTTATTTTAGAGGCAACGTTCGTTAGATGGTAAGGAGCAATGAAAAGTTTGAATTTTCTCTTGGAGGTTGAACGTTCGGAAGGAAATAGAAAGGAAGGTGATCGAGGGTGCAGTGGATTGGGAAGTTGTGACGAGAAACTAGAAAGACTATACTCTGCGAGAAATATTCTTCAAACTATTGAATTAGAACTAAAACGTCTGGAAATCGGGTCAGGCAATTTGAAAAGTTAAATCCAAAAGTTTGGTAAAGGATAGAGACACAAAGTCATCGATCTTACACCCAACTGTTGGCGGAAAAGATATTTCGATGTAAGAGGAACAATACAAAATCAACTCTCCTTCAATAATCATATTTCAGCCAAATTATTAAGGATACGAAAGGCCAATTTTAGTTGCAACTCTTTCTCTGCTAACTCTTTTTTTTTTTGACACATGGCTGAGTTTTGGCTATTTAAAAATCTTTGGTTATACCATGTACATAGACCATGATTAGTGCGCAATCGGTAAATAGTTTTTAGTTCTCGGCGGTTCGACGACACGCCTACAAACCATTGTCGAGGAGGAAATGGTGCTGCTCTTTTATAAAATTTTGCGTTTTGTGAGGTAATGTATTCCTTCTTCCACCGTTCTTGATGGTGTTCTTTAATCGCGTGATATAAATCTTCTTTAGGAATTTTGTCTGAACTTATAATTCCCTGTGAAGCTCCCGCTTTAGCCAGTGCATCAACTTTTGTCGTTGCAACTAATCCCAATGTGTGCCTTCACGTAACATTTATATAGTCGTTTGCAAGATGTGTCAGAGATGTCAAAATTTGGGCAAAAAGTGACAAAACTCCGTAAGTTATTCGTTTATATAAATTGAAAATTTTTAGAAACCACATTTCGAACTGTCGGACACAGTAATTTGAAGCAATACAACATTATAGGTTGTTCAAAACACACTAGCTGGTTTACCCGGTGATGCCCCGATTGTGGGAGTTATAAAAGCGCAAGTTAATAATCTCGTATGTTAGAAATGTCGGCGTTTTCTTATTATGGCAATATGTTTGAGAAATTAGTTGAACCAAATTTTTGAAATCCAACTCCAAGCTCTAACCTGTTGTGCTTAGTTGCTTTTTCAATGCCTCCACACACAAATTTCTTTAATTTTCAAAAGTTTTGTTATCTTGCCGATGGCCAATAGTGAGAATCTATTCTCGACAATAACGCTAGCGGTGATTGGAATAGAATCCATTTTTTTTTTCACCATATTTAGGCCGACAGTACGTGGTAGCGACGTGTCGCGACACTTCAATGCACTTAACTTTGCAAAATGTCGTTCCACACTAAAGAAAGTGCCCGGTGTGTTGATGACCAATCAGACTTCGAATTTCCTATTTCCCTCCTCTTCAGTTACCTAATAAAAGAGCTCCCTTAGACTCAAATTATAATTTATCTTACACTTCACCTCTAAATCCATTTATTATTCAAAGGACATGGTTCCCATTTAAACATTCATTCGCTCAAGTCTTCGCAGAGGCAAATTATTCATTCCACGTCCCCAAAAAGGGCTAAATCTCTCCATCCCCATAGTTGTGCTAATTGACCGCCCCAGGTTGTTTCATTCATTCAATCGAGAGGTAGTCGGCTTTTGATTGCTTCGGTTGCAACTTCCTGAACTGGAACCATTGACAGTCCTCCCTTCTTTTTATTCATATTGTATAAATATATCCTCTCGTCAATGCAACTGTTTAACAAGACCGATAAGCTTTCTGCTTGTTAATTATTGGAATGGTACCTGTCAAAAGAAGCCAGTTACCCACCAGTTGGAATTTCCTGGGTTGGAACCGCCTGGGTTCATTCAACCACACTTGACAAACTTCCGTAAATATGAAAGTCCGTGTGTGTATTATGGCAATTCACTTCAACCTCTACTGCTGAAACTGGGACGACGAGGGATGAACCGCTGTTTGTTTATTGATGCACACACCGACCAATATTTCCACAATTTGTTGTAGAACTTCTGATAAAATTTTGATTGTCGGTCGGTTTCCGCACGTCGATACATTCTCACTTAATATCCAAGGGTTGAAAGGATCGTTCAGAAGATACTGTATGAACCATCATAGCGAATTAGCTGACGCCTGACTGACCAAATCCTAATTTTATTTATATATAAAAAAAAGTTTCCAAACTCTTGCATTTTCTGATTCAGTTCATGAGGAAGACAAAATGACCGTTTGCTTCATTGAATCAATGAATGACCGTTTGATAGATGAATGAATGAATGAATAGGAACAGGATGAATTTGACTCTATACAGGGTTTAGGCACATTTACTTAGCTTTTGACACGAACTTTGAATGTGGTGCTTCCATTTCATTTGAGGATCGAACTTCACTCCTGAATAAACTAAACTATTCACTTTTGTAGAATTTCTCACATTAATGGAAAACGTGTGAAATGATAAAGAGGAAGGCTGATATGGAAACTGAGGTGCCAGATTTGATGCGGGGAGAGGGTCGTTATGGAATATAGCAGTGAGTGACTGGAGCAAACTTTACCAACGTCTGAGGTTTAAAAATAGCTGTTGCAACTGCAATCATAATGTGGTATTATTACCATAACATTATTATGATACGTTACATTGTACGGTACGTTACTTTATAGTAGCACTTTATTGTAGTAATTAAACATATTATCAACATATAATTAAATATATGGTTAATTGTGAATGTTTCAAAGTGGCAAGTGTCTTCAAAACACAAGTCACGTGTCATCCTGCACTGCTAACTCGTGTCTGGTTGATTCACTCAACATCATCCTCAAATAGTGCATAGACGAATGTTCTATTGTCTTGAAATTCTTCGTGAATACGTCGAGATAACCGGGAACCTTTCAATAAATCAATCTAGAGCCGCTCGGAGGGGGCAAGAATTGTATTTCATATTCCATTTATTGAGAGTCTGAAATGTCGTTTCACCGCCCCTAACGTGATTTCTCTCACTACGACCTGACGTTGCAGCGGTACCTGTGGCGCGGAATATTTTACTGGGGCGGCGACGTGATCCGAATTCTGTCTCACTTTTTTGAATTTGTCGCAGGGATTTTTCCGACTTTGATAGGAGCTGTCTGTGGGAACCGTATTGTTGGCCGGTAAATTGGATCAAGTTCCTTTCGGGGCGTCAAGGTTGGGAAAGTAAGTAAACACTCTTCCGTCACTACAGTGTAAATATTTCACGAGCTTCCTTGTGACAGCGCGGTATTTGATCCGGATAATACGATAGGTCTTGCCTCGAGAGGTTTAATAAAATCAGAACGGAAAAAACTAAATTCATCATCTGACTTCTAACGGTATCGCGTTTCGGTGTTCTAGTCCGAAAATCTCGCTCGGATTACTCAAGCTTACGTGCAAACAAGGATCTAGAAAATTTTATCCTTTGTATTGTTGTATCTTCCGAAATTAAATTGATCAATAACAAACTAAGATAAGAAAAAAACTATATTAGCGATTAGGGAAGAGACAAATAAGGGAGGGAATATGTAGGGACATACATGAAAGTTCCAGTCTTATAAATTATCGAATGTGACAATTTTCTTAATTACCGTTCCTGCACGTTAAATTGTTTGGAAAATTGATCATTTGTTGTTAGGAAATTGATCAGAAATCATTAACCATGAATTTCATGCCAAAAAATTGTCTAAATGACATTTTTTCACTTTTAATTCAATATTCAAATTATTTTAAAAATTATCATTTAGTGATTTATTGATTTTTTGCTGATGTTTGTCGTTTTACAGTGATTTTTTGTAAATTTTTCGAAATGACACCAATTTACTAGACACTAAAAGGGCTGTTCATTAACCGCAATCTTCCTTTTGCAATGCCTTATTTTTGACGAGAATATTACCTCAACAAAGAGGTATCGTCTAGATTGATTCATTTTGAAGGAATGAAAACTACAAAAACTTTCCCTTTATTCTAGATTCCATACTATGACTGGTGATATATCAACCAGGACTATATGAGTGTAGGTAGGTGCAGTGTGTTTATCACATGCAGCTGATTTTTATTTCCTCCACAGACGTGGAGAAACATGATAGATGGCATTTAACATTTAGGCTGAAGACATTTAACAACAGACTTTATGTACTAGACAATTTTTCCAAACATTTAGACCCCCCAAGATTGGGGGAAAACATGGAACACCAGCGATCGAAAATGCAATGACTTATCTCGTTAGTCATTATTTTCTCCCCTGCCTAAGTCCGTCCTCTTACTGTGGTGTTAGAGCCTATAGCATGAGTATGGGGCGGTATGATTTGTACTGTTTGCACGAAAGTATCTTTTGGGAGTACACTGTAAGCTATTACAATGGCAACTAAGAACGGACAACCCGATTTAAGAAAAGATGAAAAGCAATGTTTCTATGGTCTGAATAGTGCAGAAAATAATGTGTAACTGAAACTGCTGCGCGACACGCGTAAGGTCAAATAACCTCTAAATGCAAAACTCACCAGGAATCAACATCTAGTGCACATTAAAAATGGATGCGTAGGGGCACACATGTGGGGAACTAGGGAGGTTATAACCGTGGATGGTTCAATTGTTACTCATCGATGGCATGAGGCTCAGAATAACATGCTGCTGTGTTGTGTTAGCACAAGGCAGTTTGGTGTTAGCTCGCCAAGCACTCTCAGCTAATGGCCAGTCTAAACATTACGGTAGCAGTCCATAATCACCTACGAGGTAGATCCCAGTGAATATATTTAAAGAATGGAAGTCCATATGACCTGAGGCTCAGATGAAATTACTCTAGGTGTTCAATTCTTCGAGGTCACGCTAATATAGGTACCTATTAGAAGTGAAAGAAGAACCACTGGAATAACTCTCTAAATCTCACCTGTTTATAATATACGTTTCATGTACCCTACAATCAAGAGGTGTTAGGGTGGGACGAATACTGTTACAATGACATTATCTAGTACACAGGCTAAATTGGTCGGCTGATTTCCTCCATCAAGTAAGAACCAGATTGAGGGCAATGGGAGGTCGAGGTACATAAGTTGTAACACAGGAGGTGATGGGATGTTGTAGTTGCTCGTTGCAAGGGCTGAGTCAATTAATGGCCGCAACAACCAGAGGATATCTCAGAAGGCGCCAGGGTTATGCTCAAGAGAAGCGGTTTCCAGAATCGGGATGGGGGAACTATCAATACCTATCATAAAGTCACGCACGGTAACGCCAGAGAAATATCTTTCCATTAGCGATACTGCAACGGAAAGAAAACCACTTCAACCGCGAAGGGTGGCCGAGCAGGATACGACTAAATCAGTTCCCATCCGATATTATCAATGTTCTTTCAGACAAAAGGTAAAGAGGCGGCCTTGCGAGATCAAGGTGACCAGCTCGACACGCCTTCCCGGTCCACGTCCAGTTTCCTCCTTTTACCCGGTAATTACGGTGAGGGCCACAGCCCAATCCAGACGGACGCATTCGGACGCGCCCATCGGAGACCGCGGGATGATTGGGGGCAGAAACCTGCGTGCGGAGGCCTCAACAGTCGTCAGACTCGAGAGTCGGACATGAAGGAAACCGAGCTAACATCTTTCATGCGATAAGAGAACATCACCTTTCATGCGATACACGAGACGGCCGCCCTCTACTGAGTTCCCAGATTTGAATCGTTATAGAAAAGTAGAACTTTGCGTTCTGCTCAAAACAACTTCACATGAAAATCATGGCATTCTAAAACTATTCCTAAATTCTAAGGCACACAGGGTGTTACTAATAAGCGACTGGCATCGGTCAGGTACAAATTCTCGAGTCCATTCAGAAGTTGTCCCTCACACTTTCTTTTTAACACGGCACATGCTATAACCTTGAACTAAACATCCAAAAACCGACACGCGGGAGCGACCTCGGTAGTATCACACGGACCACCAAGGGGGCGGGCAGTTCTAAGTAGGGATGTCAATATCGGCAGAGAATATTGATATTTCGAATATCGATATTTTTAAAAAGTATCGTTTCAGTAATTTGATATATCGAAGGAAAATATCGATATTTCGATATATCAGTCATCGATATTTTTTTCAAACAAATCCGAAGTACGTAAAAGTCCAGTGAATAATAATGCATTACTGAATTTCATTTTACTACAGGTAAAGAATTCAACCACTCAAAAAGTCGAAGGAACTTTATTCATGATAATAATTATGTAGGTACAGGATCCAAGGAAGTAAATTATCATATGTAGGGTTGTAAAATCAATGTAATTCACTTACACTTCACGTAAGAAGGAAAATGAAAAAAAAATCAATCAAACCAATATTGGTTGGGGATAAAGGTGAGGAAAACCCTCTGATTGAGTGCTCTCCAGTAAGCCTCGAACTGTGTAGAACCCAAGTCTCCAAGATGGCCTACCTTTTTTACCTACGATTTGCCTACCCATCTGATTTCTATGGAAATTATAAAATTAGTTTTGAGCTATAAGATGTAGGATATGGTTGATATACGGCTGAAAAATATTGGATCCAATAGTGTGCATCTAATGTTGATATATCGTAATAGAAAATATCGCCCAAAAGTATCGATAAATCAACGGAAGAATATAGATATTTCGATATTTTCTTGACATCCCTAATGGATAGGGTGGAGATTGGGAGACTTTATCTCCCGAGATAGCAAACTGCATGAGAAGATTGTTCTCATGCTTCAGCAGCAACATCACTGATAGTAATAATTGATTATATGGCATCATGGTTACGGTTGCTACTGCAGGATTAGTGAAAAAAATAAGTTTTTTTTTTTTTTTTTCAAACTGCTTCCTGTTTTAATGAAAGTTTTAATAAATCAATCCTGTCATTATTAATTTTGCAACCCTGTACTATGCCAGTAATTCTGTGTGATTAGTAGGATTTCTCAATAATGTTCATTAAAATTCATAATGGCAACCTGTAGCTTCTTCTTCTTTTTTCAATCTTCGGCCATTTCTAACGACGGTTTGTTTTACACTTTCAAGGAATTGTAGTGCAATTAGAGCTGTGCTTTTTGTGTTCTGCAGCCTAAGATGTAGGATATAGTTGACATGATGATTTACGGCTGAAAAATGTCGGATCCGATAGTGTACATTTGATGTCGATGTATCGATACATCGGAATAGAAAATATTGCCCAAAAATATCGATATATCGGCGGAAGAATGTCGATATTTCGATCTATCTATATTTTCTTGACATCCCTAGTACTAAGTCTCCTAAGAATATGAAGAGGGCTGTACCAAGACCACCTGGGTCTTCTTTGACTGTTTCCGGGCTGGGTCACAGTGTTACACTATCCAGCTCGGTCATCGGTTATTATTCAAATGAAGAATGTGACATGTAAAATGATGTAAATAAACTATCTATCCATCTATGTAAAAGTTCAAATTGACAGTTGTTTTCCATCGTTAATGTTTATTGACTGGGCAAATTTCATTCGGACAAGTTCTTTTTGTGGATCAATAAAATTATGTTGTCGTTATTATTATTGTTCATATCAACTGAGGCCCTAGAAATAAGGTTTGGGGCCCGTTTCTTGCGTTATCCCACAGCCTCCACTCCAGGCGAACCCGGTTGTGCTTGGCTAGGGAGTTGAGGGTTTTTATGCTGCGCCAGACCACTTGTGACGAGGTGGTTAGAGCCTTTTTATCGAAGCTTGAGTGTCAGAGAGGATGCGAACGTGGGCTCCTTTATGTCCTCTCCTAAAACTCTATAGAATCGGTACCTGGCCCGTGTGTCCCTCACGTTTAACACCCTGTACACAGCGTGAGTGGCTACTACTTTGACAAACCTTGGGAGGTGATTCTAGCCCTCAAACATAACAAAAACGTTCCTCTTGACCCATTGTCTGATTCTTAAGAGTAAGGCACATATTTTGGGTTTTCGAGTTTCCTTAATAATCGGCCGCGGCCTGTCAAACTATTCGTCCTACAGCAAACTTGGGAAAACTCAATTAATTTCGATCAAGAACACATACTATACAGGTTTCAAACTCATTTCTAATCATTTGCATTGAGCGCCAGTTGCATAAAACAAGTGGACATTTTGGTTCTGGCACACAAAAGCTTTTCCCGCGTATTACAGCACGGTGCCTATTCTAAAAGATGGGTTCGTGATTGTGAGGTTGGAGGGGGGGGGGGGGGTTACTTTCAGGACCAGAAATTTCGATCATTTGCCGTAGGTGTATTTCTATGAGTCTGAAACCTATCCCAGTCGATTTTGAATCCAAAATCCTTAGAAAGTGAACCTCACTTGACTATGGCAGTAAAAACCTCGAAACCCCAAGGTTCTTTGTACGGTTTTGACCAGATTTTGGACCGTAGCGTTGATGCGTTAGTAGCGATCTGGCTGGCTTGAAGTGACCAGCTGGACCCCAAGGAAAGTCCGTGAGCGAAAGAACGGATTTTTCCGGCTCTTATGGCCCTTAGGGCATACAGCGAACGTTTATCGCAGACCTGGGGATCTAAGCATGTAAAACAAAATTTTAAGAAGAGTGGGGAGGGGGGTAATACGAATTGTTTGCTTTGCGAATACAAAGGCTTATTAACACTGCTTTTCTACTTGAGGTAGTGAGGAAGCCAAGGCGTTTTCAGTAACAGCCTGTAACATGGCATCACCTTGATCGTAGGAGGTCTAGAAATAATTGCTTCTGTCCGTGAAATGATTCCCATGAAATTTTTCCGATCATCATTTCGTTTCCTCCCATGTTATCCGTTATCCATCAAATGAATAATTGGTTGGAAACCACAAGGATCGTGGAATTACAGGGAGCATGTACACGGCATGAGTGACTTTGAACAACGTGGACTCTGCTGGATGGTACCTACCTAGCAGAGCTCAGTTTAGTTTGTCTTCCAATTACCCGCTACAGCGTACAACGTTTGATTCAGTGATTCAGTCAATTACTCGAGTTTCTCAAGGAGTTTCGATTCACCAAGAAATTTGAATTATTGAAAGAATACAAGGCAAGGTTGTCTATCTGATAATCTGTCAACAAGGGAGTCCTGAACCCCTGGAACAAGATGAATAGTTTCTGTTTGTATTGAACTTTGTTGGTACATTAAGCTATTGCAATGGCGGTCGTCGTACGGACATAGCAGATTCGGAATCTACGCATCTTGAAAATGAAATGACGACATTTCAGGGGGGAGGGTTCTATCCAAAACAAGTTTTCGTATAAGATTACAAAAGATTCATTATTGAAAATAGTATACCAAAAAAGTTGTATACTAAGCGAAAAAAGTTGAATTCTCACATTCAGAAAGGTTGAATTAGATGGCAAAATACTGTAATAACATATTTAAATAAGTATCCTGTTGGATTATCATTGATAATTATCAATGCCTGGGGAAGAACCCCGTGGCTTCATAGAAAACCTTGCGCCTGGTTCACCCTTGGTTCAAGATAGGGATGGGACATCGACATCGATATTATCGAAATATCGATATTTTGCTTCGTTATTACGTTGTTTTGCCGTCGATGCCACATGTTCGATAATATCGATATACCGATGTGTTGGCTTCGATAACATCGGTTTTGTTTTCTCTTTGTTTCCACGGAAAAAATTCCATCTAGTTTGCTAGCTACCTAACGTGAAAAAAGAGAAATATTAAAAATTCTTCCAACTGCTGTAGTACGAGCGAATTTTCGAAGAAAAAGAAACCACCTATTGTTCTCGATCTAAAATATTTAAAATGAGAATTTTCAAAAAATGTTGGCATCAAAATCCGTTTTAAAGCATTCTAAATCCACTGTCAAAAGACACCAAAAACCATTCCAGACAATAACTCGCGATAAAATTGAGATTACAACTCAAATTTGCACAAAAAATCTACCCAGGCTTTCAAAAGGCTAAGTCTGAAGATGAGCACAAACGCCTCACTCTAAGGGGAGATTTGGGGCTTTTCAAATGGGGGAAAATTACCCGAAAACCCCCAAGCGGGTGACTCTTTTATAATTGTTTTTTCTCGCTGAACACGATGGTGAAATTGGATTGGAAATATCTCAATCCGTTCAAACTACAGCAGTTTGAAGATGGTAATACGAGGTTGATTGGAAAAATTCGCCAAAAAATAAATAAATAAATGAATAAATTCGTCAGTTTTTAAAAATTTTGAAATTAAAATGAGGGGTAGAAAATAAATCACAAGTCAGAAAATAAAATTTTCGGTTTTTGCGCAATTTTTCCTCCTGCAAAACTAGTTATTATGAAAATTTGCTCATTTCGTCATGCTGCATGACTGGAACATTTTTTACCATCTTCTTCAACGTTGAAAAACCTATACAATGAGATATCATTTCCCAAAAAATAAAATTGTCGATTTTACGTCAATATTCCTTATAATTTTACTCCCACAGATTTGGCAGCCTTGCTCTGGTCTTTTGATAAAAACGCTGACCGAACGAACAAACTCCTCAGAATACTAGCAAGAAGCGATCGGTAGTGGCGTGTAATAAGGATACTGTTAACTAATAAGGACACCGATATCGAAAACATCGATGATATCGATGTTCTCAGCCGAAATTGCAAGGACATATCGATGCCGCTCTCAAACATGGACATCGATATAAATATCGATGTTTTCCCTCGATGTCCCATCCCTAGTTCAAGACCTCGTAAGAACAATTGGGCTTTCTCGGAAATACTTTAGGTGGTTTAGGGGTAACACGCTCCTGCAATATTTATCAGTTTCAGACAGCATTAAAAAAACAAAAAGTCATTATAATTTCGCAACACAGAAACCGTAACTAAACAAGTATGAACTTCTCATTACAAAAATGTAGAACGTAATATTCAACTAGGCACTTCCAAACATTTTGCGTGAGGTGCCTACCTACATTATAATATTTTTCGACCGTGCACCACAAGATATTACACTAGGGGAGAAAAAAAACTACGAACGTAAAAGTACAGAAAACCAGATGGGCCCAAAGTAGATGCTACGTTCTTGTTTTAATATAATCCAACGTCTTTCCCAAGTTGGGAAAGAACGTAAATTCGACTACATTATGCGCCGTAATGGCTGAACAGAGGAATTAAAAGGGCTCTTCCAACATCATGTTCGCCCTACGAGTGGTTGCCTCACATTTTAATAACAAGCTCTCAGCTCCACGGGAGACAACAGCGAAAGATCGTTTTTGCAACATTCACTTCTACGGAAATCCCCGCGGTTTAAAGGTCCGCGTCTTGTTCGAATGTATTCAAGGTCCAAGGTTCTGATTGCGTTTTCAGATATGGGCATGATGTCGTCTTGGACAACAACATAGGAGATTGATGTTGGAGTCTGCCATCGCCTCATTAGGGTAAACATTCCTAATAGGGTGTAAGAATAGTGGGAAATTGGAGTTTTTCAAGTGATATCTTTTCAGAAGCCTGGAATACTAGTTTCTATTCATTTAAACGTGTTTTAAACTTCTATGGAAAATAGGAATGGGGTTTGAGAATAATAAACGTTTGAGTATTTGGCGTTTGAAAACAAACTTCAAATCGTAGTGCAGGAGATCTCGTACTGACATCATGAACGCTAGTGGGTCATTCTCAAATTCTCCCTCAATCAAGCCAAACATTTTCGTAAATGACAATTGATTCAACTTGAAATTGTGTTGGAGTTATCTATGATAATCAACACTTCTTTCTACCCCAAAAACCTAATTTACTATTTCAATAATTTAAACTTGAAAATAGAAATTAATGGTGAATTGGGCATTTTTAATGAATGAAAAATCGGATTGAAGTTTATATAGATTTATTGAATGATGTAGGTCTGATATGAAATCAAGAGAGAATTTGGGTTGTATTAAGGAAACCGCTAATAATGGAAATGGGTCTTAACAGTTATGAGACGGCAAGGGATCAACTGGTCTCACAACACGCCTTTTGAGGGAGCGCCCTCGGAGACGGAGCCGATGAAGTATCGGTCCGCGCTCGCGTAGCAGTTCCAGGAATTGCTACAAACTTCTTTGGAATTGTTGTTTTGATACAGAAACAATCCCTTAATGATAATAGGACTGATATTAGCGAGTTAGACGATGTTTTAATTGTCTTTTTCATTGCTTTGCGGTTCAATATGAGAATGGAAAACATGAGTGTTACCAATATTTACATGTTGACTGTAATTAACTCAGCTTCCGCAAGCTTTAAAATTTTGTTGTTATGTAAAAATGCCCTGCGCCTGCTAATATATGGTGAATAATGTAAGGCAAATTTTGTTTTTATATTGAATTTTTTCCATGCCTGGACCCAAGAATGTTACCGACATCCCCCCCTAGTGTCGCTGGAAACGCTCTGGGAAATGAACGTGGCCCCCTGAACGAGTTGTCAAGGGAATTGTCGATGACTGTGAGGTGTCAGTGGCACGGTGTGTATGATGCACAGTGTAGATACACAGTGTATCTAAGTGGGAATTCAGTAGAGTGTGATTAACGTCAGTGAGCAAGAAAGCGGTTTTACTGGATCCACAGAAATGGTCTGTTCACCTCGAGGGGTTTGGATCTTGTAGACCTTATCAGAGCGCGAGGGGACTACGTATAGGCCGTCATAAGTAGGCTGAAGTGGCTTTCTGACAGCATCCTGGCGAACGAAGACATGTGAGGAGATTTGCAAAGCTGGGTGTACAGACACCGTCTTGGATGTGTGGTGTAGGAAAGGCACGGGTCGAAAGCTATTAACTTGTCCACGTAACTTAAACACGAAATTAGGACTATCGGAAGAGGAAGAGGGTGGTTCGAAGAAATCTGAGGGCAGGCGAACTGTTTCTCCATAGAGGAGTTCTACTGGTGTCTTTCTACAGCCTGGTACAAGGTAGGAACGCAATCCCAGTAGCACCAGAGGTAGGGTTGTGACCCACTCATCAGAAAGTTGGGCCTTTAGTGCTGAATTCAAGCTCTGATGCCATCTTTCCATAGCGCCATTAGCAGCTGGGTGGCAGGCTGTGAAATAAAAACGGAGTAAGATAGAACGTTGTCTATATTTCCACGAAAGTAAAGAGTTACACTGTTAAATCGATTTCGACGGTTAGGTCATCATCAGTAACAAACATGAACAAGTTTTAATCTGTTCACAGCGTGGCACAACGTGATTGGCTAGTTGAACAGTTGATCGTTCATAATAACTTGTGGATGGGTCCCCCACAATATTTTATAGGCCCGTGAACAGGAGATATACATCTACAAACTGAGATGGCATCAAAATAATGGGAAGTGTGTGAACTTTAAGAAGTCAAAACCATAGTCCGTAACACACTTGTCACGCAGTCACACTCTTGACGACTGGGTAACATTCAAGTTGAACACGACCTTAATTTAGCATGTACCCAACCCTTGGATTTACATGTTAAGGAAGGAGTCATTATGGAAAAAACTCTAATTGGTAAAATAATACAAACTTTACTTATTTCAAAAACGAGAATTAAAAATCACATAAAGAAACTAAACAGGAACTGTCTGTTAATGTTATGTATTGTGCCATACATTGGAATCCACCGAAAAAGGGATATTTTAACATATTAGGCAACTTTAGTACCAAAAATATTGAATCAATATCGTTCATCAAAAAGTATAACATTGGGAAAAACGGGCCCGCAGCATTCTTTACTTAACTTCTGGAGGCTTGATTGTTGATGAATTTTCCTATCATCTTTATTAAGTAGGGAGGGGACAGTGAAAAGCCAGATAATTTGAGAATGACTGTAGTGTTGAACCGAGGGATTTTTGGCGTTTAAATGACCGATTTGTTTGCTTTTGCTAACCATTGTTGTATAGTTAACTAGCATCCTCTTAGCACGTTTTCAATTGTCTTGACTGTTGACTGCTATTCCAACAGTCGAGGAAATAAAACAATAATACTGAGAGTTCCTTGTGGTAATCATAGGGTAGTCTACGAATTCTAGAAATCCGTTGACAGAAATCGCGTCTCTGGACGGCAAATCCCCGGAGAATTCAACTCTAGCTTGCAATAAATAAATTTTTTAAAACGCTGCAAATTTTTACACAAAGGTTTATTCTTTTTAGCCCCCCCCCCCCCCCCCCCCTCATAAACACCAGGGAGTTAGGCCATTTTAGTGAATTATGAACGGAACCACAATTTTCCTGATTTTGGTGCCTTGTCCGTCCATCTATCCTTTGGTTCGTCTTAGACGATCCCTTCTGGATTTCATCACTGTGCGCGCAGGCGCAAAAAAGAATAGTTCGAATACGTCCAATATGGAGGGGGAGGGGGCATATTCCATTGATTTCCATAATTTCATTACAATTGGATGGTCTGTGTTAAATGTGCAAAGATAAACCTGGAGATTACGTATCAAAAGCAGAATTTGCTGAAATGTTAGGGATTGTTTCGGATGGCTACAAGATTGTGCCCATTGACGATTTGATAATTCCCATTGAAATATATTTGATTCACTTGTTGTGTTTTCTGTGATAGCAGTGCTCGGCAATACATCGAGGCAGTTTCTATTTTCAGTATAATTAAGCGTCTCATAACATCCAGCAGTGGGGAGTAGGGATCTTGATCCATTTGTCCCTAAGCAAGCTGTGAAGACAAGATTGCAGATCATGCATGTGATAGTAATATTTACGTGTAACCGATAGGAAACTTTAATTTCGTGGGATGTCCCTCACCATTAAAATCGGATTGTAATCTCACTATTATTGTCCTCTTATTGAAAAATGTATGTGGCAAGTAAAACTGAAACACGGTTCAAGAACAAAACCTCCATTTCAAGAAAAAAAGGAAAACTCCTACATCAAAACTTTGACAAAATATTTCATAGCATTCGATCCGATAACATGTAATAGGCAGCCCTGAAAAAATACCAGATCTTTCCTTCCTTAACGAGAATTGTTAAAAAATGGGTAGAAAGAAAATCGTAAAACATTTTTTTCTTTTTCGGATCGATCCAGCTTGATGCGAGTGCAAGGTCATTCACTGAAACTATCCACCAGATGTCAAAATGTCCTGGCCAAAGGAAAACGTTGAACTGTATTCACAACGGAATGAATACTGTTAATGGCATTCGTGTGAACGACCTGTCTGATATTTTTAGTTACTAGACTCGAGAATATCGTATCATGTTAGGACTGATGGCTTGATTTGCCGGATAGTTAACTCCTTGGCATCCTTCCATACGCTTTGGATATGTTGGTAGATTCAAACTCCCTTAAAAGACCAGCTCCGGAACATTATGTTTTTTTACTGTCGAACCTCGTGTCGTATGTGTGATAACGAATCGTAAGTTCCGAGGGTTGCGTTTTCCAGCGGAGCGGGCTGCCGGCTGCCTGTTACGTACTCTACCGGTTTCAGGCTGTGTAGACGTAGACAGCGGTCCCTGGGAGACCCCGGTGATCTCACGTCCTTGCTTGCCGAGACCTTGCTCCACACTTTCCCCATCCTTCCCTTCCTTTTGTGTCGTTAAGGGTTCGACGGATCGATAAATATGCGAGTGGACTTACATTTATTTGACTCGTCGTTTAAGACACTGCAAGTTATTCATCAGAGGTTCATTGTTTCTATACAGTCCTTCTACGTAAATCGCTTATCTATGAATATTAGATGTAGACATTACGAAAACCCAGCACCTCGCGTCTACTTCTTCTTCATGAGTGCAATAACAAGAACCTTGAAATCGTACTCAAGATAAAAATACTTGAGCTGCCAGCAGGCAAGCGGTCTAGCTCATATTTTTTCAAATGGTGAGCGAACGGATGATTGTACATTAACACAAGTGGCCTCATTCGATCCACGGACCTAACTTCTATCTACATCAAACAAAAACCAATCATCTTGATGATCAACTCTGATCCAGCAGTTGAGGAGAATCGCTCCGGACGGCGTATAGACGTGGAAGAGTGGCAAGATTTTCAAAAAATTATTTTGGTTATCGCAGAAGTGTCCCCCCCCCCCCCCAAGCTTAATTACGCCCCCCCCCCCCCTTAGTTGCATGACCCCCCTCCCATGTAAGTTGGTAATGTAAAAAGTACTGGTAAGCACCCCTTATTTTATCCAAAATTAAAGGAATAGGTATGGAAAAAATTCAAACCCAGTCAACAATATTGACTACTTAGACAAAACGTGTATATTTTTGGGGTTCTTTAGCTAGGATATAGTTTATTTTTTAATGTCGCCACGCTAAACACTGTTTCAATCAACTTTATCCCCCCCCCCCCCCAATTTTTTTTGGAACCCCCTCAAGAATTTTAATGATGCAGTCTGCTCCATAGCCCCCCCCCCTCCCCTGTGCGTACCCCTGGTTATCGGTTATTATTCAATTGAACAATGTGACATGCAAAATGACATGAATAAATAAATGAAGGAACAAACTATCTATCTATCCTCTGCTGCCCACTCCCCACCACCACCATAACATCTGGTGCCGCTGTTTCCATATCAACCTTCCTCTTACTCATCTCGCATCCCTGTTTTCCACAAGAACCCACCTCCCCCTCTCTACACCGCTCGCTAGACAATATATATAAAGTTTTATTTTTCCTAAATTTAATGTAAATTTTTAAAGAAACTCGTAGTTTTTATCTCGGAAACATAAGGAACCGTTTATTTTGGCTTAACCCTAAAATGCCAATATGGAGTAAATTTTACTCCTCTTACGATCTAAAGAGATATTTCAAGTGTTACGTTGACAGCGACCACGCGGCCAATCCAGCCATTCATTCTGGATCAATTATTCAAACAGTTGATTACACCGGACAATGTCTTTCATAACTTGCCTTTCATTAATTTTCCGTCCATAAGAAACGAATTATCAGGCTGGAGTAAAAAATATTCCCTGTAGGCATATTCCGCTTGGTTCAGCATGCTATCATGTTAGCATACCAGGGTTAAATCGTTGATATCTTATTTCAACCTCTGTCGTTGTGTGATCTTTCTGTTGTGAGTACACCTCACCAACTTGGCCTTGTCGTGCCTGCACCACTGGAAGGTAATAGAAAGGTTATTATTATCTTTGGATTCATCCAGACTGTCTCCCACTACTTAGGTATTAAAGACAAAATATTATTTTTTTTTTTGTAATTTCCAACACTTTTCGTGTGTGATGTTCATAGCATTTTTCTCCTTTCTGTCTCAGGTTCACTGGTTCCAGCAACAACACGAGAAGAAGAGGAAAAAGCGAGACTTCACAGCGAGCGGATTTGATTCGTTCCCCGCGGACTTCGGCTCGCTGTTTTCCAACTCGGCGGCCGCTGGGTCGCACCATAAAACATTCAGGTCGCTCACTGCCTTCGTGGATCCGCTCTTCAAAGAAGAATGGTATCTGGTAAGTGCTCCTTTCCATCATTCAGAGCTGCGTCCGTATCAGAAATACTTTTTTAAAATCCGTAGCGGACCGTCAAAGTCTTCTACCGATATCAGTTAGCTCTCCATTATATGTGTTCTCTCAGATGTTCAGGTTAAGAAGGAAAAAAACCTCGTAAAAACTGCATGGGAAAAGAAATATCCCATACCCGTAAACAGTTTGGTTCCCATATGAACTGCTTTAGGGAGCTGGCTTCGTCATTGCCGTGCAAGTAATGGCATTATCTGAAATGGCAGTGGTATCCCATAATCTCAAAGCTTCTTTGGTTTCGGTTAAGGATAAAATTAACATTCAGGATAAAAGTGGGGTTTATAAACTAAAATGTTCATGTGGGCTTGGGTACTGTGGTCAAACCGATAGGTAGGAAATTTATGGAACGAATAATAAAAGAGCATGAAAAGGATTTCAGGGACAACAAAGGTGATTCTGCCTTTGCAAGTCATCTGGACTTTTGTCCAAAGGGAGGTATGTTGGATGTGCTAGAAAAATTCGAAATTTTACGAGTGATAGGTCAGGAAAATGTTTAAATGATGTCATTCCTCAAAATATTTCACCATTATTGGGTTCATTCTTCTAATAAGTTTGGCTCCCCCTCTCCATAATGATACTGTTTGTGCCCCTTTCACTTTGTAAGCCTTGAGTGGCATTGGTTGGTCCTCCCCTCCCCCTTTCACTTCTCTCGAGCCAATAGGATTCAATCTCCTCTCACTTGATCCTATATAAGATATGATTTTTGTGATGCACCTTCAGTTCATGTTGGTTACTGTTGATAACTTAACCGTCGAAATCGATTTAACTGTTTAACTCTTTACTTTCGTGGAAATATAGACAATGTTCTATCTTACTCCGTTTTTATTGAAATGGATTTACACAACTTCGTCGATAGTGACTTGGTCCGTATTATATTTTCTTGTATTATATACTTTTTTGTTCACTCCATTGTTTTTTGTTTTATTATTTCTTTCTTCTCTGCTCTCGGCAGGATTCGTCACCCTAGCACAGGCTTGCCCATTAGCGGACTAATTCGTACTCTACCTTTAATTTCATATCTTGACTTCACACTGCTGGCTGCAAATTATCACAAACAAGGTTTATCATTTCTGTGTAGCCCCAGTACATGAAGCTGGAAAAGTAGGAAGGCAGAGCGCTTCAAGCACGCAAGGGTAGGCAGTTCACGACTTTCCGCATCTTCACGATGCTATCAATTTTAATATAACACATTTAAGAATAATGTACATTGATTACTCTGACCAGGCTTTAGAAGAGCTTGCCGTTAAAGACTATAAGTTGTTCACCTATAAAATGGCTTGTACTTGGAATTGTATAGCTCCCGTAATTTTATAGGTAACTGAAGCATCGTCGAGAACAATGCCTTCTATGGAGCATTGTGTGGCCTGAATATTCTTCTTTTTTATTTTTTTTTCTCCCAGTTCGGTTCTTCTTTTTTGCATTATTCGTGAAATAGAGTTTTCCCCACTTCCTGGTATCTGAGCGTTGGAGCCTAAAAAAAAGACTCCCTCCACGCTGGCTGATAACGACGAACAAAGCAAGTATTGTCTCGTTTCGCTTTATCTAATTAGTCTGTCAGTCGGCAATTTAGATAGACGAGAATTATTTTTCTCCTTGTGTGTCGACTGATGGGACGACATTTTTTTTTTTTAATGATCATTTTTCTCGGGAAATGTTATGATTTCTTCACCCGAGCTACCATTATTGAATGTTTCGGCCGGCACAAAAGCCTTTTCCATCCAGTCACTAACAGAACTGTCCTGTATGAACGAATGAATGAATGAAAAACATGTATATTGGAAAAATTAAATACAAAACAAACATATGATACATCAAACCATGTACATGTACATGATATGGCTGTGGACTGAGCCCGTCTGCCAGAGATCTGCCAACAATCCACGAACTGACTTTTTTTTCCTTTTTTTCATAGTGGAGGGTTTATTTGAGAAGATAATATGGAATAGTATGGTCATAACTTGTAATTCTTCATTGAATCCAGTTGAACTCAGATACAAGTTCAGATCTGTACGACCATGCCGCCTCACAGTACCTTTCTAAAGCCAGTCAATTTGCACCATTCAACACATCAATGAACAACTCCTCCAAAAGCTCGTCCGATCCGAATTTGGCCACAAGGAACTCCCGGAGGACCGACCGGGAATCGCTCTACAAAATACAGGATATTCTCAGTTTCCCCCGCATTGCAGAGCAAGCACATCTGCATCATTTGCAGTCTGTCCGTGAGGTCGACAGTTGAGCGTGAGTGAGTCACCCCGAACCTTACAGATCCGTCGCAGGACAAACATGGAAGCCTTCTGGATATCAATGGGCAAATCAACAGAACGAATGCCCAAATGCAAGCGTTGGTAAATTCGTTTCAGCGATGCTAGAGCTCGAGCCAAGGTTGCTTCTTTCCATTCCATTTCCACCTTTTCACATAGGACTCCAAGCTTAACCGACCGTGATTCCAGGTCATCAAACGTGGTGTCAAGAGTGTACCCAGTACGGTCGCAGAGTCTCTGAAGGCCTTTGTACCAGTAAAGCTGCTGAATCCAGTCACTAACAGAACTGTCCTGTTTCATCACACGTATACCCTACCCCGGCCCTACCTCAATATGCACGCCACAAAAAATGATTCAGTCAGAAATATGGGCCGGAAAAATATAATAAAATGAAATTCGAAACATCAAGGTAACCTCCAACCCCGCACAAAACACTAAATGATACTCTGTAATAAACCTGTATACATTATCTATTTTTTTCCTCAATAATTATGTATTGCGCTAAGTATAAGCTATATACATTTGGTAATAGTAGTTTTGATTCAATTACAGAGAGAACAATTAGGTACTTAACTAAGTCTCTATTATTTTTATTGTAGTGGTGCCATTTGACGCACTTGAGTCTCAATGAGGTTTCTCTCAACTGATTTCACAATGGCTACACTCACTTCCACTGATCATGGGGTTTAATCCCCTTGAGACGTCGGAGTAGGTCGTCAACATTGAGCAACTGGACTGCCTCTTCATTGACGTGACCTTGTAACCGCTTGTGGTAGACCATGGCTTGCTTCCTGATGACTTCATTTATGGTCGGTATTTGAAGCTCTATATGTAGCCGAACATTTTTGGTGTACCGGTCATTTATACAGCACTTCAGTACATTAGTTTGGAACCGCTGTATTACATCACGGTTGCTTTGAGCAGTGCAGCCCCACAACTGCACTCCAAGTCCAAACAGGCTTAAGGACTTGATTGTACAAAGTTAGCTTATTCTGGATTGAAATTTTGGAATGTCGACCCATTAGCCAGTACATTTTTTTGAACTTTTGAACTAGCTCTGCCTTTTCTTTTTGACATGAGCCTTCCACCTCAGTTTCGCGTTGTGTCTGTCGACACTACAAATTATACCGTACCTATCCAGCCTTACAAAATATAAATCGATTTTGTGGAAACTATTACAGTTCCAAAACAGTTTATGATGGTGTTTTTAATCTTCACTCAACATTTCATCCCGGCGCCCAATGGAAAATATGACCCATTCAGGTGGACAAAATTCTGAAACTTGTCCATATTCAACCTTTGGGTTCCCAGATTACGGAAAAAATCAACGGAAATCACTGGGGTTTATTATTCAATTGGCTTGAGTTCATGATTTGAATTTTTACTAAGCTTTGGAGTGTGCGTGTTTCACAGGTGATAGAGCGATTATTGAATTTCAGGAGGCACACAAATATGATCAACTGATCAATTCAAATAGGTATTTTGGTTGAGAACAGATTTACGTGATCTATGCATATCTCCTGAAATTCAATAATCGCTCTATCACCTGTGAAACACGCACACTCCAAAGCTTAGTAGAAATTCAAATCATGAACGCAAGCCAATTGAATAATAAACCCCAGTGAAAGAATTTGCAGCGTTTTTGTAAAGGGGTTAATGAAACAATTGGCTTGCGTTCATGATTTGAATTTCTACTAAGCTTTGGAGTGTACGTGTTTCACAGGTGATAGAGCAATTATTGAATTTCAGGAGGCAAACAAATATGATCAACTGATCAATCCAAAAAGGTATTTTGGTTAAGAACCGATTTAAGTGCTATAATAATAATAAACCCCAGTAATAATATTGAATAATATTTACCTATATATTATCCCGTGTATCGGCTATAAACTACAAGTATCCACATCGGCTATCACTCCTAAAATCAAATTGATTTGACTGAAAAAAAAAAAAAAAATTATGTATCACCCAAAACGCAAAAAATTCGTAAATTCTTCGCAACATTTAGAGACTAGAAGGATTGATGAAACAAATCCTGCAAACAAATCCTTGAGGTAACTTGGGGTTAATATAGTTTTTCGTTATTGAATAGGAGCATACATTTACAAATTGCTAAATTAAATGTACAGCTAGAATGCAATTTATATTTAATGATGAATGTAAAAATTTAATGTCTTACCTGTCTCAGCAATGTCCATTGTTGAACAAGAGCAACAAAACTTAGCGCTACAAACACCTTGAACATAATGAATGGCCATCGAATAAAGATAATTCCACTGCCGGTTATTAGGCACTTGTGTGAACATGACTCATTCACTCTTTTACAATTTGTTTGTAAAGACGGTATGGCGGGAAATATTAGTATTAAGAGTCTCACTAACCAATAATAAAAAGGTAAAGCACTCAGAAATTCCAAACTTTTGTCCACCTTAAGCGGTCTTATTTTCCACTGTGCGGCGTCGAACAGGTTCCTTGGTTGGAATCTGAATTACTGGTCACCATTCAGATGAGCTGCGTTGTTTCTTCTTATTTTGGCGAACGCCAGGCATCCTCTTCTTTTTTTCGTGATTTATTAATTACTACTGAAAATTCAAATACATTTCATCTAGCAATTTTACTTATCAATATAGGTACACTCCAAGAGTTTACAGCAAAACTTAGCCCTTTATTATATAGCTCGATTAGATAGCACTGAGTTCGATTGCACTTCTATTCACGCAGCACAACTAAATCCAGTGGTTTGTTTCGCTTGAGACGTCGGATTTAACCTTCGTTGTCCAAAACGTAGAGCATCTCCAGGTTCTCATGTTTGTGGAGGCGATGTTCATGCTTCCTTGCGTATTTTGCAATAATTTCATAGACTGTCTCCATCCTCAAATCTCGATGAATATTATCGTTTCGCCTACCCTTGTACCAAGGGGTTCCAACTATAGTTCTCAGTATTTCATTCTGAGAGGTTTGGATTTTCTTAATATTTGATTTCTTGCCCCAGATCTGTATCCCATAGGTCCAAATACTGCGAAGGATCGGCTTATATATAAGCAGTTTGTTGTGGAGAGAGAGATGGGAATTCCTCCCCATTAGCCAATACATCATTCTGTACTTGATTTTAAGTTCTTCTTTCTTCTTTTCTATGAGTTTATTCCAGTTTGATTTGGAGTCAAGTGTCGAACCCACGTATTGAACTGCTTCAGTATGCGGTATTTCATTCGAATTGATCCCAACATCCAAGATCGGGACTTTTCGGTTAGTGAAGTTGAAGTGGGCTGATTTTGATTCGTTCAACTTCATTCTCCACATCTTGGTCCATTCAGAAACCTCAGTAGTAGACGTCTATAGTTTGCATATTGCAGCTTCCATGTCTTCTCCAACAGAGAGGATAGCCGTATCATCTGCAAAGGTGTCAACAGTTGTGCCTTCTTGTTGGGGTAAGTCCTGTGTTTACAGGAGGTACAGTACTGGCCCTAAGACACTCCCCTGATTTTATGGGCTTCATGCTGGAGTATTAGTCATCTTGCTTCACCCTGAAATGTCTATTTTCAAGGTAGGACTTCAGTAGTAAGTACTACTTACTACTGAAGTCCTACTTACTAAGTAGTACTGTTTTGGGAGATCCCTGTGCACATATTTTTTTACCTTCTAGGGTCTTTTCAATTATATTGGTAACTCGATGGACTTGATCTATAGTAGAGTGCCGTTGTCTGAATCCGACTTGGTGATTTGGTATCAAATTTCTATCTTCTATTAGTGATTTAAGTCGTTTAAGAAGCAGCTTTTCGAACAGTTTCGACATAACAGGGAGGAGGGATACTATACATTTGATGCGGATTTTTGTTTACAGTATGTCCACGGAACTATTTTCACCGGATCTCCAGAAACGTTCAAGATTTTAACGACATCAAGCTGTGCCTTTCGTTACTCTCTTTCGTGTTTAGAATGATCAATAGATAGTTTTACGTAATTTTCGGCGAACTTGCTGCCTTGAGCAAACACTCTGTTGTTAATAATTGTCGAGGTGAAGGTTGGCAAGAGGAGATGGGAACAACTCATCTCTAATCCAAGACGGTAAATATAATTAACCCTTCGTTCATTAATACAGATGTTTGGGTCAGCCCTTGAATCTGTTGATTTAAAACATCTAGGGCGTCCTTGCGTGTTTTGTCTGGTATATTAATGAATACAAGATTATTCTGTTTCAATCTCCTCTCAGATGCCGTTACTGTAGTCATAAATACCCTGACTTCAGCCTCTAAAGAGTTGTGACCAGCAAGAACGTTTTTAAATCGAGGAAGAAATGCTGCAAGTTATTACACAGATTTTTATTGTGCAAGTATGGGGTTGCCCTTCTTCGTAAATCACTTATCTATTTATGTCATACTAAGTCTGCGGTACATCATCTTAACTTGGCATCGCGTGTCTCCAAATTGCTTCCGAGTCTGCGAAGCAGCGGAAGCCTTGTGTTCACTTTCGGGAGCCAACAAATTTTTGTTGTCCGAAATCAAAATTTCGTCTCGCATAGCCTACTGCACAAAATTGGTTCCGTGTCTGTCGGTCTGTCTGTCCGCATTTCCTGAATGAATTATGCTCATATTTTGAGGGATTATGCGGATAAGGTCTGTTGAGGTCCCATAGGAATTTCATCTCAATATAATCAGCGGTACGCATGCGCTAACTTGAAATTCTTGAAACAGGTATAACTTTCACAATTTTGATTCAATTTAGCTCATATGATAAAGGATGTAACGAGGAAGCTGCTATGCCATCTCCTCGGCAGTGTATTCTGTAACTACGTTCAAGATGAAAATACTTGGGCTTGCAGGATACTCTAGCTCAGACCTCATGTTCAAGGGGTTGAAACTCTCCAGCCCGACCGCATACCTAACCGATTCTTCCATATGGTGAGCGAACGGATTATCGTACAATAAACAAAGTGCTCTCGTTCCATTCGGGGAACTAATTTCTATTATTGTAAATGATTAACAATAACCATCAAATGGCTTCTTGTACTCATTGATGTCATTGCGGAAATCCACGGTTAAACTTCGTTAGTCATTATCGTTGCCATTTTCAAATTCATCTATGTGGAAGCACGTGCATATGGTATATTTATGTCGACTCATGTACAATAATGATTATTACTTCCTATCTGACCTCGTGGGTTTTGCCAGGGGAACTCCAACCCTCGCTTACGTTCTTTGCGTCTTATCTTCCGACCTCCCGCTCTAGCAAGTTCGCTAAACGATGTCGCAATCCGACTTTACCTGGAAATCTCCGAGTTTCCTGTGTTTACCCCCAAGTTGTCTCTCGTTTCAGTTCGTTATTAGTTCCCACTACAGCTTGATTATTTGTGCCGGCTCCCTCCGTCACGAAATCGAGTCAGCTGCCGAGTCCCACCTTAGCCCATTTCCTCTCGACTCAAGTTTTCTGAAAATCCGTTCCGTGAGACTGGAATTGTTATATTACTCCTCTTTCGCTTGCAAGTTGGCTTCTTCGTATAGTTTTTCTTTCTGCTATCGCGTGCTCCGTGAGGTAACTACCTGGTGTGGTGTTTATGACTTGGTAATACTGCAATGCTGAGTATCGGACTTCCCAACGATCTTCCTCCGATAGGAGAAACCGGAAAAGACCCCTCCCCCCACCACAGCAGCAGCACCACCACCCACATACAGTGCAAAGACCACCAAGAGGGATGGGCAGTATAAAGTCTCTGGCGATGTCAAGGGGCAGAGCTTTTTTTTACTGCTGTTTTCGTTACTGGGTTATCTCTGGGAATAGGTTTTTTTCGGGCCGAAATTTCCCGGTACCAAAGTCGATGTTTTTATTGTTTGTCCTTTCTAAACCTCCATCATTTATGGTAAGTAAACAGAATCTGAAAAATTTCAAAATAGAAATTCGTATCTCAGGAAGTACTACATTTAGGAATAGAGGAGAATATGAGGAAGGTAGGTAAGCGGTGAGGGAGGGAGAGACGAGTTCGTGGAACCGAGCAAATGTTCTAAGTTTCTATGAATAGGAAAAATACGAAATTGGTAACTAACGGTCTCCAAACTAGGTAAATACGAAACCTCCTAAACTCATGACGATTTATTGATCAATGAATAAAAGAGATCGAGGAACTGGAAGAAGGAACTTTTTAGCTGCCAAACGAAAATAGTAGAACATTTTTCTAAGAAAACAAAATACTACTAAACATTTCAGTCTTCAGTTTGGTATCACTGCAGTGCTACCATAAAAATAGATCGATGAAAATAATATTTATTTCCCTCTATGTTGACGTACAGAGTAAAGGTTAGTGAAAAAATTCACTTTTCTGATTGATGTGAGGTAGGGAGAGATGAGGGAGAGAATATTTGCACATGTTTTGTTGACTGTACAGCAGGCATCTCATTCAACGGAATCCAACTTTTGCACTTAACATCAAACACTACACAACCATTAACAAATCAATTTAGTTTCAACTTGACCTGTTGAGATAATCCAGTTATGAGGGAGGGGCACTTATGTCAAACACATCACAGTTTTCTAGATGTTCATCAACCATACGTCTTACTAAACTGAAGGTGTTCTCAGATAGGGTTACAGCAGCTCAGAGTTATCCCTAATACCAACTTGAGGAAACTTCAAAACAGAGCTAGGGCCCCAACAAGCTTTTGGCGCCATAATTAGAATTCACATGAGAGAGAGAAAAAAATTCTTGTGGCACAAAAATGAGGAGAAAATCACTTATATTTCTACGGGTATACTGTTTAGATGATCATTTTTGGTAGTAAATCATTTCTCCAAGCCTCTCAAGGAATCCCGAAACGCATCTTGCTGTCATCTCCTGAATAACTGTTAAACTTTGAAAATAGCGCCTTTACTCATGTGACATAGTGAGGTAGATGCTGATGCATTTATTCAAGATAGTAAATAATGATTATGAAAAATTATGTTCGGTCTTCTAAACAGTTGATACTATGATGGGAAATTTTCAAAAGTTATGCAAGTTCAACCAAAATATGAGAAATCTTATGGAGAACAGTTTACACCTATTCCCAGAGAATGACCCTAATAGTGTACTACTACACATTTTAGCAGTCATATTACATTTTGTATTCATCTAAATGGTTAACAAACTACAAGTACCTCTATCAGTGTGTAACTGATTGATTTGGAACTATTTTTCTCGTTTAAGGTGTTTATTTAGTTTACATAGAAGCATTCAGTTTGCAACTCATTTTCTTGAACCTGGCTGAATAAATTAATGAATAACTTATGAATTAATGAATAACTTCCTTCATTATTTACAATCTCAAGCTACAATTCAATATGCTGACTCTTTAGGTCGTTACATTCAATACTTACATTACGGCAAGGGAAAACATAATACACGATTTTCATATATTGGTCGCAGTTGGAAATTGTCAACTTGCGTGCACATGTTGAGAACCTTTTGTTTGTAAGCATAAGTGGTCATTGGAATGCATGTTGGTGGGGTTTGTTGAAACCTTCTTCAAGGCTTCTAACCAGACAATATAGAAAAACTTTTCGTCATTGTACATTGGAACCATCAAATCTTGAGGCAATATTTTCTCTTCATTTTCTTATTTATGTTAAGTGGAGTTCAGCAGTTGTTCGGGCTTTCCGAAATGAATACCACAACAAAGCCAGCAAATCCGTCGCATGTAGGACAAACAGACAGACAGAAGGTCAGACGGCAATCAAAGTAAAGACTTAGCTGGTTGGGGAAAAAAGTTGAATCACTCATCTTACCCATTTCAGTTACATACCCAAGTCGTCCACAGTAAGATATAAAGAAAATTTCCATTGGTTTTAGTGCCTCAATTACTCTAAGTTAACGATCCTGCGGGCGTTAACTTTTCCGAAAATCCCTCACGTACAGCCTGTGTATTCGCGACTTTTCACGTAACGATGTTAAACAGGCCGTTATCTGACTGACCAATAAAGCTTGAGTACGGCGTGGCAATTTGAACTGCAGGTAAATCTCTGTGGGTTTAGCGGCCGTTAAATGTCGCAACGGAGCCGCCCTGGCCAGAGGTCGGTTAGCCCTTTCATCGGGGATTCGGTGCCTGTGATACGTATCGTAGATGTTAGTGACGTTCCCACTGAACGAGAGATTTATTCGCTCTCAACCGGCCTCAACTCCCCAGAGCTGTTTCCATGGGGACTGAGCTAAAAGGTTGCGATATCTCCCTCACCGCTTGTTTTCCATCAACTCGGTTAAAGGATTTTGGGGGATTTGCTTAGTCACTTCTGGGTCAAAATAACTCTTGTATGCTGCTTGTTTTCAAATAATACCTTGAGCTCCCGTATCACAAACCATTTTTAGCGTATATACAATACATTATCGACGGAGTGGTACGGCCTGAAATTAATAAAACGTGTCTAAATTCTATCAATTTGACAATATTGCAGAACATGGGTTTGGATGAAGTAAATCTAATATGAATTTGGAATGCATAACGTGGTTTTAGGAATATTTTGTGCAAAAATATCTTGAATGATAGCTGCTTTGCCATCAACAATTTGTGAGCACATGAAATACTCAACCCTCAGGAGAAATTAATTTAAATAAATGGTATGAAACTCATAATTTAATTTTTAGACCATGGTTCACAATTGGTTTTCACCGAACCTTTGGTACTTACCTTGTGGTGAGTGTGTAGCTTAGCAAAGGGAATCCCATGAGGTTGGAAGGATCAAACTATTCGTATTCTTTGCAAAGTTGTTTCATAGTTTCTACTTGAACTAGTCAGGAAAAACAAGCATCGTATTGTCTCCCATTTCATCGCGTTTAAATTGTATTTCTACTGAAGCAGCCACTTGCTTTGACTAACATCTTAGAACTTCGTGCTAACATGAAATTCCAGTAATATGGTTATCAAACAGCCTGACAACTGTTGCAAAAAGAGATTCCACGAATACCCGTTCCCACGAGTACCCATTCGTTTGATACACACATGATGATCTCTACATTCCCCCTCAGCCCGTATATTTATTTCATTAATATTATTCGCTAATAATGTAAACATATACTTCAATCTGCTAATTCTAACCGTAAGCATCAATCTTGTGTTGCCAACACTCGTAAATGGTTTACATAGTTACCTAGAAAATACGTGGTTCGGCAGGCCGATTTACTGCCAAAGCGGTCAGTCACCAGAAAAGAGTAGATTCAATGTTCTTACGTTAATCATTCAAAATGTTCTGTTACAGAATGGCGGCGCTAAGGACGGCTACGATATGAATGTTGGTCCAGCCTGGTCCAAAGGATACACTGGAAAAGGCGTAGTCGTTTCCATTCTTGACGATGGCATCCAAACCAACCATCCAGATTTAGCGCAAAACTACGTAAGTGACTCACACTGAACTGTTGGTTCGAAAAAACAAGAATTACACATTTTAAAGTTACTCCTGGAAAATAACCGATTTATTACACAACCTTTTCTTCATGGAAAATATAAACTGAATCATGGTTATAGTCAAGGATATTTCTTCTTCATGAATAAAAGGTCATTCACGCGAACGGCCGAAACAATTTTTTTCCCGATGTTTCTTAAAAGTGTTGATTTTTTGATATGTTGAACCAATTGGTAATAGAAGCTAGGAGCCAAATATTCTGATTTACTTGAATTTCTTGGCCCTTTCCTCTCTCCATAGCAGTCCAATGTTTATGGGTGTGGGCCAAACAATATGTTTTGTATCAATTAGCCTACTGGCTGCTATTGTTCTGAAAAAATAAGTATGATGTCCATGCACAATCGCTTGCTCTTTCACGTGGTGATGGCAAAATTTACGTAAAATGTAAGCTAACCCCTGAATGCTCTAAATAAAAACTTCTTCTTCCATTTCCATCAAATCCGCATTTTAAAAAACATTTTTTCTTCTCTTCTTAAATTATTCCTATTTATTTGTAGAATACCGAGTCAAAAGTCGAAATTTGCAAACAAACTGTTGGGCGGGAGTGCTCAACTTTTACGTGAAATGTCGATAAACGCTCGATTTTTTCGCAGTTTTTGTTTTTGTTTTTTCTATACTGTCAAAAATGAAGGTCAAGAGGAGGTAATAATGAGAGGTGATCAATGGGTTTGGTGCTATTGGTAGGTACCTAATGAATACACGTATCATCATCTACTTAACCCCAAAAACGGTTGTAATTCAAAGCCGGGGAGCTCTGCTAACAACCCTCATAGTTATCCCTTCTAGTGATGGGATGAACGCAGGGTAAGTCTTAGTTCGATTTTAAAACAAAAATTTTGTTTTTTCTTGGACTTAATTTTCCAGGTTGTACACACCGTACATTAGGTACCTGCCTACCGCTGCCACCAAACCAGTTGACTAGCCATTACGTTCTCTTAACCTTCATTTTTGGCAGTAAAGCAAAACCCGCAACAAATCAAATAGAAAACAGGCTATGTCATGGAAATATGAGAAAAACAGAAGAAGAACCTCGTTGTCGGGTTCAGCGTACCAAAAACTATATGAAAACAACAGCACCCCCGAGTTTCATGGCTGTACGTAATTATTCAGGCTGCACTGCCCGTACACTAGGCGCCACTGGGCCCAACCGTTTGTGGAGCCATTTGTTCCTTCATCATTTTTAAATTTGAATTTGACGAAAATTAAAAAGGAAATTTTCATTTAGATATTTCAAGGGTTAGCTTACATTTTATGTAAATTTTGACATCTCCATGTGAAAGAGCAGATGATTTCATGTATGGAATGGAACATACACATCAAACTTATGTTTTCGGCACAATAACGGAACAGACAATTAATACAATATTTCTGGTTCGGTGCCCTTAAACTTTGGACTACTGTAGAGGGAAGGAAGGATCTGAAAATTTGGCTCCTACCTTCTGTGAACAATCGTATCATATACCAAAAAATCAGCACTTTTAAAAATCGTCGAAAAATAACTTTCGGCCGTTTTCGTGAAATGGCCCACATTAGGTTAGGGCGTGACAGCGGGAAGTGAAGCAATCCTTGAATTTGACCTTCTTTCTCAAAGGCGAGTTATTTATGCGATATTTCGGAGTCTTGATGTGGATACAGCAAACCCGAATCTTCGTATCTCCCGTTTCTCCGAGTCTGAAGACCTGGTTTCAGAGTGCGCTGAAGATTGAAGCCATTGGCTCACATGAGTTCGATTTCTATCTATTCAGTTTCTTAAGACGGACAACTATTTGCCTATTATTGTTTGCCTCTTATTTTCTTACCTTCGTAACTTATGTTTTTCCAAGTTATGTAACTGAGAGAAAGTTGTAAAAGAGGGAGTAGTAATAGATTTAAAAACATCCTGTTGAACCTCTCTGAAGAGTGGAGTCTACACTCAAATTAAACCATTTAGGGGTTTAGCCGTTAGAAAAATTCAGAAAATATTTGAGTCACTTCGTTGGTGGTACAGGCATGACTAAATTATTTTGTTGACTTTCTAGGTGGGGTTCAATAACCATTCAACAGTTAGTAACTATTAAAAACTGATTTTTAAATCACTATACTGATCATAATTCCTTCATTAAGGGGATAACTTCAATGTTTGAGTAATTATGCTCACTTTAGTGAGCTGCAGAAGAATTCATAATCATAGAGTGTGAATGTGCATGTGGAACATTCAACACATTTTCACCATATAGTGAGTGCCCTCAAATCACGACTAATGAATTGCATTGAGTGCATGGTTCCTCCTAACGCTACGCTTAGGGGCCCATTCACACTCTATTTCCTTCCATGAATTAACCCACCCTTAAACCCACAAAATAAATCTTATAATTGACGTAACTCGAAAACTTCGATCGGAAATCTTCAGTAGAATCGGTACCTGGCCGTGTCAGTCACTTAGGTGTAACACCCTGTATACGTGCTTACCTTGAAAAGTATTTAACCCTAATTGAATGAGAAGATCATGAGAAAGGTATAAAAAATATTGGATTCAGTTATGTTTTGCCTTCAAGTCAACATGTAAATTTCTGGAGCTTTGTTTCCACTGAAAAACTGTTCTTCTCCAAAGTTGAAATTTCCTCTCGCATTTTCCGTTTTAGGCCATCCTAACCTACTTTGTTCGTTTCAGTCTGTCTTTCCGTGTTTCCGCAAACCTGCTGTATGAGAGTGGGCTAGAGTTTTAGCCATTCTGGCCAAATAGAATCTGTCAGGACTTGACAGATGCGGCAGTAGTGGGTTTCCCTCAGTCTTTCTTGACGATACAGCAGTCCCTCCTGTCCTCTCTGGCGTTAGCCACACACTATGAGTGTGCCCGAGATGGACCGCGAGAAGGTTCCAGGTTTTTATGAGATGGATGCCTGATCCCATTTCGATGAAATCTTCTGGGAATGTGCGGGTTGGGATGAAGATGTCCCTCGTGAGTTTCATTTCCCAGAAATCTCTACATCACTCTGCTCATGCAAGTGTGATGGATATGGTTAGTTGGCCCTTCCCGATTCTTGAATCCGTCGCCTTGGGAGATGAATCAGACGTTTTCGTACATTAAACCACTCAATGGAAGGGGGCAACTATACCATTCCATCACCTAACACTCTACAACACACAAATAATCACTTTCTCAGGTTGTAGTGGTCCGATGGCGCTCAAAGTTTCAGGATAGTCGGAGAACAACGATGTAATAATCTCAAATCAATTTCAACTCGATTGAATCATCATTCTACCCGCAACAGAATCAGCTCGACAGACCCACGATACATGTCGACTAACCTTTTGGAGAGGTATGCCAGAAATCGTTTTCGTCCCGTGAATCGTAAACAACTTGTATTCTACATCTTTCGAGATTATCTGAAACATTTCATTGATTGTTTCGTTTATGTTACCTGAACGAGCGAGCCATGTGTCACACCCAACTTTGCAGACGTGTTTTGCCCCGAGTTCGTGGACTATTGGGGAAAAGAATGAAGTCTGGCACCAGATTTTTATTTTAAATAACTCTCAAACAACAAGCAGCCCGAGTTTGACGATGTTTATCTGTTGAATCATTTGTAGAGAGTTGAAAGGCCTTAGATTGAGGAAAATCCAATTTCCTTATTGTAGTTCATGAACGCTACATCTAGTCCCCGCCTTTGACTTCCTCATTGCCTACCTATAGGCGTTGCCGTTGACTTTTGATGAACGCGTTGGATAAGACTTCATTGCGGCTCCATTAAATGCACGTTTATATTTATCTTCCATCAGTTCAATACCCCATTTATTTTGTCTGGTCGTTAGATCCGTCCAAGAAAACGGTTTCGATAGGAGGATTTATACGTTTCCCGCGAGAACGGGGCGGCGAAAGGGATCCTGATTTAGAGCGCAAGGACTGATATCATTATGCCTTCTGGGGCACCCTAATCCCCCGGGGGACATCCGATAGCGTCTTCGCTTCCAATCGAATTTCTCGAAGGACGAAGACGGACAACTCAATCAGACGACGTCCTTTTCAGCCTTCATAGCTTGTTTTCGTCAAGATTTCCACCGCTGAAAAGACGCTGCGTCTAGAAGAAACGAGTTCCTCCCTACTAGCTAAACGGATAAAGCCTTTAGTAAATTTTCTCCCTGAGATCATTTAGGTGAGCCCACAGCGGCGAAAAGCCACCAGAACGAGGTCATCAGTCACAAACTTTTGTTTCGTACCATTTTACTATACACTTCATTGAATAAGTGTATATATTGTCATTGTTAAACTAGTTCGTTAATGGAGAGTAGGGATAAATCAATTATGGCATCCAAATCAAAATCGAACTATCAATATCGATACTAACGGTATATCGGTCCATAAACATTTATGTTTCAACGATATATTGGCTAAATATCGACTTTCCTGTTGATACTTTTTTCAACCATACAAAACCACAGAACGTAGAGTAAACTGTTTTCTGTGATACAAAACCAACGCAGTTTCGTGTTATCTACTATTAATTCTTAAAATTTTATATTATAATCCACAAATGTGAATGAATTTAGCTCATATTTCGAGGGACTATGCGGATAAGGCCTCTTGAGGTCTAATCACCTTTCATCTCAACTAATAATATTTACTTCAGTCTGTAAAATGTCACAACGAATCTTTAGGAAGTTTGACCAATAACCTCGACATCTTTCATCTGTAGATTTCTTTATTTTCTGTTTTATAATGTTGTCACTTTGATTGTAACGTGGAAGCTGCTGTGCCATCTCCTTGGCAGCGTATTTTTCAATTGAATTAGTAATTGAAGACAGCAGAAGGACAAAATGGACCTGTCAGAAGGCCTCCACACAGTCCTGACCTCATACCCATGGATTTTTACCTTACCTTCAGAGGACTCTTTTTTTGTGCCTTAATTCTGCTTTGAAAAAAATGTTTAGGCATAAAAAAGACAGCACATTTAACGCTCTTTCCACAGGTTACCTCAAATTCGAATTTTTCGTGAAAACTAAAGGAAGAATTTTAGTGAAGTATGGACGAAATCCATGAACAAATATTAAAAGTGAAGTAACTCGGAAATGAAGTCTCTAAAGATAAAACTTCAGGAGGCACTTTTGGTCGGAAACAGCTTGTATAATACGTGGAAATAGGTCGGACACGACTCGCGTTACATCCTAAACAGGGTGTCCCAGGGGTTATGCACAATTCGACTCCTACGTGTTCTACAACTCACTTCCGAACAAAAATGCCTCATGGCAATTTTTTACCAGAAGCCTCGTTTCCGAGTTATTCGTGATTTAAGATTTTCTTCGTGTTTTTGATCTTATGTCATTAAAACTGTCATAACTCCCTCAATTTTGGATATAGCCCAAATATGATGACACCGTTGGAAAGAGCGTTAAATTTTCTACCTACTTGATGTCATAAAACAATTTTTTTATTGCATTGAAGATGTGCGATTGCTGCGAGAAATGGCAGTTTTGTCAAAATCTCAAACTAGAAACCCCATTAATGCTTGACGCAGAACTGTGCAGGCCCGGTAAAACGTGCTCCAAACTGTCAGCTTTCCAACGGTGTAGTCGTTTTGGTTTTTAAAAATATTTTTAGTTAAGGAAATGGTGTTTAACGGCAGAAAAACGTCTATTTTCTGTTAAAATTGAGGTTTTTCCAAAAGTCTCTAAGAAAAAAGGTTGGAATCGGGATATACGTAACTTTTCTCACTGAATCGAATGGTGACAACGACAGATCTCTCAAGTGACGATTTAAGTTAGTTTTGTCTGATGCGTATACCCGTTCGTTTGTGAACAGCGTCTACGGCATTTCTAACCTGACCGGCCAAAATGAAGATAATCGAAGAGCCGAAAGAGGGCTATTGTTTGATCTACAAATATTTTTTCCTCATACTATCCGACGTGTTCGCAAGGGTGTGAGTTGTACACAGGAGGAGAATGACTCCCTTGCTGCTTCAGAAGCATAACAATTTGGCAAAACCGAATACCAAAATCATGTCAACATACTCCCTTGTGGTAGGTATAGCTACTCTGCTGAAAGCTACTGATCGCAATAAATCTTGAATGAACACGAACAATAGCCGTCTCTTCGATTATCCTGACTTTGGCTAGACAGCTTAGGAATGCCGTAGATGCTGTTCACAAACGAACGTTTTCATTCATTTTCATTTTTAATTTTTGAATAGGTATTTATTTTATGGTTTATATCTTAACAATCTTGTTTAAACTATAACTCTTTATATGAACTCGATTTAAACCCCATTATCTTACCATTGGCCTACAACTAGATAACAAGTTTGAGTAAGCAAAAATTTTACTAAAACTGAATTTATCAGAAGCAACCATCAACATCAACATTGCAACACCCAATGCTACGGCCGAATCAGAATGGGGTTGGTAATACACGGCGCACAAAGCAACCCCTCCTTCAAGACCGGGCGGTCGTGCGTGTCATTGCATATCTTGCCCCTGACCAAGACAATGCCTCCTCCGTAGCTTTCCCGATTTTCAAACATTAGGTTATACAGGGTGTCCCAGGAGTTATGCACAATCCGACTCCGAACAAAAAGGCCTCCTTGCAATTTTTTTGCCTCGTTTCCGAATTATTCGCAATTTAAGATTTTTTCGTGTTTTCGATCTATTTTGGAGGTAGCTCAAATTTGATGACACCGTTCGAAGAGCGTTACATTTTCTATCTATTTGATGTGAAAACATTTTTTTTTTTATTGCATTGAGGATGTGCGATTGCTGCGCGAAATGGCAGTTCTGTCAAAATGCCGTCTCTCGGCTCTTTGATAATCCTGACTTTGGCAGGACAGCTTAAAAATGCCGTAGACGCTGTTCACAATCGAACGGGTTTACGCATCCAACAAAGCTAACTTAAATCGTCACTTGAGAGGTCTGGCGTTGTCACCATTCGATTCAGCGAGAAAAGTTACGTATATCCCGATTCCAACCATTTTTCTTAGAGACTTTTGGAAAAACCTCAATTTTAACAGAAAACACACGTTTTTCTGCCGTTAAACACCATTTCCTTAACTAAAAATATTTTTTAAAACCAAAACGACTACACCGTTGGAAAGCTGACAGTTTGGCGCACGTTTTACCGGACCTGCACAGTTCTGCGTCAAGCATTAATGGGGTTTCTAGGCGAGATGAAAAACAGGCGATTTTGAGATTTTGACAAAACTGCCGTTTCGCGCAGCAATCGCACATCTTCAATGTAACTAAAAAAATGTTTTCTGACATCAAATAGATAGAAAATTTAATGCTATTTCTAACGGTGTCATCATATTTGAGCTGTATTCAAAATTGAGGGAGTTATGACAGTTGTAATTACTTAAGGTCAAAAACACGAAAAAATCTTTAATTGTGAATAACTCGGAAACGAGGCCTCTGGCGAAAAAATGCTAGGAGGCAATTCTGTTCGGACATGAGTTGTAGAACACGTAGGAGTCGGATTGTGCATAACTCCTGGGACACCCTGTATATGTACTGAGAGGTTGATAGTTACTGTATATGGTTTACCTACTGCAAGCTATGCTGCAAGGTGTGTGCACAATCGAATGATTATCACAACTGATTGATGATTCCATTTCAATTATCTTTCGTGTCGCGATTGGATTAATTTTGCCGCCAGCGATCGCCAATTTCGTCCGCCCAAAGTGCACGCCCTCAGATTAAGTTCGGGGGGCGTGGTTGATATCTAATATAGTCGCTTCCTGGGTTTACGGAGGTTTTCCTTTTCCACTACATTCTCATCCTCGGGACGGGGTCCTCCAGCCCGCATCGTATAGATGATAATTCACTGCATAACCCTTAAGGGGCGAGCGCGGATGGGGGTAGGAAAGGCCTCCAATATCTGTCCCCAAAGCCTAGTCCCGCATCTCACCCGAGCAAACATATTCAATTGGAGGAATATTATGTGGGATCCCTTCATAACCTCGATAACCGCGGGTTCTGAGCGGGGGGAGGAAGGAATATCGGACAAACCCATATAAAATCCTCCCCATGAATTCGGAACTTACAACTACTAAGTCCGTTTATTCATGCTGAACATCATGATAAATATTACTACTTCCCCAACAACCCAAAGGCCGAAAGGAAAGTGTAATTCCTAAAGTAAATACGAAGAAAAAGAAGAAATACCCCCAACCAAATATATTAGTAAGCATGCATTACAGTGACATCCCTATGTCCAGTTTACATATAAACACACTTATAAACATAACTTTAAACCCATGATTAGTATTTGAATCGATTTTTTAAAGGTCCACCCAATCTAACTTGTGGGAAATTGGGAAAAACGTTCGGAAAGTCCCTGGATTAACTTTCTGGGAGGAAGCTATTTTTTCCTACTAAGTTGAACGAATTTCACGTTTTCCAGGTTTGTTTTACATTTTTTAAGCCCCTTCTAGCGGTCATAAGCCGTTATATCGGTCATTGCTAGGACTCACTCTAGGACTTAAGCCCTTTAAAAAAAAATCGCTGTACTCTGGAGTAATGTTTCACGTTTTTCACTCTAAAACGACTTCGAACACTGCTTTGGGCAGTGGAAAAAAAGGATGGAGCGGTGTGTGGCGAGGGGAGGGGAGTATATTGAGGGGAAAAGTTCGATTGTACCAAAATTTTTTTAATTAAACCATTTTTTATAAGTAGTCTTATTTAATGCCTACACCTTGTACATTTGTACTTTTGCTAGATTCAACATGCTTCATGGTCCCCAAAACGTAATTGAACGTGTAAGAAATGAAAAATTTTATTGTAGAAATAAAATGTATAAAATGTGAAGTCGTGACACATGAAAATGAACTAGCTGCTATTCAAAAATAATGTAGAAATTCACGTAGTAATTTTAATTAACTGCTGAATCTGGCTCATCAGAGGTAGTGGTCCAATTCAAACTTTGTAGATAAAAATCCTGGGCAGTCAGCGGCAAAATCAAAGTGGTAGAATTTGGAGATGGAAAACAGCAGGCGTTCGATGTTCTTTTTTAGCTTTGCTTCTATCGAGGCGACTTTTTTGTTTGTATTTTTATTTTTTTACTTTATTTCATTGATTTATTTATGTTTTGTAGAATTGAGACCACCAAATAGTGCCGTAATCCTTAACAAAAGTGACTGAAAAACTCTCTTTTTTGAGAAACTCTCTACTGTGCGCCATTAATTTGAGCCAATGTTGAGGAGTGGAAGGGTTGAGGTTGTTTCTGTTACATTTTCGAGGAGATCGTGGGAGTGATTCCTCAGTCTTTCATAGTGTCGCTCACACTCATTATCCGATTGTTAACCGATCATGGTCTTCCCTTTAGCCTATCCAAGTGTCTGATTATGACCTTTATTAGCAACCTGTCGCCTAATTATCATACCTACGAGTACATGATTGGAGAAGCAACTCTTAGGCGAGTTGTTACATAACGTGATTTGGGAGTGATCCTCGACACCAAGCTTACCTTCTCTGACCATATTATGGCTGTGACATCCAGAGCTATACGCGTTTTGGGCTTCGTCAATGAACGCATGTGAATTCACGCACGTACCAGCAATAGTTGCCCTGTATAAAGCTTTTGTCCTTCCAGTAATGGAATATGCATCTGTTGTTTGGAGTCCCTTCTATAGTTGACGCATTGATCAGACTGAAAGGTTACATATCAGGTTTCTGATATTCCCTCATATTCCTTCATATTCCCTCAGCCACAGTGAATTATGATGCACTTGGTCGTGGCTGTGGGATGGTGGGCCTTGGTGATCGTAGACGCCTCTTAGATATGTCTTGCTTCTGGAGACTAATGCATGGAGAGGTCGACTCCCGATGCTGTCCCTCGAGCATGCTCACATAACAAATCATCTCCACCGCTCCTTTTTCATCCAAAAATTGTTCGAGCGGGTTACGCAGAGAAGCTAACCTCCTAATCAACCAATCCTCATGTATATATAGTCTATACTGTTTTAGATTCTTTTAGTTCTATTCGCTCTTGCCTTCTTAGTAGTTTGTTGAGTTGCATTTTGTCATAATATTTTCTCCCCGAGCCTCTTAATAGTTTCGATTGCACTTTTTTCTCTATTATCAACTATGTTACAGTTCACTTTATTATTTTGTTCTTTGTATTCATAAACTTCGTTCTTCTTGGTGTCTTGGGCTTTTCCGTATTATTGAATAAATAAATCAATTTCGAAATCGTTAGCTTGCGAAATACGTCGTTATTTGTGTATTCCAACATACCATGGACTGGTTTCAAGGTGCAATGTCTGTCCACCGTTTCAGCTATAAAACACCTTACGATTTCGTTCATCATTTAATGATTCATCATATTCTACAAGGTGATTGAATTAAACTTTTTTTCCAGGATCCCGCCGCTAGTACAGACATTAATGGGAACGACGATGACCCGATGCCGCGGGACAACGGGGACAACAAGCACGGGACCAGGTGCGCCGGGGAGGTGGCGGCCGTAGCCAACAACGCCTTCTGCGGAGTCGGCGTAGCTTACAACGCCAGCATCGGCGGTGAGTGGAGTTCAACACATTCCCAAACAAGGAAAAAAATAACTCCAACAAAAACCCTTAACATTTCTTCCCCCTAAAAAAGCCCTTTGAACAAGAAGGGGAAAAAACTCTAAATCTCAGGAGAAATCCCAAACTGGTCAACGTGGCGCAGTCAAGCCCGTTGGAAACGTCCAAGTTCCTGTATTGACCCATAGGTTACAAGCCACATATCTAACTTAGAAGGTTGCTATCCGAGTTTTTGGCACAGCTACACGACTTCCAGTGTCGAAGCGTGCAATTCTAAACACTCCTCTGTGCTCTGTGGGTCTTGCACGCTGGGGCACTGGATTTGTCTGGCAAAAACGGGTGTCAGCCTGCTCAGGTGGAAGTGTGTCTAGACACGCCCCTACCTGTTACTCAATTCAAGAACTTTGTGTATCCAAGGTCTCTGACTGACTTTCAGTTTCCTCTTCGGAAACCAGGATTTTCCTGGTGGGATTCAACGTGAGGGCATCCACAAGGTCAAATATCCTCAAGTTCTCCCGAACCCGACTCCGAGGAGGACTTATTAAGTGGTGATATTGCATCCTAGCCGAACCCGCTCTCAGGAGCCTAGAACTTGAAACAAATTTCAGATTATCATCAATAGAGCTGGGAGGTTTGAATTAAATGCCTACTTCAAAGTTAAACAGGTACCTAGCGGTTTGGTTTACCTGGAAGGCTGCTAGCAGACATTCAATATTCTGAAGCGTGTACGAACAACTTTGAATTGAGTCATAAATTGGAGAAACGGTTTAGTCTGGGTTTAAAATCCGGTTTGAATAGTACCTAACATACAGTTGTCAGGATGTTTTGCTTGAAGAATGTCGTTTCAATAAATCTATTATTGTTATTAAAAATTAGTACTGAACTTCTTAAACGAATTTGGATGGTCAATTACAGTCAAACTGTATCTGATCTAGATGCCAAGGCGTCCTGCTAGCCAAAGAGAAACATCTTGCTCCAAAATCGCCCTCAGCTCACCAGGAACAATGTCATTATTGACATCTCCATGTTATTACGACACAACCGTGTCAAAAACCTTAGTTTGTTATGCCAGTCAAAGAATACTTCTCAGTTGATCTGATGATTAGTGATTGTAACCAAATGGTCACAAACTATGTTAATTTCAAATGAGCATACTGTAATATCCGCCTCACGAATCAATTGACAGGTTTAGCCATTTTCCATAACTTCACTATTAATTATTCGGATTATGTTTTCCGCAAGAAATGAACGATGAACGTGAACCGAAAGGTCCATAGAAAGTTGACTTCTGAGAACTGAGAAATTGGTTTCTGATAGTCTCGTAATAATTTTTCAGAAAAAAACTCGGAAAAGCGTTTTTTCCCATGTAGGTTATTGCTTTTTTTCGTACAATGGAGCTGACAGGTTCAGACCGAGCCTTTGTTGTGCCCTTCAATTTCCCGTTGATTCCTCGATCTCTATTGGTCTCGTTCTAAACCGTCAGAGTCGGAAGTTAACATGCCATTGTGTCTGCGTTTGAGTGCGTGTTCTCAAGCGGTTAATGATTTGAATAATAACTGGAAGATAATAGGTTCGCACGCATTAACTAAAAGATCGTTTATCACCACGCACATTCTCAGATCTATGCGTACATTACAGCGCTCGCAGTTATTTATAACCTCTTTGGGTTATCCGAATAGATTTTGAGGCTCATTTTAGCCTGTAGTAGGTTGTTCACTCGAATAATTCTGAGCATTGCACATGCACTACAAGATATGGAGGAGGCCTGTTCTAATGCATAACAAGCAATTAACAACACCTAGTTTTCAAGATACAGAATGGGCTGTAATATATCGTATCCCATCAAAAATCAATCTTTTCAGGAACCCGATTTCGGTATAGAAGGATGTGGAATAGTAGGTATTATACCATTTTTATTAGGGCTAACGTACGAGTATAAACGATTTTTGTAAGAAGATTCCTTTCCTATCTTCTGTGTGGTAAATAAAACTGGGCGACGAGGTCAAGGTTTCGTACCATGTGAACATCAGCCAGACTGGTCTATTGTTTTGGCCATGGTTGGGTTGCATCGTCTCACAGTGCTTCAAGTACCTGATGGACAAAACTGAGAAAATCAAAGTTATTCAACAAAAACTACGTATTTGTGCCTCTTTTGAGAGGCCTACAGATGGGAAAAATCGGCATAGTTGATCCGGGAGTACCCTCCTAATTATGCTGGTACCGCCAAACAATTATTACATAATAAAATAAATAATAAGGGGCTTTTGACTTAAAATCACCCATAATTTTTAGAATGACCCAATTACACTTTACACACAATTAGGTAGAATTTTGTTTAGAAATGGAGCTTTTGTGGTTTCAGGAGTGCGAATGCTGGATGGGAGCGTGAATGACGCGGTTGAGGCCCGTGCTCTGTCCCTCAACCCGGACCACATCGACATTTACTCGGCGTCCTGGGGCCCGGAAGACGACGGGAAGACCGTCGACGGGCCCGGACCCCTCGCCCGGAGAGCTTTTATCAACGGAGTCACCACGGTAATCAATCATCATCCATCAACTGTACGTAGAATAACTGAACGAGTTGCAAGGTAGCATTTGAAAATTAGAGATGGAGTGAAGGCTGTAAGCGGCGAGCCCTCTCCCCTTAGAAGAGTAATAGCAACTGAGTGACGGAAGACGGAATAGAAAAGCTAATCTTGATTTCGAATGACACAAATGTTTCCTCCCTGGACAAGATTTAAAAAAATCTGTCTGCCATCTCAAAACAGGTGGAAATCAAAACAAAGATGACTATAATTCTTTCTCTTTTGCTGTCACAATTCCTGAACCGTGTGCCCTGTAGACATTTTATTGTGACCAAAGACATAAATCAATAGAAGAAGAATCGACTCGATTCCATAGAGTTATAAATCACAAAAATCGGACTAATTTAGGGTTGTTTATGTGCATGTGTGATGATGGTAAACCCCAGAAAGTGTTTAAACCCGAGTTAAAGGAGTTCTGGACTACTTCATATGTACAAATCTCGGAAGTTTTTATTTCTGTCGTGAGGGCGGAATGGACAGTCCTTCATTCAAAAGCTACTCAAACAGCCGATTTTCTCGCTTCTTTCTCAGTTTGATTAACAAAATTTGGACTAGTTTTGAAACATAACTCTAATTGCATATGAAAATGTGCTACATAAAATGTGCTATCTGTGATGTACTTTCAGTTCATTTTTGTTACTGATGATGACCTAACCGCCGAAATCGATTTAACTGTGTACTCATTATTTTCGTGGAATTATAGACAACGTTTTATTTTACTCCGTTTTTATTGCAATGGGTTTCCATAACTTCGCCGCGAGTGATTTAGTCCAAATGTATTACTTATCAATATGTTTGGGGTCCACAAGTTGGGTGCATATGACAATTTCTATAGGGTACACTGTTTGGGATTAACCAACTGGAATATGAGAAATGCCTGCCATTTTATATTCGTTATCCTTTCGACCTGTCCCGACTATAGGGATTGTATAATATTTCGAATGAAAAATATAACTCCACAAATGAATATTTGAACTCAATGATTCCGATACAGCTTTACGCACCTCTTCAGTTGGTTCACCGGAAAAGTAAATAGAAGAATTTTGGGTTGGAATTCAGTTGCTGTAGAATCGCTATCACGTTAGGTCGATGGATGGGGTTAGGTCGACATGGATTGTTACCAGTTGTACGTGACTTCAACAAATTCCATGTACCGCTTTAGTGTTTCATCCCGCATCATGAAAATCCAATTCCGCGATATTGTATTCCCTTTATTATATATTCTCGTTTCCAGGGAAGGAAGGGCAAAGGTTCAATTTTCGTTTGGGCCAGCGGCAACGGCGGACGTCACACTGATTCGTGCAATTGTGACGGCTACACGAACAGCATTTTCACTCTGTCTATTTCCAGTGCTACTCAGGGAGGGTGAGTTGATTATTTATTCACTAAACCAATAGCGTTCCGTTACTCTCTGGATGATTATTGCCGCTCGCGATTTTTTATTTATTCACGTTCTGATCGACCAATAGGGTTTGCTTAAATGCGAACTGACTCCTTAGTCAATAACATAATTAAATTGACAGTTCATCACATATGAAGAGTCCAGGGGAGAATGGGGTGATATCAATTTTTTTCGGTTTTGATTCAAAGTTGGCAATATGTAGTCCTCACAGAGCAGTTTCACTTGAATTATCAAACAACGAAGAAAAGAAGCTATCTCGCACGGAAATCAGATTTTGAAAATATTGTATACTGGAAAACCACGTATGGAACAACTGAAGTTCAACAAAGTAAAATAAAAAGCCTACCCACTCTTTACTTGCTCGCAGGTTTATAAAAAAAGTTGTCGAAAACTCGATCAGCAATTCTTGAATACGAAATTCCATTGAAACAATATCAGCTAACTCGATCGATTCGCAGTAATTTTTACTGTTAACAACACGTTCACATTCGTGTTGAGGCTGTTTTACCTGCAAAAAGGTAAATTGAAAAAAACAACAACATAATTTTCATTTTAAGTAGGAAGGTACGCACTAATTACCTACTTCTAAGACCAACCAAATCTATCTCAATTGAATATTACATTTAGGCAATTATCTCTATGCTTATTTTCCTTCTTTTTTTTTGCTCATTTTACACTTAGCAATCGTCTAGCAGACTAAAACTCTTGTTAAAGTATGTAAATAATCTAGTAGGTATGTAAGGTATGTATCATGAGTCTGTACTATATTGTTGAAAATTTTAAGTGTAGTGTAGAACACCAAAATCATAATTTCCACTAACATTTTGTGTTTGTCCGTCTGAGATTCGGTTCCATTTGCGGTGTACTGTACAAGTGCAATCGTATCCACCCGTACAATTTCCACAATTTTTGCTTTTTATCGATCCGATTTCCATAAGTGTACTTGAATCATTAGAGCAATCTCTCTTGAATTTCATTAGCAGATGCCACTCTACCATGTTGTAACTGAACGGTTTGTTCCAATTTTAAGTGTACTTTCTTGTTTCAGTTACAAACCTTGGTATCTGGAAGAGTGTTCTTCGACACTCGCCACCACCTACAGTTCTGGGACACCTGGTCACGACAAGAGCATCGCCACGGTGGACATGGATGGTCAACTCAGACCAGACCACATTTGCACTGTGGAACACACAGGTATATTCAACTATTAAGCAGCGCGTCCACTTGTGGAATTTTAATTGTGGTGACAAATTGGTACAAATATTGGTACTGAAAAATAATAATGAGAAATACTGAAGTTGAAATTCTTGCAGCTGCAGCCGCAATCCTGAATGGAGTTGATACTACAGAAAGTCGTTGCGTCTGCCCACGAAAATTGTGGGTTCGTCTATCCATTAAGATGGAAGGAAACAATTCTCTAACGACTTTATAAAAAGCTTAATTTTCTTGAATGCGGTTACTTAGAATTTGATTTTAACCCCAGAACTGCCTTGTTTGACCCGAGTCGGTTTGGGATTGCCATTGCTTGAGTCGCCTTCCTCACGCGTCCACACTTGATCCCCTTTCAGATCGTATGTAAACGGTATAGTGTGTTTCCGGCTTTAGATGAACGAGGAATTAAGCTGTTCAAACAGCTCTTGACAATAGTTTGTATCTTCTGTTCACAACCAGTTACTGCAGATAAACGTTTTTTGGAATACTTGAGCCGTCGAACACCCACTGAACCCCCAACAACCACGTAAATTAGATCACCAGGTGTGTTTCAGTTTCCTTTGTTCACATCAAGGGAGTGAGCTCCTCGGTGGTGTCCGTTTCCATTATAAAGCAGTTCATCTGCTGTCAACGGCTCCTTTGTTGAAGGATCTAGCCGATTCTATAGCCACTCGTGCCCCAGTTGAGGACTTCAACATTCTGTTAACCTCACTTCTTCTTGGAACGAACCATTGTGATACAATCATGTGCATTCCTATGTAAAGTAGAGTACTATGGAACCCGTACTGTTTGAATATCTCCCGAAACCATCATCCTCTATTGGGCAGAAAGGATCCCCTGTTATAACACTCAATCAGATTTCTCTTCTGGGCCATGATTCTCGAAAGGACTCGCATATGCTATTCTGGAGAGCCCTGCTTTGGCCAGCTCCGAAAGATATAAAATACCTTTTGTTGAGCTGCATTCATCATACACAAGCTGTTACCATGGTCAATACCACGATTTAAATGTTTGATGGGCGTTCATCAACGAAACATTTGACAGTATCCTGACTCAACAATTTCCTCTAATGATGTCTGTACAGTACAAGTTAACCTGTAGTTTTAGCGGCATTGCGGTGGTAGTTCACATGTTCACTCTTAACAGACTACTATACATAATTGTGTTATTATACTGAATTGGTAGGCACTTTCCTCCTGTTTTTACCGAGTTGTAAATCTCACTCTATTCATGCCTCCATTAAAATTCCAAAATATGACAACTTTTTGAAGTCGATTTTTATTTTTTCAGGTTGTAGTTTGTCCTCGTGTAGTAAATGTCGTAATAACACATAATTTCGGTTGCATATCGTATACTGTTTTGGTTAACTTGGAAAACGAAAAACGCTTGATTATTCAAATCCGATCCTTATACTGGAAGGCTTCAACTATATTATGAGGCGTCGCATTCAAGATGTTTTGTTACCACAGTCTCCTCGTTGAACTCTTTCAGGAACTTCCGCTTCAGCTCCTTTGGCTTCCGGCTTGTGCGCTCTGGCCCTGGAAGCGAACCCCGAGCTGACCTGGAGGGACATGCAGCACATAGTCGTCATGACCTCAAACCCCCAACCCCTGATGAAGGAAAACGGGTGGATCACCAACGGAGTTAATCGCAAAGGTTTGAGTTCCACATTTGATTTACACCTTCCTGAATTAAATAATCAATTCAGACTTTTCCTTTTCATCGTGTAGTGACGTAAAGAGCTCGGCTGATTTATTGATTCCGAAACGAGAGGAAAAACACATGTAGGTCTGATTATTCCTTATCTATGATTCTTATCACCGGTTAGGTAAGGTTAAGAATAAATCCATTTAGCCTAAACTTATTTCCACTTTTGTTTGTTTGGAATATTTTAAAACACAACTTGTAAGCATAATACATACTGAAACAATAGTTTTACTAGCAAGAGTATGGGGTAAAGGAATGACGTAACAATAGTATCATTTGCACTCTATTTTCACCCATCTTTCTTTTGGATTTTTTAGAGTAGGTACAGTACTAGACCAGACTACACTATACATACTATATAGCGGAAGTTATGAACACCGAAAGAAGCGCCTCCTGGAGCGGGAAACAGTGAATCAAAATCACTCAATCCTCCTCAATCTTTGAAAACTCATATCTCTATTTTCCACTGCTTAAATTTAATATTTTAAAATGCCAAAATGTGTTTTTTACAGAATTTTATAAAAATAAGAACAAAAAAGTCGAAAATTTTTCGATTTTGACTCAGAACCTCTTCAAAAAATTAACGCTTCTTCTTTCTTTATTCCAGTGAGTCATAAATTCGGATACGGGCTCATGGACGGCGGTGCTATAGTTTCACTAGCAGAGCAGTGGACTTCAGTTCCCCCTCAGCACATCTGCAAATCTCCTGAAGTTAACGAGGACAGGTAAGAATGTAACAGCCGTATTCTTGTGTAATGTGCAGGCAAAACAATGAACGCACTTGATAAACCTTTTTTATTAGAGGAACTAAATCACATGAGTAGTTGTGGGGGAACTGTACGGGTGGGGAATACAACAGTGTTGCCACTCAAGCACAGCACACATCTTGTACACTGCCAACGCCATAAACCTGTCTGATTTGGAACAATGAGACTACTCGAAACAGAATGAACTTAATTTTACTCTTAAGATAGCGATGTATATGTTTATCGTTTTCGTTGGTTTGTTCTGTTAGGTTCTCTTCGTATCAGTTATAAAGGGTGTTTCATAAAGTACGCAGTTTTTTAATAAATGCGAGCAACGCATTCTTATCGCGAAAACTCATTACAAAAACGGTGAGTGCAACGCAGAGACTGTCTGTAAACTTTGCGCGATACTGAACTACTCCATGGCTACAAAACGGAAAAACGGCAAATGGTCTTCTAATCGGAGTGATAATAGATAGCGAAAATGAAACAGTGCTGACAATCTTCAAACTAATTAATCTAGTTCAATTAAAAAACTGACATTTTTATGAAACACCTTCTAGTTCGCCTTATTTTGTTCTTGGATCACCACGGCGTTCCACATTAACCAGTATTACGGGACTTTTGTCAATGCGGAGCTCCTTTGATAATTTCACTGATAAAGGGTTCCAGCATGTTTGTTTTAAATATATTTTTAAAAGGAAGCAGATGAAATTCTAACAATACCAATGCCAACCTCTCTGCTCCCTGAGCAGCAGTAGTTCCTTTGAAGATTTTTCAAGATTTTGCTAAAAAGCTACGTCATTTTTCTCGTGTATTATCCATAATAGTTTGTGTCGGATTTCAAAATGTTTGTTTACTTTTAGGCCGATCGACCAAGCTTATGGCAGTGTTCTCACGACCACCGTGGACGCCTCAGGATGTCCCAGTAGTGTCAACGAAGTCAGATACGTCGAACACGTCCAGTGTAAAGTTTCATTAAGGTAATTGTTCCTCAATAAATTTTCTAGGATTCGATATTCATTGAATGGGGCCTATAAATGTGGTAGGAAATTCAAGTTTTTCCAATGTAATCTATTGCAGAATTATGAAATACTAGTTTTTCCAGTTTAAACGAGTTGTAATCCGTACAGAAAAGAGGGAAGGGTGGGGTTTGAGAACAATCAATATTTCATCAGAATATTTGGCACTTGAACATGAACTTCAAATAGTAGTGCAGGGGCCACTATGAAATTGAGTCTTTGAACGACGTAATCATTAGTTGATATTGTCATTCGAGAATAAAAAATAAATAACTCCCCATTTTGATGGAGTTTGGGTATACAAATGGTGAAACTCGTCTAGTTTTCCCCGGAGCCGAAAAATTTCATTAGCTGTGTGATTCTCAAACTACGGGCAATTTGCAGGTCCTCACATTTTAAAAATGCAAGTGTTTCTTTTGCTAGGTTTTTGGATGTTTATCACGTAATTGGCCTCTCTGGATGTCTTTCTGATCCCCTGTCATTCAAGAGACCCCATTATTCTCCGCGAAATTTAAATTTTATAGAAGTCTAAACAATGGCGCGGTTTCGGTCACGACAATGACAATTTGGTATGTTTTCATCGACATGACTACGCCCATTCGGACTTTCTTTAGAGATTCTTTCAATACTACTGGACTTTTCGTGGGTTTAAAAAATGCAACGTGATGCGGCCTTCCAAGAGAATGAGTGGGTAGAAAGAAAATCTTGGGCTCAACCGTAATAGGTGAGCAACTAAGGCCGTTAAAATGACTTTGAATAAACCTACCGTTCAGGGCGACTCGAAGATGTGCCCGCTTGCTTGTGAGTCACTGCTACCACCAAAAGAAGAGATCGAAAATCCCCGTTTTGTTCTCTCAGAAACACATTTTTTTTTGGCCCATGACAATGGCCCTAAACTAAAGTGACCTGAATAAAGTGCAGTGTTAGGACATTAGAAACCTGAAGCAGGGGTTGAAAAACCATCGACCGCTGCTATTCAGATGTGATTAAGATTTAATATTCTCAGTTTGAATATTCGAAAAACCAACTCGAAGTTGGAAACCTCGATACAGTCACAGGTCATGACAATGACAAATCAGGTTCTCTCAACCCAAAAAACATGGAAATTATATTAGCTTCCGAGGGTTTTCTATTGGTCATTGCAGTACGTAATAAATGTATGCAGATAAGGAAAAAAAGTTGAAAGTCAGACGATTTTTATCGGCAAAGCGTTCCCTTTACACGAATTGGCCCGTAGTTTGAGAATCACCCATCTGGCTTTCGTTTTCTTTGCGTATGGCTACATCAACTGCGTCGATGGAAGGAGTAAAAATTTGGGAAAAGAATGCGTTTTTTCCGAATATAAATGAAAGCTGGAGGAAACTGGGGTAAAATAGCTCTGAAGGAATGGTTGGGTATATGACAACGCGATGTGTATCCTCTCGTAAGACACACATTTTTGGAATTGTATGCGGTTCGTCCCAATCGCAACGCTTGCGCTGGTTTTCCACGTAAACACGGTCTGATGGTGAGAATAGTTTTTCGCTCCAAACTCGAATTTGACTGTAAATTAACGTAATCACGTACTTAACTGTACAATTTAAGTTCTGTTTCCATTCCCACAATTTGTATTCGATTTTGATGAAATAGTTCTTTGTTGAACCCTTACAAAATGGTAGCACTTAGATGAGTAGCAATTTTATACATAAGTGAATGTGACTCTTGTAACTTTCACAACTTTCATAGTGATACTGACGAAAATTTCCTCTAAGATACACAGATTTTCCCATGATATAAACATGTTCAGCTAGAAAAAATGAATAGTTTGTCCAATGAACTTCAAACAAGACGGAAACCCATGATATCTCCTAAACTATAATTTTGTGAAAATGAAGATTTTAGTTAATGTTAGGCATAAGCTAAGGTGTTATGACCATAAATAATACCAACATTTTAAAGGGAAACAAGAAGGTTTTTAACTATACCTTGTCAATATCTCTTATTGCGCCTTTTCGAAATAGTGAAACATTATTAAGAATGATTCATGTCTAGTTATGAAAGGCACTAGAAATTGAAATTACATCGTAATTAGAGAGAGTTGATGAGAAGCCATAGATATAAAGCTTGTAATCAAGTTTATTAAGTGTGCGCTGAGTAAAAAGACCAGGGATATCAGGTTGTATTTGCATAAGGAAATTGGAGGTAGGTGCTTGAGGCTTACTTCGAGGGATATCGGATATTGATTTTGTATTAACCTGGTTTAAATGCTAATCCTACGGTGTAATTCGAATTACGAGCAGCCCCCAGGCCTTCGTTGGCGGAGAAAATACTTCTGAGGTCGGGTTTGGTGTACTTAAAAAAATAATCATTCAGTAAATACAGAAGTTCACAAAACCTTCTTCTTAACTTAAACTTCTTATACAAGCTGAACCATTTATCCAGGTTATTTCACCATACGTATACATAAATTGTAATCGCAGTTAATGATGTTCCTTGTTATTTTAACCAAAAGCAAGCAAACGCCAAATTTTATTGTTTTTTTCCCACACCTAATTTTTTCCGTAAACAAGCATTTATGTGGAAATGGTTTTTTTGCTGAAAGTTGATGACCTCAGTTGATTTCCTCAGTCGCAGTCTATCTGAGCTGCACGGTTATCTCTGTGCCTATTCCACGAGAAAATATTATCGATCCTAATAATAACATGTACCTTTATTACGTTCCAACGTACTCGTACTTTTCAAGGTAGAAACGTATTGGCCTTGAAAAACCAACCTCCATCTTGGTTTTTAGTTGATTTATTCTGTAAAACTGTTCTTTATTAGCTGTTATTGTAACCTACTTTGTCTGCTGTGGGTTTTTGAGAACTCCACCGAAAACCCCCCATAAGACAATCACTTGACAATTCGCCTTTATCCTCTATTGAAAGAAATAGGTCATTCTAGTAAAAAAACAGGAAAAAGAGAATTCAATGAGTGAAAACTCACATTTTTGTTTACTCATATAACAAGGTCTTGCTTTTTTCCTGCAAGTTTTGAATTCGTGACCAGCGACATTTTGCTATAAATTACTGACTTGTATATTCAAAAAGACATACTAACAAACACGTTCATTTTCGTCTCAATTCTCGATCCTTAAGCAGTGGGAAAACTTCTATGTTTTCAGTTTGGATCCCAACCAGTTTGTTGGTCATTTACATCTTTTCCTATTGACTTCTCGTAGACTAAAAAACCACTTGTCTCAGTTGTGAGCCTATCTGGAGGATCTGTCATTTTGGACCACTGTACGTTAGGTGCAGTCGATAGGACTTCACTCTGACTCACCAGTATGGATGTAGCGTCACTGAGTCACTCATTATAATTTGAAGTTTATCATTAATTTTTCCAAGCTCCCTTGAAAGTTCAAAACCCGAATCCTCGTGACTCCTCTAACAACGTTATGAACGACTTGTTTTTTTGTTGCGATTTCAGATTCTTCCCCCGAGGCAATCTCAGGCTGGTCCTGACATCGCCCCAGGGAACGCCTTCAACGCTTCTCATGGAGCGTCCTCGCGATGTCGTCTCTTCAAACTTCGATGACTGGCCTTTCCTTTCCGTTCACTATTGGGGAGAAAACCCCAAAGGCAGGTGGACATTGCAAGTGATCAACGCTGGAAACCGTCACGTCAACCAAGCTGGTGCGTCCACGTTTAGTTTCTAACTTATTTTGCTGTTGTTACTCTGTTTAAGTATAAAATGTACCAAACTATGCGTGTGAGTCATTGTCGTTGTTCATATAGCCAAACGACTCTGTTTGAACTGGAATATGCAGAGCATGAATTCAATACAACAATTGCAGAGCCAAATAATATGGTACATCAATAGTAAAAAATAAAAAAACAACCTTAAATAAGTCACAGAAAAGACTCACACGAACTTATGATCCAACAAGATAAGAATTAAAAACTGACTAGATTAAATATACAGGTTTCAAAGTTGATTAATAAAGTAATAAATTGTGTATAGTTCTGCATGGATGATAACAACAAACTTAGACCCTGATAGTTTATTAAATTGCTGCTCTCCTTGGTGTAGTGGATTGAAATGTAGAAGCAGTGAGATTAGCGGTGGGGGACGAAGAGGAAATGGGATAGCAGGTAATACTGAAGAAGGTTGGAATTGTATTAAAAGGGTACCATTGTTTGATAAACAAACATTGCAGGTATAGTGTGAGAGTCAAGTTTTTTTTAACTAGGCACGGATAGTTTTCAAGTTTAAATGGGATACGGATAGCTGATTTTTGCTGAACAAATACAGAATTACTGCGTCCCGTATCACCCTCTACCGAAATTCTATACAATGCCCTAAAGGTGGGAAAAAATACTGATCTCAGAATCAAAACGAAGAGGGCACGCAGCATGTGGTCTAGGTGATCAGTTGAGACGTTAGGCTGACAATCTGCGTCTTCCAGGACAGTCTGTTGTCAAATAAGAGGCCAAGGAACTATACAGAATCATGGATTTGCCCGTTCAATTTGGGAGCATAGTCTGAAGTCTTGATTCTTTAGTAGCAGAGGCAAGCTTTTCAGCCACAGGACTCGGTTTCGTTTATTCCACGATTTCGACTAGTTGTTTTAATATGTGAGGTTTGGGTTACCTTTAAGAAATGGAAGAAAAGTAGCTAGAAGCTTGTTTTGAAGAGAAAAAAAAATCTGATCTAGTAAAAGTGTTAGTATAAAAAAAGTTGTAATATTGGCATAAAATACCTTTGTCTTTTCATTTTTCTATTTCTTTCATCTCTGTTAGGTTTGTCATATAACCTTTATCTGTTTTTTTTTTCCCACAATTTAGTTCGATCCCCCACCTGCACCTCCCCGACCAATAGAATCGTATCTCCTTTCATTTTCACAGAGCCACGTGGTTGGACGTTCACCATACCTCTTGACCAATGTGATTGAAGCTCCCTATCACGTATCACTGTACAACCACTGTTTTCTTAAATGTGCATTCGGTTATTGTTCTATTATTGAGGATGACCTAAAAGTCGAAATCGATTTAACGTTGTAACTCTTTTAATTTTTGTGGAAATAGACTACGATTTCTTCCTTAAACTCTGTCTTTTATATCACAATATTTACAGTACAGGGTATCTATAAAAGAATATCAGAACTTTAAAATTTTCATTCAAGGAAGTATTAAACTTGGAAAAATGAAAAAAACTGGAAATGAAAAGTCAAGTTCCACATTTTTTTTTGGTACTCATAGATGTTCGATATGTCGACCACCGGAAGCATTAATCACATGGACACGATAAGTCAGTCCATCCCACACTCTTGATAACATGTCGGGGGTCACACTCTTCACTGCGGCTACTATGCGGGCTTTGAGGTCAACCAAATTCTTGGCTAGAGGAGGTACAAAACCGTGTCTTTCATGTATCGCCATAAGAAGAAATCGCAAGGTGTCATATCAGGGGAACGAGGAGGCCATGGGTGAAGAACCAAATGTTCCGCAGAACTTCGACCTATCCATCGGTGCGGGTGAAAGTCATTTAAGAACTTTGCCTGAAACGTAGCTTCGTCACTGAAAATTGGGCGAGCTGAAAAGCTTTCATTGTTATCAATTGAGTCTTGGAAAAAATTACAGAAATTAATCCGCCCACTCTTATCATTTGGCCTGCAACAAGTGAAGTCTGTAAGGTTTCATCAATAAAATACGCCTAAGAACTTTAAAAATTGTTCGGTGTGGCAATTCTTGAATTGCACAACATAGAGACTTGCGAGGGCTACGGGCAAAACTTTCTCGAATGCATGGCATGGTTTTTTCCTTTACACTAGCAACCAGTATCACGAAACTGTGTGTACTACCTACGGATATTGTTATCAGATGGAGGTTTTACTCCGTAACGACGATTATATATTATTGAACAAGGATTACAGACTGACTTTTCGAGAACTCCAAAACACAAAACGCCTTTTCTTGTTGGGTTGTCATGATTACTGATAGACCCATAACTACTGAGATCTAGCGGTGCCAGGCGTTTCATCAAAATCGAGTTTACCTCGCTACCTTCAAAACTACTAGAGTGTCGAATTTTCAAAACTCCGATATTCTTTTGTAGACACCCTTTATTCTCTCTTTTGGCTCGCTAAGGGTTTGCAAAAAGTCTTTAATTCAAGTACCTGCGTTATTCTGGACTTCATTTGATTATATCTCACTTTGTGCTATCCCGATTTTGTTGTTTTCAGGGATACTCCGAAAGTGGCAGCTCATATTCTACGGAACTGTGGCTGACCCAGTGCGCCTGAAGCCTCCTGGCTCGTCAAGACCTCACTTCGCTTACCCATCGCAGCAGCCCGCCCTGTCCCCATTTTTCCCCGGAGTCACCACTTCTGACTTGTTCTCCAATCCAAGCTTTAAAGTGTTTCCTAACCTCTTCCAAGGTCAGGGGTCTGAAATCGAGGTATGTCTCAATAGAACATTTAGATTACATTATTCGCTTAATCTGAACTTTGTCGTTGAACTTTTGATGCTCCTTGGCGATACTCCCTGAGTGGTTTTGTTTGTCCTTGTGTGTATGCTCTATATTGACTTTGGGCTCAAATTACATTAAGTTGTGGCTCATCGCTCCTCTGTGTGTCATCTTTTAGCATCCTACCTCGGTTGTATTCTCGTTTCCCAGCTAATCCCAATTCGTCAATTTCTGCTAACCATTTTGCTGGCCAATCTTATTATAGAAGTTTATACTTCACAATACATGATGTACCAGTCGATGATACCAGTGTATTGTGTGGGCTGGTGAGCTGCCCATAATTAAAAACACTATTGCTGAAATTTCCCCAAGTGTTATCTGGCAATTCACTCTTTATCTCGACGTTCATGCCACAACCAGGAATACTATGCGCTCGAGTGGCTGCTCTACTAACTTCAATTTTTTTACTCTGTTTATACGTTGATCAGTGTTCTGTCTTGTTTAATGGTCTGGACACTCGCATCTCAAATATTAAAAAAATCCTAAATCAATCCTTCTAGTTGGACACAGAAAACTTGCATTAAAATGTTAAAATGCCCAAAACTACAAAATGGCTATGAAGAAATGTTACATAACGTTGAATGTGACCACATTTCTTTTGTTGATTAATGTTCATAGTAGAGCTGCTAGAGAGAACGGTTTCCCTTACTGTTCCATTCATGTCCGTACAGTGAAATCAATAATTTTTCTGACGAACAAATTTATTTTTTGTGAAAACATTTAGTTTTGTGAAAAAATCGATTTCCCTGGTGGAGCGATCGTCTTGTCAAGCAACCATTTACGTAACAAAGGATTGGGTTGAGGTCAACAATTATTGACATTTTCCGTTAATTGGCCCAAGGCTAAAAACAAGACTGCTGTACCGGTGGTACTAAAATATCTCTCCTATGAAATCTTAAGGAATTCAGGTGTGAGGTTGGAAGTAACGTTCCACAACATATTTCTTCTGTTAGTGGCCTCATCCAGTACGTCATCAGACCAAAATAAAGATCTAAATATGCATGTTGTTTGTACTTATTTTATTTGTTGCGAAACATAATATTACTACAAGAAATCAGGAAAGAAAAAGAAAAAGGTCCAGTTACTTCCACCCTCACTCATTTCAAATAAGGCAATTTACCAACCACGAACAAATATACCCTTCATGTTAGCTTTGATTAGTTAGTACATAGGAATGTTTTTGCTAGAATGTTTTAGACAAAATATATTAAACAACCATGTGAAAGGTTAGGCCTTATTCAATGAAGTTGAATCAAGAAATTATTCGTAAAACCTTTAAGTTGTTTTGTGTTGGTTACTTTGATATGTTCACGTGTTTTTCGTAGCTCTCAAATACCGGTCAGCCTGGATCTATTTTTTGTATGAATTGGTCAAGTATGAACTAATTTTTCATTTTTTTTTTACTCCACAGAATGCAAAGGTGCCTGTAGATGGAAGTAGTATTACCTACAACGAGTGAGTACTCATTTTATGTGTAATTATTACATTTTAAGAGCTTTTTCAAATGTTTTTTTCTTTTGAAGTGGTTGAATTTGATTATTAGTTCTGTGTTCTCTAAGTTTTGGTGGGTTCAATTCCTACTATCAACAAGGGCATTCGAGGGAAAGGGATGTTTTTGGGCTGAATAGTATTAGAAATGGTTAAATGGAAACTTGTAACTTCAAGAAATTGAAAACATGAGAATTTGTGGTTTGATAATTCACAACACTAAGAAAGTTATAGTTAGTTTATGTTGTTACGGTTCCTTCCTCAACTGGGGGAGTGTCTACCAAGCTCTCTTATTTGCTCTCATGCGCATCTGTTTGATATGCTTGAATTTATTTTATTTAGTTTTGATTTAACTGCATAATGCCTTGTTAGAGCACCTATCCCGTCTCGTATTGGATCTAATAAGTCCTAGGAGGCAGTTTGTATCTATTGATACATATTTAATTGTATATCAGTGTTTTCTGAGTGGTTGTAAAAACTATCCTTCTTCATGAGAAAATGAGTGGCCTTCTCCCACATTAGGTTATTTATTTTATTTTTGCATAAAATCCACATAGCGGTGGCAACCATTATGTTTAGAGTGGTTCGTGGTTACAGTAAGGGTTGCCAAGTGCAGTAGTTTACAGTGGGGATGGTGGTGGGGGATATTTGCTTCTCATTCCTTGTGATTTACTTATGTATGGTTTGAATTTGTTGTTGTGCTGTGTGTTGGAAAACCATAAACTTATTCTTTTGATTTCCTTCAAGATTGGCCGAAGGGAACGCCTGCCATGAGAGTTGCAGTACCTGCGCTGGCCCTAGTTTGGACAGTTGCCTCACTTGTGCTCCTGGGCTCCTCTATGTCAGCGACCTTGGACTCTGTCTTCAGAAGTGCCCCGACGGTTATTACGAAGGTAACAAAATAAGATTTCCACACCCTCATTGCAAGAGATTTATTGGGAATGATTACTAAAAAATTGAAACAACTCCGGCAATGTTGAGGTTTATGGGCACGCTACATATTGCAAAAGCAGAAAATTGGTGCAAATTGAAAATATTAACTTTACAAGAGAAACAAAGAGAATGAAAGCATTTCCAGCTTTCTGGCAATTAAAATGGCCTGTTCTAAGGTGGTAATTTCATTTTGGGCACATTTCTCTGACCCAACAAAATAATTATTGTGTGGAAACCTTGACCAAGGCTAATAATGATTTGATAATTATAAAGGATAAATAAAATTGGATAGATTTCTAAAAAAAAAAAAAAAAAAAAAAAAAAAATAGGATGAACAATGAGATGAGCATCAAATCCTAAAGGAATTACAGAAATTAGGCATGACAGATCCATGAGACGAGCTGTACGTACATCATTTACTCAAAAATTTTGCCCAGTGTGGCTTCTCTCAGTTTCTTTCATTCTTATTTGTAGATACAGCTTCCAATACATGCGTCGGGTGCCACGGAAACTGCGCCAGCTGCCCTGAAGGTCCATCGTTGTGTTCGTCGTGTGATCATCACCTCATTCTCTACAACAGCACGTGTGTCGCCTCCTGCCCCAAACAGACATATGAGACCGACGATTACAGGTGATTTTCATTTAGTTGCAGAACGTTTTAAACTGCATTAGTTTTATTTGAATTCAACTGGTGAGATTAGCTCATAAACTGATGACGTTTAGGTAATTCAAAATCATTTCTTTATTTATTTTGGATCATCCGCAAGCCCAATTAGAATATTTAAGTTAGTGATACAGAATATCGTGTATGGTATAATACTTTGTCTGGACGCAAATCCACGTTTTCCAGCATTCAAACGTGATTATCGTAACGAAATTCTAAGTGTAAAATTGTATTAGCATATACCATTGGAAAGATGAGATTCTGGGAAAGTTTTTCCTGAGGAGTGTGTGCTACAGAACGTTTTTACTATGAGCGAGAGCAAAGACAGGAAAAGTCGGTGTTTTTTATGATTCTCAAAATGGTATCATCAAACTAATTTTTCACCTTCAAGTTGACATTTCCTTGAAGGAAATGGTCACTCCATTTTACTCAAATTTAACGCTCTTTCCAATGGTGTCCTCAGAATTGATGTTAAACAGTAGTCCATTTTGGTGACTTCAGGTCGGAAACACGAAAACATCTTTAAAAACGATTTAACTAAAAAATGAAGCCCTTTGTATTGATTCTTGGATTTTTGATTTCGTCTGTTTCACTGTATCGGGCTTAACCATTGGGCAAATCTTCTCATTGAAGACCTAAACATATATACATAAATTGAAGACCTGCATCTGAGATGAAAAACATTTTGAAATTTTCAACTCCCGTTCACCACGACTTCATATCAAACTGGTAAAAGAGAGTTCCTTCTGTCACAAACGTAATTTCCTTGTTTCTAGTGGAAACTTTCTAGTCGTTTTTATTTTCACCCCATCCGTCCTAGAATTTAAAATCTTCTTAAAATCCCCACTACTTTTCGGCGAGTTTTTTTTTCTTATTTTCTCTTAAATTTCATGAAATCAATTTTGCCTAGAATGAACCTCCACCATTTCAACTGACGCAATGTATCGGCCTCGCTTCTGAATCAAATTTACGTTGTAAATTATTTACATTCATGTATTCATGTACTCGTACTATTCGCCTCCTACTGTAAGCTAATCAGGGTTTAGGTGAATGTACGGGTTTTAATACTTAGCTAACTGTATTTTTCATTCTATTGCAGATCTCTTTAGTTAGTATGGGCTCCTTTTAAGATGACGTTTCCTTTGGTCCTTTCAATCCTTTCAAGAATCCCTCTTTCCGAATAAATAATCTAGTCAATGAGGTACCGATATTTAATTTCTTCCGCATATAGTTTTTTTTTTTAATGTTCATACGTTCCTAGAAACATTCCTATGTTGATGTCATTGTGCAACGAAGTAAATTATGCTTTTCCTTATGTTTCGAGGTGATCATTTTTGAATGGATACCTAATGTTCGTGTAAGTGGTGACACCTATACCACAGTTTTCGGTTTAAAAAATAATTAACTTAATTAGTTAATTGTTATTAAAGAATGGATTTTAAGACATAATATGATATAACCTACAGCAATTATGTTGGCTTCCCAGAATCTACTGGGATTAATCGTAGTTGAAAATGAGAAGTTGCAGTTGATGGGGTCAGTACATGGTGTTTACATTGAATACCGGGGTCACTCGTCAAAATCTACATGATACAGAACTTAGGCATGATCTGTGAAACGTTTTCTGGTAGACACTCTTTGTGTTTGCTCCTATATTTTTAAAACGAAATTCCATTCCCTTAAGAGATATCCTCTTGGCCTTTGTAATCGTATTGCAACCATTTTGTGAAACCTCCTCAAATTTGGTCATTTCATGTTTCAAGGTGCGTAGATTCGGCTACGGTACGGCCATGAAATTCAACTCTAGCTAGCAATTAAAGACAACAGCAAAATGAAATTGCTTAAATATCACATTCTCAATCGGAATTTCTCATTACGCAGAGCTTTCTTTATGATTATTGACTATATAATTATTTCATTTTCATTGTTCGGATGGATTAATGCATTTGGCTGTAAAGCTAAACTTTGATATGGAATTCTATTGTAACACTACGAATTCTTCTAAACCTAATAGGTACTTAATAAATTTGACGATTTCTGAAGAACGTGCTTTTATTCCTTATCCACTTGGTATGTGGTCACATACTGGTTGACTAAAAATACCGTTTTCTTCTCCCAGGTGTAGTGATTGTGACCCCAGCTGTGAGACGTGCGTTCGAGGTGGGCCTGATGGATGCGTCACGTGCCCCAACGGCGACCAAGCGTCCATCACCGGTCATTGCGCAGGAGCGGACTATTGTCCCACCCCTCACTGCACCAGATGCTCGGACAAAGCTGGAGAAATAGTGTGTATAGAGTGCAACCAGGGTTTCCTCCTAGACCCATCTGGCATTTGCCTTCAAGACCCTAACGTTGAATGTCGACCAGGTTCGTCTATTGTTTTCAGAGATATTTTAATCAAGCTATGTTGGTCAATAAATAATTTACATGTCGATACGTGCCTCTTTGTTTTGAAAGAAGTTATAGTTAAGCCTCAACAGCCACATTTTATCATAGACTTGTTTGGGTAGCAGTTTTACTTGCAACAACTTTATATTAAGTTGGTTGGTTATTGGTTCTGCTCAACCTCGTGTTTTGCAGCTTCAACAGTTGAAAGTGGTAAATAATAAAATCGGGGTTAGGCGTTGCAATGAATCGTATGATTGCAAATCCGATTGAGGAGGATAGTCGAAGCGGTTTGTGGTTCCTTCAGTCAATTTAGTCTAAACGATCGCACGAAAAATGGTGTTTGGCCTGCATCGACAGAGAGGACCCTTCGTCAAGATTATATTCATACTCGTCATCTATTCTAGCTCTTCCCCTCGCGTTGATGAATCTGACTCAAACGTGTAGTCTAAAGCCTCGCTATTTCGCTGTGTGAAGTTATCGAAATTTCACATAGAATTAGGTGGCAATATTAATTTCACCTCAGCTGTACCGGACAGCCCTGTACCTTCTTGAAATTGAAGAAAAGAACTTCATCCGAGCAGAAAGAGTATCACTAACATTGATCCCATAATGTCTCCCATTGAAACACTGAACAGGTTAAGAAATGGCTGCAAGCTGCTCTAACAGACCAATCACAAGTCAGAGATTCAGCTCCTTCGCTGATCATCCTCGGAAATATATACATTGGTTGTCAGTTAACTTTGATCACTGTTCAGTTCAAATAGCTCGATTTATTCAACTTTAACTCACATAATAGTCCTGGAGCCAACCCAGAAAAGATGTCGGGAAAGACGGGCAATTTTTCTATATCATATCTCTTGAAACACACCTACCTGTATCTACATGAAATGGGAGGTCTGCCATTCCAAAGCCGCTAGATTCAAAATTGGGAGGCATTTTAAATCGGACAAATTAATCAAAATCGAATTTATTTCTGGACGGTTGTAAATTCTATAGTAGTTCCTACTAAGTCCACTTGTTACAAAAACTTCGGTCTGTCGCCCCAAATTCGCCAGAAAAGCACAGGCAAATTAGTCTTTGAAAAATTAGTACTATCTCTGAAAATTAAACTATTTTTGGAAGTTTCGATTTTGAGTGATTGTTCCAATTTAAAATTCCTCCCAATTATGAATTTAGTGGCTTTGGAATGGCAGACCACCCGTTTCATGTATAGGTAGGTGTGTTTCAAGAGATTTGATGAGAGTGATTTGATGTCGCCTTTTCGACATCTTTTCGTAGCTGGCTCGAGGACTACAATAATGGAAGTAATATGTGTTAAATGTGGTAGGTCGATGCCAATTGTTTAAATATTAATTTCTTGGCTCTCAGAGGGCTCATCTAGTGCACACAGAAAGCGTGGAAATAGAAAAATGGAAGCGTGGAAATCATAAAATTTCAAATCCGTTTCAATGGGTGAAGAGTGATTGAGTTTAAAATAAAAAAAGGTGGAGGGATAGGAGTGGGGTAGAGTGTATCGCAAGTGTGATCATTCTTATGGACTCCACGGAGAAGGGCAGAACAATGAACAAAATGGTGACGATTAAAGAAGAAGACGCCACGATTGGAAAAATTGAAGGCAAAGAAACACAAAGTGAATAAGAAAAGAAGAGAGAAAATACTACAAAAGAAGAAGAGTGAAAGTAAGGACAGCGCTTATTTGAAGAAAATATATTTGTAGAGAGTTGTATTTGTATTTCAACCGCTGACAGATTTATAGCGGGGGTTTCGGAGGCATCACGGTGGTGATGATGGCCGAACATTATTTTCAAGTTATGTTAAGATTGAGAAGTATCTGCAAGAAGCTATTTGCGTGAGTGCGTACCTATCAAAGTATTAGATTCTCAAGAATTGAGCTTGAAGAGCACCAAATTCTACCGGGTGTCAACGAATTAAGTTCCACTATTCACGACTGCCATGTGTGACCTGCCACCGTCCATTTTTAGCATGGTCGTCATCTGTTGACGAGGTTAAACGGCTACTGGACGTATGGCAAGTCATGCAGTTTTTGTCAGCTCGATGTGAGACGTTATGCTGTTATTATCCTCAATTATAGCATTTCCAAGTCAAATCTAAACTTTCCAAACTCAAATTCAATTTTTTTCCAAACACGAAAATTCCCTTTTCACCATTATTAGGGAAATTACGAAGAATACGCACAAGCTCTAAATGTAGTACCAAATGCTTGTCTGTGATTGGGGACTGGTCTGATAACAATTCTCCCTACGTAGTTGGTTGGTTACCTACACATAAAACAAGATCGTGTTTTCTTATGGTTACGTGGCGATGGTTGAACGTGTGCAAACCATTCGGTTCTTATCTCGTATTGTGTTAGTGAAGGGTTGCTTAGCCTGGGAACAACACCCGCTCCGTTCTCGTTGCTTTATCTTTTTTTTTTTTCATTACCTGAAAGGTTATAATCAGTAAATGGACTAATGTTCCGCAAATACCTGAAAATTGATACTTTAAAAAGGCGGAAAAAAATGCTGCAGGTCATATGGTATGGGTCATATGGGTCGGACAACACACTGGCTGATTTTGTGAAAAACAGGCGATTCCTATGATCCAACTTGTCAAGGCCCAGCTAAGGGTGCTAATGGGAAAGCAACCAGGCAAAGGGATAATCCCAGGCCAGAGCACGCAGTCTTAAAAATCCAGGGCATCATACGATGCCATTGGGCTTCTAGAAACTCTTTGTGGCATCGTATGATGTCACCAGGGTTGAATGGGTTAATGCTAGTTAGTATTCTATCAAGTCATTCACTAAAGACCCTGATCCTGTATTAAGGTGAGATAATAATTTAAACATATTTTGGTTTATCAGGAGAATATATGACGAACAATGGTTGTCAGCCCTGCGTGGACAACACGAACTGCACCAGATGCCCTCCAGCTCTCAACATTCTGAATAACACTTGCGTCGTTTCCTGCGGTCAAGGGTAATGCTCAGCTTTTACATCTGTTTGTCCCGCATTGTGAAAAAAGTACAAACTCTAAACTTATTTTTCTTAAAATCTTGGCTATTTATAACTTCTTCATTTCCAAACAAAATGAGAATTTGTATTCATGCACGGTTCTAAATTTTGTCCCACTCAAAAATCTGAGTTTGCTCTAGCTTTTTTGAAATTCGGAGTTACATGAACAATTTTGATTTACAAGTTGTGAACGGGTAGTTTATCTATTCTATCTTTATTTAGATGAAGTCCTATTTGTTTGAAATCAACAAGCAAAAAGGAGGGTTCACTTGCTACTTATCCATTTAATACCACACAGTGCGAACACTTTTTTGCCTTTATAAAAATGAATTCGTGTACGTTTGATGACAATTTGGCCTGGTTTGTTTAGTTGGAAAATTGTTTGACTTGAAATACGTTATTTAAGACTTCTGTAAACACATTCTTAAAATGAGTATCCGATTACTCTAGGGTCGTGAGGTGCAGCTACAATATTCGTGAGAAGCCAAGTGGGTGTACAGACACATTTTTACTGAGTTGATTGCCTTAACTATTATAGTTAGCTACAATAAAGTTTTTGGTTCAACAATTTGAGTTAAAATACTGTATCCAAGTTTGGGAAATAATTCTGGAAGTAAGAAAAATGTTACAGTTTCAAGGAACTGCCCTAAAATGATTTGTTGAATTTCGTAGCACTGATTTGAGTTGGCACAATGCCATCATATTGTACTTTGGACGTTGTATGTTGTTTAATGTAGGTACTTCAGTGACTCTGGGTGGTGTCAACGCTGCTCTGAAAACTGCGTCGAGTGTTTGGGAGATCGCAACGACCAGTGCTTGTCATGCGTCGAAGGCTTCAAAATATCACCCTACGGATCCTGTCTCAACACCTGTCCGTCCGACACTTACTCCACGGAGTGGGGCTGTCTCAAGTGCCATCATTTCTGTTCATCTTGTTCGGGTAAACATAGACTAGTACACTATATGATATAGTACCTATCGCAACACTTTATTCTGGTTTTGCCAGTGGAGTACCTGTTTGTACTCTATTTGGATTTCAGAAAGGGCTAAGCACAGAGCAAGCTGGTTTTAATTTAAATAACTTGATAAGCGAGAAATGTGATCAGGGTTTCCAGGTGCTGGGTGTTTTCCTTGATGTTTGCCTTTGATTCGGTCCAACACAAAACTCTTTTGAAAAAACTGAATGATTGTGGAGTTCCATTGAAACTGATTGATGGTGTGCTAAGTAATTCGATTATAACATAGTGTGGTGTTCCTCAGAGTACAGTACTTGGCCCTATCCTCTTTCTATTGTATATTAACGACTTAATGAATATGAATTTAAGAGGGAGGATTTTTGGCTTCGCTGATGATACAGCACTAGTTTTCTGGCGTAAAAACTTTGATGAATTGACCCGATTGGTAAGTTCGGAGCTTTGATGGTCCGTAAATGGTTCGATTTGAACTTCCTGAGGCTGAACATAGCCCAGACGTCGGTGGTCCTTTTCTCAATATCGAGAACTCCTGCTTATAGTAATAATTATTTTGTTAAATATCATGATTATGGTTGTACCAGTTCAGCACTGCTCTGTAACTGCGAGGCCTTGACGTATAATGAAAACTGCTAGTACTTGGGAATTATTTTCGATGGGAATCTGAAGTTTAAAACGCACATTGTTAACCTAATAAATAGACTCCGTAAATAGTTTTTTGTTTTTAAAACAGTTAGAACTTTCTGACTAGATCACAGCCGCTGGCGGTTTATTTCGTCCTGGCTTTTTCCCTAATTAATTACAGAATTACGGTTTGGGGAAGCTCTTATCGTACCCACCTTAATCCACTTCAGGTAGTGCAAAATGCGACAATTAAAATATTACTGAAGAAGCCATTCAGATACCCTACTACGTAGCTTTCCGGGTCTGTGAAGCGAGGAGTATTTTTTTAGTTGAATCATGCTTACAGGTCTTTTTGTATGGTATCAGGGCTGAACACGTTTCTATATTGTCGGGCACTAGAACTTCAGCTACTTCTAATATTGCCTTGCCCCGTTCGTACGGAGCTCTATCGGTGAAATGCTTATATTGCGGCACTTGAATTTTCGTTTGATAATCAAATTAATGCCAGTAATTTTAACTCTGCTAAAGCGCTTAAAAAACATTTGCTTCATTTATTGTAGGATGATGTAACAATAGGTAGATCTCTCGTGTTGATTTGTCGAGGGCCGTAAGGGTTGATGTGAGGTGCTACATTGTGTATTATTAAGGTCTAAGCAAGGACTCCACCGGGAACACAAGTTCATCTGAACTTAGACCCCGGTGGTCAAACAACTTATTAATATTATTTTGAAAGAAAACAAATAACAGTATAAGCCTCATTTAATGGAATTTCTTATTAATGGCCTCAGGTAAGCTTTGGTGTTTTTGTCAATAAATGAATAAATTTGATTCTCGAAAGCTTGTGTGCTTGTAGTTATGAGTTGTTGATTGAAAAATCTTATTATTTTGTCTGTCGATTAGGTGAGGGCCCATACGCCTGCTCGTCATGCACCGCTGGAAGGTACTTAGATGCAGCTAGCAAACTTTGTATGCCATGTGTCCCATGTACCTCCAGCAATCGTCATCAGTGCTGCCACTGTGACCCTGATACTGGTTAGTAATGTCACCTGTAACTACCCACAACTTCAACTTCCATTCTGCAAGTTCATAGTAGTAGTTAAGATCCCAAAAAAAGCCATCAAAACATTTTTCGGGTTCCTTACAGTTCCCCTCTAGGAAGTATGATGGTCGTTTCTAAAGTAAGTTGCTCTTATTTAAAAAAAAATGTGGGATGATCCGATGGCTGATAGTTCTATCAAAATTGCCCCTGGATGTTGTGGCCACTTTGTAAAAGTTTTAACTCCCTATCTCTTGGATCAGCTGCTTACCATTCAAAACATAATGGAGCTTGGTTTGTGTTTCATAGTCAAAATTCGTTCGACAGAACTTTATCAAGAGATTGTCGAAGTTAAAACACAAACCGCAATAAGTCGGTGACCCATTGCAAAATATCAGGATTAATTCCTGGGAGGTCGAGAAGTGGCATGATTGGCCCCACAGTGGTCGACCATCTTCATCCCAAGTTCCATCCATCATTAATGAAGTTCGTGAGATTTCAGAGTTAGACTGACGCTCAAATCTCGACGAGAGAAACTGCCGTCAACGTAGAAACAAGGCAATTTATAGTGTTTCATCCCAGCATAACTTCAATGGACATTTGAGCAAAATTGCATCATCTCACGATTTTTAAGAAACAATTAGTCACTTGACAAAATATTACGTACCTATATGGATCAGAAATACAATTTTGGTTTATTATTCAATAATAAACCATTGTAATCGCTCTGGAAAAAAAATTCTAACCCCCCTGAAAATTTCATGGTTCACGTTTCAAAGGGTGTAGAATCCGAATCTGCAATAAAAAATTTTCCGTCCGTCCGCCGAACGCCCCACGCACGATTTCTCCCAAACGGCTGGAGCAAAAGATCTGAAATTTTCAGGAAAAATCCATCTTGGTCCGACGACGCCCCAATTCTTGAGCCAGCTCTCTCACTCAATTTAAAGTGCCCTTTAAGGGCTGTCAAAGTTTTGTAAAATCCCTAAAAACCTCAAAACAAGTCGGAGCGGTCTAGATTTGTAACTATTAGAAGAACATACCATGAGAAATCGAATGAGACCCTCCTCACGTCCGTAGGTCAAACCATTCCCGATGTATGGCCCGATTTATGGTGCCAACATTTGCGTTTTTTGGTTTATTATTGTTTGTTTGTAACCTAGTGATGCCGATAGCGTCGAGTTGTAGTGAATGTGGATACTTGTAATTTATAGCCGATACACGGGTTGAAGCATTCTGATGTGCATGAAACGCTGATAATATATAGGTAAATATTATCCAATATTATTAATGGGGTTTATTATTCAATATTATTACTGCGGTAAATAAGTATTCTTTCACTGGGGTTTATTATTCAATTGGCTTGCGTTCATGATTTTAATCTGTAGTAAGCTTCGGAGTGTGCGTGTTTCACAGTTGATAGAGCGATTATTGAATTTCAGGAGATATGCGTAGAGCACGTAAATCTGTTCTCAACCAAAACACCTATTTGGATTGATCAGTTGATGATATTTGTGTGCCTCCTCTACATCACTCAACCTTTTGCTACATCGTTTAAATTTTCATTTGGGGAAGTTTTAACGCAATACGAGTGCTAAAGGACTTGATAAATTGTAGATGTTTTTATTGTGGGGAGGGGGGGGGGGTATTGAGGTTCAATAAAAAACGCTGAAAATTCTTTCACTGGGGTTTATTATTCAATTGGCTTGCGTTCATAATTTGAATTTCTACTATTTGCAATTTATTACACTTTTGCAATACGGCCACACACTTGTTTGATAAGGTGTTCCTGAACCGATTATTATGAAATTTAGACTTGTTTTCCTCAGAACGATGAGAACATTTTGAATCTTACAAAAAAATTACATTTTTCAACAAAAACAACTAAAACGTCTTGCGTCAAGAGGGGGAGATTGAAAGGGGCTTTTACTGCTGCTAATGAGGGAAAGTCAGCCGAGTTAAAGGGTCCGCTGTGGTGTTGCCAGCTGCCGGCGGGGAAGGGGTTTTCGCAGTAGTATAGGTACAGGGGTATAGGTCCGGGGTAGTATAGGTACAGGGGTACAGGTTCGGGGTAGTATAGGTACAGGGGCGCTGGCCGCCCGCCGCGTTGCTGGGCGCCTGCCGCGCCGCTGGGTGCCTGCCGCGCCCCTGGGTGCCTGCTGCGCCGCGCCTCTTGAGAGAAAACTCTCCCATAGCGCGGCGCGCCTGTGTATGTACATACCTACATGAAGAAGTCGCCAGCCGCAGACGCGTCAGGGTCATATGTGAAAAACGAACGCGAGCGAGCGGGCCACCAACGCGATCTGTTCTATAAGCGATCAAACTATGCTGTTCTATGGAATTGTCATACGTAAAAGCGCGGTACCGCGCAAGTTGAGTTTGTCGCGGCGAACCCTCGTGCCGTGTGGTGTGACTTCCAAATCGCTTATTCGCCGCGCAATCCCGTTAACTTTTGTTTACGTAACACTTTGTAACGTTAACGGCGGACACTTTGTAGGTTAACCCGCTTCTGTCGAGATTTGCCGTTCTTCGTTGATATTGCCTCCGTTGTGTATTTTCAATGATTTTCAATTGAATTATGTTTCAAAAATTCTGATAAGATAACTTCAACAAAATGAAACGTTAAAAACGTGATTTTAATAATTTGGAGAGTCTTGGAAAGGTTTTCATTCGATTCAGAGAGAAAAATTACTTGGTTATTTACCTTTCGTCTCATCAATTTCATCCAACAACACAGGCATTATTTCATGTCAAAACGCTGATTTCGTTTGAAAAATTAACGTTTTTCCACGTTCAAACACCGAGTTCTCTGTCAAAAATCGCTCTGAAATAAAAAATTCAATACACCTATAAAAACGCTGCAAATTCTTTCACTGAGGTTTACTATTCAATTGGCTTGCTGTCATGATTTGAATTTCTACTAAGCTTTGGAGTGTGCGTGTTTCACAGGTGATAGAGCGATTATTGAATTTCAGGAGATATGCATAGAGCACGTAAATCTGTTCTCAACCAAAATACCTATTTGGATTGATCAGTTGATAATATTTGTGTGCCTCCTGAAATTCAATAAGCGCTCATCACCTGTGAAACACGCACACTCCAAAGCTTAGTAGAAATTCAAATCATGAACGCAAGCCAATTGGATAATAAACCCCAGTGAAAGAATTTGCAGCGTTTTTTGTCACAAAATTGTCCACCCCAAAATTGTCCCTTACTTTTGGGATGCCCCTTGCACATTGTATATTTTGGTAAATTTCCCGTAAGTAAATAAAAAATGCTTGTGCCATTTGACTCAGGTAAATGCCATCTTCCTGCTGGTAAACGACGGATAACGTTGGAGCAGGCTGCAAGAGCTCACGAAGACGAGCTTCTGGCTGAAGCTTCTGTCGTCCACGAGACTCGAGAGTCTCCGCCGCGGTTTGCTAGCTTGACTGTAGCGGCTGTCGCATCTTGTGCTACAGTTGTTCTCTTGTTCGGAGTCATCCTGTTCGTTTTCCAGGTATTTACCACTTTAAGGTGTTCGAGTCTAGATTAAGTATAATTTATTTTGATTAAGCCTTCTGGATTCATGAAACATCAATGCAGCCGATTCATTGAAGACGACACCAGAATAAGTGTTGTCGTCTTGAGTACACATAGAATTTCTAATCGATGGTGTTACAATTCACGTTTATCGTCAATATATAATGCGATTCCTATATTGTTCCAAACCGTTAAAACCTATTTTCATTTTATTGAGACCAAATATGTCAAATCGAAATAATTCTTGGTATTCGAGTCATAGAAAACAACTGATGCAGTTTTGCACTTTCTTTAAGGATACCGACACATTTGGTAACAAAGTGGAGTGCTAGTGCCTGACAGTTCCTATCTGAACTGGGAGGGTGCCTCTACCCTGTGACCAATTCCGTAATTAGCGCAATTCATTGATATAAACACTTCCAGATAACCTGTTTTGCGTTTTAGTGCTTAATCTCATCAACTGGTGAGTTGTTAGTTGCCAAAATGCCATAACTACGACATTAAAGTGCAATTAGTTACCATCCTAGATCTTGGCCGCATACTTGGAGAGTGTTGGTGTGGATATCCTTACCTGATCTACTAGGTGCTCCGTTATCACACGTTCGGAAAAATGATAATATTGACAGAAAAAACTGAAACAGCTTGTGAAAATGTTTTATTTGAACAGAAAAACTGGGTTCGAGTAGGATGTGCAAGTGAAAGTTCAGCTAACAGTCAGCAAAATCTCATTTTCGTAAATTTCCCTTAACATTTATATAGTGAATTGATAGAGTGAACTTATATACTGAGGTTATATTGGCACTTCAGAGACAATCCAGCCTGTAGATGAAAACAGAGTTGATAGCAACAGTGCCTACAATAATCAGGGTCGGGGATGGCTGCACTGAATGTGTTAAAAGTCTTCTTCACCTCGTTTTTACGCAGTTATCAGGAATCACCTATCTCAGAGGAAAAACAATTACCGAAAATCGAAGTATTGTGAAGAGGGTGTTCAACTCCACAGTAGATCATGTGATGGACTTTTCGTGGATACCAGAAAGTGGTGGTCTACGAATCAAGGGCCCCCAGAAACCTCGCATGACAACATTTTATGAGAGAGTTTGAAAACTTTGATGACAAGAAGAGTAGCATCTTGTTCTGCTTGCTTTAGGTGGTGGTAGCGGGTCACAATGACTCCTCCCCCGTTGGCAAAAATCACGGAAACTAAACTACTGTAGTTTAGTTTCCGTGGCTAAAATGAAAAACTCCCTGATGTATGCAAAATCTTAATGCTCTTTCTGACAAGATGAGGTCAATAGGCGATTGTTTCCATGATTATTCATGTTTGCTTGTAATTGAAGGTGCTTGCTGTAATTAACTACATGAAGGAGTAAACATGTAATCAATTTTGTCTGCGCAGGTGAAAACTAGAGACTCCAATAGAAGAGGGTACTACACCAAAGTTCCCATTCGAGAAATGAAATTTTCATCGTTCGTCGAGCCTCACAAGCAAAGTCGGATCAGGTTCACGCGGGTGTCCCAAGAAGATTTGGAGTATGACGACGAGGATGACGACGAGCACGTCCTCCTGACGACCGCCAAATCCTAATCAACCTGACTGAGTCGATAAACGTAGCTCTCTGATTCATCGTGCGTACCCCCCTCGCATCCTTTACCACTGCTCGATTTATTACAGAAAGAAAAAACACGATCAAATTCAACCCCCTTTTTTATAACGCATCAAAACGCATAGGACCTTCAAGTAAACTGTACGTTCAACCTTCTCATCCACGAAACCTTTTTTTAAAAATTATCTACTCGTAATTAAAACTGAAAAGCAAGAAGGAAATCAAGTGCCTACAAAAAATGGAGAAATATGGAATTCCAATTTTATTCAACGGTGAAAACCAATTTAACCTAAAATCAAGCTATTTTAGATAATTCATTAAGAATAGCTTACTTTTATGACTTAGAAGAAAAACAAGAAACAACAAAATGTGATTTCAAGATGGGTTGGGTGTTCGCGAAGTGTGTTTGAAACTACTTGTAAGTGTTGTTGAACTTCAGTATTTTGTTGCGAATATGTTGAGAAAAACTGCATTGTGAGTGACGCGTATGTGTGTGTGTTGTTTTGAGAGTTTAAAATTGGCTCTCCTACCTCTTTTTTGATTATTTATTTAATTAATAATAGTTAAGATGAAATTCGATGCAATTGTACGATTGTTTTGAGCGCGACAAGAAGTTATTTACGATTATCCTGCGTTTCTTTTTTTAAACACCACGGGGTAGGTTCTCTGCGTTTACATTTTATTATATCGGGGGGTTCCTCGTTTTTTGAAAGATCTCACTGGTTTGTTTGCAAAAGTGTGTGATAACAAGAATTGTATACAAATAAGTCTACATCTTCAATTCCTGCTCGATTGAGGGAAGGCTAATGGTTTGAACTTCCACATTGACTCTTTTTTCCCAGATTCTCGTCGAACTTAGGTGAAATTTCAACCTGAAAATCAGTAGTCAGAGATTTTCAAAGGCACGATTCCAAATTTCAAATCGAAAGTGCAAAATGTGATCTACCCGAATTCCCCGTTATAATTCCAAACTATCCGCATTTTCAAAGAGTAGTCAAATAAGCGAATTTTATTGTAGATCTCACAATTATTTGGCAACCCAGTGTTTTAGTAGAGTGCAATTTTCTCGTTCAATTCTGCCTGAAAATTTAACTGTAGGTCACCATAAAGATTAAAGGCTGTTCATTATCTTTTTAATGTTTCTTGCATGTTAGGATGAGAAGCTTAGAAAAATGCTATGTCTATTCAACTAATTGATATCTTAGTTTGATTTTATTCACCACCCATTTATTCCTACCAGGGATTAAGTGATGCACATGAGAAGTCGCTGTGCATTTTTATAGTTGATTTGAATGTAACTCTAAATGATCACATGTGATTTTAATGTATGACTCTCTAATTTTAAATTTATCATATTTAGACTTGTTGAATGTACGTTTGATTTTTTTCAACTGGAATCATGAGTTAAGCACCTACATTACCTCACCAACGTGATAATTTTCCAATACGGCGATTCAAGAGTCAATTTTTCAGATACCTATTTCACCTCTTGTGATTTGGGAAAAACCTCAATTAGCCAATTCGCACTCAAAACAGAAAACACGTCTTACCTATTTTATTATTATTTTCTCACATTTTTACTGAATTGTTCTATTATACTTTTGAATCTTATATTGAAGAGTCATCAATCACATTCTTTGACGATGGGAATCGCCTGTCGATTTTCAATTTTCCCAATAAGCTCATTTACTTGAAAATTAAATTTATTGTTTCAATCTACCCGTGGTGTTTAAAAACCTCATTTTGGTGCATTCAATTGTAATCTTTACATGGAATCGTTCGGCAAAAAGATATTTTCTGTATTAACTAATATGTTCGCTGTACATTGTGCAAAAGTCTAGGAAATAAATCATTCATATGTGTAATACTTTTAATAGGGTCCCTCTATACGATACATTGTAATTGATTCGCTTATTATCATTTTTCATTAAGGAAAAGGTTATATTTTATTTTATTTTTCTCATAGAAAATCGTCGGTTTAGTTTAATTTATATATGGTTTCCCAGGATAAGATGCATTGTGATGAAGTTATCCGTCAAACAGATCAAATGCTACCGTACGTTAGAAGGTAGTCACGCATTGAATCCAGATGATGTCTTTTGAATCATTTAACTGAGATTATGATTATTAAAGAACATTATATTGTGATCTACTTAAGATATTGATTTAAAAAAAAGTAGATCTGTGATATGAATTTATTTCGGTACCGAAATGATAGAGTTAAACCATAAGGTACCTTACCCAATCTGTATCTATAAGGTTTTTTCTTATAAGCTGTAATTCAGTTTTTCATGTTTTATTATTTATGATTCTAATGGAGTGAACGGGTTGGAAAAATGATGGAGTCATTTCTTGGATGAATTTGGGTCTAAACGGTTCTCCCTGATCTTATAAAACATTCCTGTAAGACAACCCTGAGCGAGTTTTATTACCACACGATTCATTAATGATATAAGAAACGAATGTTAACAATAATAAATTTTGATTTAATTGCTGTACCAAGGTGATTTTGATTTTATTTGTACAGAGTGACCAAGCATTAAGGCCTACCAAATTCACTGAAATAGAAAGAGTAAACTTGTGAATGGTGAATTTTCACACGTGTCTATTATCATATTGTGATGACATGTGTGAAAATAAGGACGTATTACTTATATTGGAATATTTACTGTTTTATCATGTTTACACTAATTCCACGTCAAAAATCTCAAAAAACCAACGCTTCCTAAAAAAAAGCTAAATAACAGATTTTACCAACTTTTATTTTTTATTGCGTCAATAATTTTTCTACTTTGACATAGGTAAGTCTCAGTCATAAAGTTCGTGCCCATCTGTGGAATGCTAATCAAGGATTCTATACCAAAAAACGTAGTTTTCGTTCAATCAATGATTGGTCGTTTTAATCACATTTTCGTCCAAGCTGGTGGTGATGGAAACTCTCATTGTCAATATCTGATTACGATTCCCCGGTACGTAACAAAACCACCGTACGTTGCACTTAACTGCACCATTCTTAATACAATATTACATTTCATTGAGTTACGATTACTTGAGCATATCTCGAAAATGAAGTAAAGTGCTACGTTTCAGAATAGAAAAGATCCACACAGCTGGAATCGATTTTAGAGCAAAAATTGTCTCGTGATGTTTACAAACAACTTTTTTTTATAACTTGCAAGTTTTTTTTTTTTTTTTTTGTCTTGATGACAAATGTGTACCAACTGTGAAAGATAACGCGTTTATTTCCAAAACGGTTTCAAAAATGTATCTCAAGAGGAGTTTAGGGGAGCTAAGTTTACTTTTTAATGAGGAAATTCAGTAAAAAATTAGTAACATTACTCCACAACTGTTATGGATCTTCAGAGAGATTTCATCATCCCTACAAGAAAACATACTGGTTTGGACTGGGGATTTCCCTTATTAATGTTAACCTCCAACCACCAAACTCTTCTTAGGAACTGAATCCAATCAGGGATTCGTTTCGTACATTTCTCTTTATTACTTCATCATCCCAAATAACGTCCTACTAAAATCAAAGACTTTAACTCCTTGCTACTTACAAAAACTTGTTTCTGTCTATTGAGCTCATAATAAATATGAAACGAGAAGTTTTGATGGGCTTTAAACGCTGGTCACCTTGTTTTTTGTTAGTAACTACATGCTTATCTTATGATTATGAATTTATTTATCTGATGAATTATGATTTCCATCTATTGTATAATTTTGTTTTCGGTTTTCTATGTATCATAACTTCTCACGCACTGGATGCCAGTTATTCCGTTACATCAACCTTACCTAGCTACGTTTTGTTATTACGTCCGCCTAGGAGGAGTATTTCATAAGATAAAGTACCTACATTTATGTGAATAATTATTATTGTTAGTATAAAAACGTATTCGCATAATATCCCCATATTCCCCCACCAATTCACAACCTCCGCCACCAGTTATCTCGAATAGTTTTAAATATCGCGCCTCCCTCATGTTATTCATGTTCCTCTCACTCTATACTATTAAAGCCCTATAAATCAAAATACCTATTTGTATTTGCTCGCTGTGTTTTAATTTAATGCCCAAGACGTTTCCCTTGCCTTAAGTTTCCATCTTTCAATCATTTGTATTGTTACCTTACTTTCTTATCTTAAAGTTTTACTTCTTCCCTCTTTTACAACTATGTAAATGTGCATTGTACTTTCGAGTGTCAACCTTTGATGTTTCATAATTGAACCATTTTATTTGTTTCTAAGATGAACAAAACGTATTTTATGTGATCGCATTGGGTGATATCATGTGTATATAATATGATTACTAAGAGATGTGAATAAATACATTGAAAGATACACTTGTCATTTCTTTGGGATACTTCCCCAAGTGAAATAGGAAACGATGATTTCGGATTTTAGTTGGTAATGAAGTCTGTATAATATCGTATTTTGGAAGATGAAGTGAGGAACAAAATGTTGAGTCTTTACATATAGTTATACATTTTTTAAATACAATATTGATAGCCGTTATAGATATTTCCATACGAATTTCAGATTCGGATGTATTACATGAATTTTTTAAAATAAACTGTTCGGACTAAAGAACTTTTGAAGATGACGTGGGAATAAGCGAATTTTCTAGGAATATGTTTAAAGTTTACAAATAATTCCTAATTTTTAGAACTTCTATGAAATCCACTAATTTAAACGTCCCCCCCCCCCCCCCCCCCCAAAAAAAAAGTCAATCGTTAGTGAAAACTTCACTCGTACATACTTCCAAAACTCGCCAGACCTCCCGTCGCAGACAATCGTAGACAATATTCGATTCAAATAGAAAAACAAACCATGTTTAAATTAATTACTAGGTTGATTATCATGTACGTTCTATCTAGTGATGTAATATATTTTTGAATGTCGTCACGTTAAACACTGTTTCAATCAACTTTAACCCCCCCCCCCCCCCCACAATGTGGGAACCTCTGCCACTAACCGTATAATAACTAATGATAAGTAACTAACCCTATAATAATTTTTGAGAGAGAAAAAACATTTATGATAATTAATAATAATAAACCCTATAATAATTAATAATTATCACACCATCTAAGATTGATTGATCTGATTTATTAAACAGTACACAGCACTACGGAAAGAGAGTATGAAAACAGTAGGAAAAAGAAACCTCTGCCAAGTGGGTGTATCACATAGCTTCCTCGTATCCATAACATGACTGTGTAGATCATTGAAAATTATTGTTGACTAAAGAACTTCGTTCAATAGGCGACGTAAATATTGAATTAGGGTAAATTTATTGTTATGCAGGAGCATAACTTGAGAAAATAAAGGTAGGCATGTTCAACTATTGAACAAACTATAAAATATACCTAATAAGTCCGAACAATCCCTGAAAATTTCATCGAAATCGGTCAAGAACTCCCAGAGTTATGCTTGTGGAAAGGATTTCACGTTTGCGCATGCGCAGAAGCTACTATTGATCCGGGGGTCATGAAACTCATAGGGGACCATCTACACATCAAACCGAACAATCTCTGAAATTTCATCGAAATTGGTCAAGAACTGCCGGAGTTATGCTCGTAACAAGGATTTCACGTTTGCGCATGCGCATAGGCTACTATTGATCCGGGGGTCATGAAACTCATAGGGGACCATCTACACCCCAACCCGCACAATCCCTGAAAATTTCATCAAAATCGGACTATAACTTCGTGTAGTTTTGCCCGTAATAAGGATTTGCTGACAGGCAGACAGACACACACGGAACCAAAATTGTTCAGAAAGGTCCAAAACGCAAAATGTGAGTGGAATTTTTGATTTTGGAGACAAAAAAATTTTCACATTCCAAAAGTGAAAACAGTGCTTTTGTTACCTTGGTAGACTCGGAAGCAAAACGTGACGATTTCATGGTAACTTAACAAGATTACCGCTCAGCGCAAAAATACGATACGGAGAGAAGTTGGACGAAATCCCGCTCGAAACCGCCATCGCACTCTCCCCCTGGGAGTCTACTAAAGGCTATGGAGGTTTCAAGCGCATTCTAGCGGCATTTAGTCTAACCACGTCGGAAGTTCGTTGAACTCATTCCCGCTAGAATGCGCTTGCAACCCGCCATTATCCTCTTCCCAGGGGTGTCTACTGAAGGCTATGGAGGTTTCAAGCGCATTCTAGCGGCGTTTAGTCTAACCACGTCGGAAGTTGGTTGAACTCAATCCCGCTAGAATGCGCTTGCGAACCGCCATCGCCCTCTTCCCAGGGGTGTCTACGGAAGGCTATGATGGTTTCAAGCGCATTCTAGCGGCATTCAGTTTAACCAACGTTACGTAAATAGGCACTTTTTTGGAATAGGTAATAATTCCCTCGAAAAATGGATTAAAAATAACGTCTTTTCTAATGTGCTGGTCCGTATGAACGATCACCGGAGAACAATGATACTGATCATATTCCCAAAGACATCAAGTGGCTTACATAAGTGTACTGTAAGAATGTGATCCTATTGAAATTGGTTTGAGAGTGTTAAACACTGCAATCTCGACTACCCTCCAAATTGGAGCAAAATCGACCACTAGAACCTGAGGGAATGATGCTATATGGATTTTACGTTTGCACGTATGCATATTAATGTGAGTTTTGAGCAATGGTTTCATTGGGTACCACATGGTACACATGTGTACCATAGGTGTGTAGATACGCCTCACATTCCATGTAATAAAAATCGGATGGTAAGCGGCAGACAGACTTTTTTTTTTTTTAAATACTTACATAAAACTGCCCTCAAAATCATAGGGGCACACCAGTAAACAGAAACGAAAAACCAAGTTATGCGGAACAACACATAAAAGTGGGGAGGATTGCCAGGTTTACCCGAAACCGACCGTGGAGATTAGTTAAGTTGAGGAAGAAGGAGGATGAAGACAGGGATGAAAGGCAGTGTCCTTATAGAATGACCACCATTTTAAGTAAGATACCACTGAGCATCCCTGACGAGATGCCAAACTCGAGCAACTCCGTGGCCGGTCATTCCCATCGTCACATTCACACACAGGCAGACATGGTAGGAAAGTTGTTCGAGATGGTGTACAATAAACAGGGGTGCTCCCTCCCCCAAGCTTCATGACCCCCCCCCCCCCCCCATGTAAAAAACACTGGTAAACACCCCTTATTTTATCCAAAATTAAAAGAAGAATAGGTATTCAAAAAATTCAAACACACAAAATGGCAAAAGACAAAACGTGTATATTTTTTGAGGTTCTTTACATAGCATGCAATATTCTTTTTGAATGTCGCCACGCTAAAAACCGTTTCATTCAACTTTACCCCCCCCAGAAATTAGTTTTGGAACCCCCTCCAAGAATTTCAATGACGCAGTCTGCGTCATACCCCCCTGTGGGCACCCCTGCCATATCGAATTGAGAGACGTGTTTGGAATGCACCTACAGTGTCACATCGGTTATCCACAAATTTATCACATAATTTTCTCCAAAATAAAGCTGTATCTATTTCTTTAACATGAGACTTAAGTTAAAGAGATAAAAAGAAAGCTTTATTTTAGAACACTTTTAGAAGTAGCTAGTAGCTTCATCTGCTGTATTTGGACCATTGATTATCCGAGTCTCATGGTAGTGTACTACCAGCGCCACTTTCCTTGTAAATTCTCTCAATCCCTGTTGCAATGTGCTGTAAGTTGAAGGTACCTATAATATGCATTTATGGGTACGTAATTGGTGGGAGCTGGTAACAAATATACTCAAGTATTTGAATCGATTCAATGTTTTTATTCACACAAAACGCTCGTAGACTAGTTTACACTAACAACATAACGAGCAGTTCATTCCTCATTAATATAAATTATCATTTCAGCCGAACTTGACACTGTACACAAACTTTTCTATCACAGGACCTTACACAATATTCCCTATTTCGATAATAAATACATATAAATGATCTATCAAGAAGTGAATTTAGCTAGCTGGTGAAATTAAACTTGATTAAATAAATAGCTATACAGTTGCGGTATGAATTTCAATAATTTTGTCGAAAAAAAAAATCAATTTCTATAAATATATTGGGATGGTTGTGTTTTCAATTTAGGAAATAACTACATACTTACACATTTTTTAAATTTATACATAAATAATATTGACTAGTCAGCTCATTCAAGCTGAAAAATCAGGGCATACCTTCTTAAGAAAACGTAAGAAGCTTAAGTGCCCTCGATGTAGGCTGAATCACAAGCCCGAATTCAACTATGTACACGTAGGTACTTTTATACATTCCGTTCGCAAAAAGCTGACGCTATTGAGCTAGCAAGGTAAATGTATCATTTGACAATTTAAATTTCACATTATTTAACATAAGTAAGGCGAAGAGGTAGGCATCACAGATCGGTTTTGGTCGTCACCAAAAGGAATCAGATGTAGGATGGGCGGTCTGGGGGTCGGGTGAAGGTTTGTCTTTACCAGTAGAAGTTGTTGAATTCGGGGTAGAATCCGAAGCCGGGGTTGGGGCCGGCGGCTCCGTGGGGTCCGATGCCTGAAAATAAATGTAGAAGGTAAAGTCGGTAAATAACACATGGCAGATGATTATCTATATATATAAATGTAGCCAAGTACACTGTAATCATGAATAGTGTGTGGATGTCTGCGTACCATTCTTTTCATAATAATTATCAATTATTCATTGGTTATTGCCAATGAACTGTTAGCAAAGTTTTTGCCACCCACAACAATCCATTTCGTGCTTCTGGTTGTTTATAATTTTCCCATCGTTTTCACCCGTTTCTCTTTTCATCTTACGTAAAGCCCCCAATGAAGTTATGAAACATTTTTCATGTATGTTCTAATAATTGTGAAGAACTCATTGCTAATTTAATAATATTAGGCAGGTCGATTGTGCCATGATCGTAAATCTGTATGAAGCAAGAGTCACACAGTTGTTATCAGTTTCCGTTTTCCCATGAAGACATTTTTATTTATTCTATCCGTGGTTTGAACATTACCATAACAAAGTATTGGCATTGTCCTTATTTCATATAACATTATTCATGAGAAATACAACTCAATGCGACCGCTTGCAAATCACATAATCAAACATCGCAATCATTCATGACTTTTTATAACATTATAAATTCACGTTCAGAAATTGGATGGTCTCTGTATAGGCGAATCTATTTGATATTTTCGTCGTTGTCTTTGTCAGTTCCTTTTGACTTTATGTATTTATTTATGGGATCAATCCAATATAGGGTTCAATCAGTAGTATTTTATGAAACATCTTTGGCTTAAGTAAATGCGTCACTTCCCCTCGTTAATGCACGTTTCAAGTCGAGGTAACCCATTCCCTGTGTTAATACTTCTCAACCGATCAATATTCCTTTGGTTTCAATAGATAAGACTCCCGAAAGCTTCGTATAATGTTGTATCTCAGTTCGGTTCAGTTCGCTCCTTAAGTGCACGCTATTTCCCGCGATGTACTTACCTGGCTGTAAGCACCCTCGTAAATAATTCAATTAAAGGTTTACCCTCTTCTGTTTTGAATAGCAAATGCAACTAAATTCCAACTCAAAATGCCGGAAACCCACTGGCGTTCCGTTACTACCGCAAACATCGTTTGAAAACTAGAAAAAAATACCGTTTATCTTCAGTTTTCCACTCATTTACGCATAGAAACGCGAAGAATCCCACGGCTGGCGTTCTTCTAGGATGCGGTCCACTTGGGACCTTCACCAAGGATACCTTCCTACCTAGCGGCTTGCATTCTTCGCCCACTCTATAATGATATAGGTGCCGGTTGTCAGTCAAGTCATTTGTGAAAATTACAGCCTTTTTCGAGCCTTTAACAACGCTCTGAACTTGTTCAAGAATACCAACTAGAAGTATCAATTTGCGTTTCGTGTGGACGGGTTTGTGTTATAGTTTTTTTTTCCTAGATTGAATAGATGCACGCGACGTAACTGTGTCCGTTGGAAATTTCCAGGATGATAATCCTGGAGAAACTCGTCGGAGTTCTGCATGCATCGCATTGAAATGTCCCGACAAAGCGTTATTTCTTCAATCGATCAGAAGCAATTTCTTAATCAATTCCAATTTCGCAAAATTTCAAATTGGATTTTACAGTTTTAACAGTTTTTGTTTGGTCATGTGGATGTACGCTCAAACAAAATGTTGCCTCAGACAAGTCGTAAGAAAGTTGGTTCGTAAAAAAAAATTGTATTGGTGAGTGAGATTTTCTATTAAATTTGTCTGTGGGTAACCTTATTAAATCCCAAGCCCTTATAGAGATATCTGTCTTTCAATTGCTTCACTAGGGGCTTTGATTGTAAAGCATTATATGTTTTAATTGTTTTAAACAGCTTCAGTTCAGAGTCTTTATAACTGGGGGACATTCATCCAGAAATACGAATTCTAAGGAAAAGCGAGAAACTGAGGGCTATTTTAGAACTACGAGAGTTGTGAACTACGATCTTCAACTTGTTGGTTGCAGCTTATTGTTGCAGGATTTTCAGATCTGATGTCGATGATGTCAGAACAGGCAAACGTGTCAGTTATGAAGAGTTCTGAACTGCGATCTACAGCGTACAGGCTGAATCTTATAGTTCTTAAGCTTCCAGATCTGGTTCTGACAATGGCAGACCACCCAAATGTACCGGTTACAATCAGTTGTGAACTAAGATCTTCAACTTGTCTTCAGATCTGATTCCGATGATGTCAGAACAAGAAAATGTGTCAAGAAGAAAGAAAAAGAGTTCTGAACTGCGATCCACAACATATAAGCTGAAACTCTGCTCTTTAACTCTGTTCTTAAGCTTTCAGATCTGGTTCCGATGATGACAGGGCACATTTGTGCCGGTTACTATCAGTTGTGACAACGATCTTCAACTTGTAGGTTGAAGCTTAAAGTTGCAGGTTTTTCAGATCTGACTCCGATGATATCAAAACAGGCAAACGAATCGGTAACGAATATCAGTAAGAACAGCGGAACCACACCCAGTTACCTACAGTTCCGAACGGCGATCGACAACATATAAGTTGAAGCTAGTAGTTGAAGATAGTTCTAGTTTTTTGGAATCTGATTCCGATGATGTCAGAACAGGCAAACAAATCGGTTACGAACAGTTTCAAACTGGAATCTGCAACATATAAGCTGAATGCTGTAGTTCTTATGCTTCCAGATCTTGTTCCGATAATGGCAGACCACCCTAATGTACCAGTTCCTATCAGTTCTGAACTACGATCTCCAACTTGTAGGTTGAAGTTATAGTTGAAGGTTCTTCAGATCTGATTTCGATGATGTCAGAACAGCCAAGCGAATCGGTAACGAATAATCAGTCAGAACAGCGAAGAGTGTCAGTTACCGACTGTTCCGAACGGCGATCGACAACTTACTTAAAAGTTGAAGTTTATAGTTCTAGTTTTTTGAAATCTGACTCTGATGATGTAAGAACAGCCAGGCTGTTGGTGCTGATTACGCACAGTTCTGAACTGCATCTCCGAATGCGAACATGTGTCATTGTCTAAAACGCGTAATATCGACTAATGATACAGTTTAAAACAAATTCTGCTATCACTTTCTATTCTGTTCTACTAGATCCTTACCTCTGATTCAACAATACCTTAGATTGTTTGCACTTACGAATAAGATGTGTTTAGCAAGAGAAAATTTGTCTTCATTACAGGGGAATTGACACAGGGGAACTCACCTCCGCGAGCGCCTGGTGGGACGAATCCGTAGCCGGAAGCTCCGACTCGCACTCCGCTGGTCTCAGATCCAGGAGAGGTCACGGGGAACGTCACTGGCCCTGTTAGCAAACAATTAGTTCTTCCTTCAAATGATCAATGTCCCACAAAAAAACCAAAATGACATTGGGAACACAAAATTAGACAGCATTAGTCACAGACACATTTCAACCAAAAACCCATAGGTACGCTCACCTATTTGATAGAAAACATCACATTACGGATTTTTAATGAATATTGTTGCAGTATTCAAATTGCAAAATAGAAACCAAAATTTGAGAAAATGCATAGACTGGTACGTTAGGATGATGATGAACTAAAACATCTAGGTCATTTTAGATTCATCATTTTCATTTCAACTCTTGTTATTGACCAAAACAAAGCAAATGTCAATCACCACAGAAATTCCAAAACTCGAAAAAAAGTCAAAAATTGAACCCAACCAAATTCATTCCAGAAGTGAAGTTATTGTTTGTTTTGAAACACCTACTCTTGCCTTACTTAATTGTTAGCCGTTTTATTGGGTTTGTAAACTCTGAACTGCCTGCCGGCACATGATGGATAATTAATTTTTGTAATATCGACATAATAAGTGTTGATTACGATATTCTGTTACTTCTGATACTTCAAAATTACACATTTTGCTACACATTAGTGATGAGGCCAGGATTTTTTTTACTCACCTCTATCTTCTGTTATTTTATACTTTTTAAATTTTAGTTACTCTAAACGAAGTCACCACTATCGTCACCGAATTATCTCGTTCGCACTTAGTTACATCACTTCAAAGCTTTCCTGTTAAAGACAATCAATCCCAAAACAATTATGTTTGACACGAGAAAGTGAAGTGTTCTATGTGCAGAGTACATGTGTGTTGTTATTCCTACCATGAACCAAGATGTGAAACATCATAATCCCGTGGTTACCAAACGTGCAAACCTTATGGATCGTATACGTGGAAAATGTGAGGTGCGAAAACTCCTTTGTACCTAATACAATGGAAGCCGTTACAACTGAAAACCTTCACCTACCAACAACTATTACGTAGACACACTTATCCGTTGCATTTGATTGTTGTGAATAAATTATAAATATAGTGAGTGAAAGTGCACCACCTGACGTAATATTCCAAGGGAACGGGACAAATCTATTTCCTATACCGCCAACTACTGATACTTTGGTTCCTACTTTCTTCTTCTTTCATTTAAACCGTTCAAAGAACTGTCTAAGCCTCATTATAATGTCGGAAGATTTCATAAAATTTGAGGCTATGACTTTTTCAAAATAGTTTTTGTTTCGGAGGGGAGAAAACGACCAATCAATTGTAAGAAGCGAACTCGAATTGAACTATCCGTGGAAACCGGGCGTCATACAAAAACATACTTCTGACTCTATCTGTAACGGACTAAATAAAACAAAATAATTATTCCTAAACACCTAGGTTAATTCAAACTTCAAACTCGTGGATCAAGTCCATCGAAGGGTAACACGGAAATAATGGATCTCTTTGTTGTTTTATCATGCATATGCCTTAGCCGTGACCTAAATGCAAGAAAACCTATGTGATTGTAAAGAAAATAGCGCGATACTGATAAATATCCATCGCTAGGGAGTGTTGCCTGTGAGGAAGCTGGTAGAATACATTTTTTTGGTCCGTTTTACTGATTCAAAACTTGGCGTCTGAACAGAATTTCCATAACGCTTCCTCATCGAAGGTTCAACTGACATCATACACCTCTCGGTTTCTTTATTTCAGCGTTTTCATGACTCCTTGCTCCTCAACTTGAAATCAAGCAATTAAAATACAAAACTTCAAGCGAAATGAAAACATTTTATATCTGCATTTTGAGTCGTACGTTCTACCTATTGATTCAAAACTTAGTACTTGAGTAGAATTTACATAACGCTTCCTCATCAACGTCACCGATCGATGAATAAAGTTCCTGGATCAGTGGCTGATCGATAATTGACGTCCTAGACTGAAGCTTTAGCTGAATTTTAGCCGTAGGCTCCAAGCAAAGACCATGCACGATTCTGAACAAATTACTAAATACAATTCGCCAGAGTCACTCATGTGATTCACACCTATCTTCTTCTTAAATTTTTCGCAATTTCAAATAATAATTGGGGATAAAATATTAAAGTGACCATCGTGAAGTGGAAGTGTGTTACGTTCCGTTTCTGTTGAGTGAGTGCTGGATTTATTGGGACAGTGCGGACGTTGCGGGTTAGTAAGGAAGGCGCTAGAAGACCACGCAAGACTGGAGTGTATTGCGGGTCCTGATAAAAATTTACTTCCTCCAAAATATAATAACCAAACCAACCGATCTCTCCGCAGTTGTACCGTGTGGTTGAGGACTCAAATGTTGATTACGTTGGAAATGAAAACTATCGTAGCCAGCCTCAACCCTCTGATTAAACCAAATGCCGCCTTCCGTTTTACATTTTGACGGATTGCGGAGCAAAGAAAATCTTCGTTAATTCGTAGGGTAAGAACTGAATAATAAACATGCATTTCACGAAATCAGGACTCTTATTGAAATTTTTGACATTAAGCATATCAATTGGGCACGATAATTATATTTTCGAACGAAAATCCAAGAGTATGTACTAGGTATGTGCAACATATGAGCAATTCTCGTAATATTTTGGAATTTCACTTAAAACCCAGCCATTTTGATTTTATAACTGGTCAAATTTGGGGATTGAACCCGTTGAACTCTTTCCAATAATAGTGGTTATTTCCCAATCATAAAATAAAATGATGTGAAACGGGCTCCTTGGGAAATGTATAGATTATTCAATTCACCGCTTTCTTATGGTTGCATTCACCATAAGCAGTATGGACGGGTACAGACAACAGGGTGATCGTGTAACAACTTACATTATTTGCTTCATCTGGGAAACCAATTTTCTTCTTTTGAAAACTAAATAGATAATTTTATTCAAATTTTTACTGACGATCCAAAGTATGAAGAAAGATTTTTGGAGGGTTTCTGCTCAAATCCACTTTCGGTCTGTTATTTTCAGTATTAAACTTTAGTAGTCATATTGAAAAAATTATTTATTAAACCCACCCCTTCCTCTAGAGTCTGAAGAATTCGTTCTTTTGCACATTAACTCCCCTTGGGACCTAGTCGGTCAAGAACTGACTTAGAATTTGAATTGAGCAACCCAAAAACACAGAGATGAACGATAATATAGATGATTACTCCACACGTTAGGGGCGTTTTGCCGTTTTTAGGGGCTTTCCAGACCAGCGTGCGACGAGCCTATCTGTTGGAACTTGAGTTCATTCTGGCGAATGACCTAACGGTTCAGACCTCGGTCATATGGAAAAACGCTTTGCTCCAGCGTGACCTTGACAACTGCAAGCCTTCTATTAGTTTATAATAACCTTTCCAGCTGTACCAACGGGTGAAAGGCGGTTAATGGCAACTGGATTGAACGGTATCACCCGGACGAGAACGGGGAACCGGAGCCGGAGTTCCCGGTCCTATCTGTACTCCCTTATTGAATCCATTTGCCGGGTGCCTACTCCTTCACCTACAACTGCAGCCGACACAGCGGTAAACCCGACCGTCCTTGGAGCCCCCAAGAATTCGTTTGACGTTGGGGGGGCTCGTAAAAAGTCGCGACGCCTTCAGGAAATTTTAGTGAGTTCACATTTAGTCATCGGGTGCCATTTTTAGATCGCAAGGAATTCTCTACCGCTCCCAACACCGCATAAATGGCGTAGCACCTTCCTTTAATTCATCTTTTAACAACGTTCGACAGATTGCTGCATTTGTTTTAAACTGAATTTTGTAAGAAAAGAAGCCATTTCATTGGTGTCAACAAGTTTAGAACGAAAATATTCAAAATGCGGTTCATTTTCACATGGAAATCCGCTCAATGTCGTTCTTGAACGGATTCAAAATTTCAACGCATTGGTGGTTTATGTACATATTTATACATTTTCCCTCTCAAAGGTTCATATTCGGCAAAAAAATAGTTTTTTCAAATTTTCTAGTAGGAGGTCGCGTCACCTAATTCATTTTAATGTAATATTAGCAAACCGAAACCCCAATAAAGCAAATACAAACACACAAAACAGCCAAACCAAATAATTGAAAATGTCATTCAAATTTGAATATTTTTGAAGAAATATTTGTTGTCAAATAATGAGGCACTCTGTTTCCAATTTTGTTTTGATCCGTTTTAAGTTGTAAAAATTAATAAACTAATTTCCTAGCTAGTTTTAAAGTAGGCATAATTAATTCAATTCTTCAGGTTGCATGTATGAAGTGATCCTTTGTTTCGTTGAAGGCCTTAACAGTTCCATTTTCGTCTTTAAAACGAGCTCACACAAATAGTTTTAAAGTAGGCATAATTAATTCAATTCTTCAGGTTGCATGTATGAAGTGATCCTTTGTTTCGTTGAAGGCCTTAACAGTTCCATTTTCGTCTTTAAAACCAGCTCACACAATAATTTAAAACAAGGGAATATTTCCAATTCATTGACTTTGTATTTCAATTGTAAAAGATGACACATCCCTCTTTTCCTGGTTTTATTTTTATTCTATAAACCTACCTGTATTTACCTACTTGGATATTTTTGAAAATATTTTTCATTTTATGTAAAGAATTATATTATTGACGGAAAACTACTGAATGTATCATATTATTATCTTATTAACAGATATTATTGCTTTTATATTAATGTTTAAAAACATTCCACTTCAATTTTCCACATTACATACTGGTAATGACTTTTTGAAACCATTAGGCTCCCACCATTTTACATGAACTCTGCCATAATTTTCAGGTGGCGATCCCGTTTTGCTTTTGGAATTAATATTTTCTCTTAACATTTGCTGTAAACGTTCAAATTCGACAGGGAAAAGAGTTAGTTCAAACGTAAAGGTTTTGAGTAATTAAAAAGCGAAAATATGGTGAGGAGTCTGATTGGGTGAAATGTGATTTCATTTGCGATGTAATTTGAACAGAGTAGCTCATTGAATAGTTTGCTTCCTCTTCTGAGAAGGGTAGATGAAGGAGAGGCTACGCTGATTCAGTTAAGTTATTTTGAAAGTGAGAAGATACATTCAATTAGAAGCTATACGATTAAATTAGAAGTTAATATCTATTTAAATTTCAGTAATTGATGAAGGAACTCTTAGTAACGGTAATGTGCGGAGTAATTCGATTAAAAATTGCAATAAAGTGAATTGTAACACTAGAAATCACTATGTGGTGCAGTGGTAGGAATATTTCATGGAAAAATTGATTTGCTATAATCTTACATTTATGTGTTGAAATCCCAGTATTTCGTAGAGAAGCTTACCACCAGAAATGTGCGGTTGTGACTAAGGTGGTGAGGTGCCTCTGATATGGTAGGTAGTTTGTATAAAAAGATCTTCATTACCTGACTCACCTCTGTTTTGCCTGGGGTCTCTCGGCCCGCTGGCAGCGAGGGGGGCGCCGAAGAAATCTTGGGCGCACGCCGCGGCGATGACGACGGCGAGGAAAGCGGCGACCTGAAACGCAAAACGTGAACCCTCAGTTGGATGATAAACCACCCGCATCCAAGTCCTCCGTTTTCACTTTTTAGAGGAAGTTGGAATCTTGCCTACATATAACTAGATATACACGTACAGTTATGATGGTTTTCACCTATTAATACGTTGTACTTCTAGAAGTGGAAAGAGGCTATGTACAGTAGTAACCAAGCTTTTCATTCAATAGTCTACTTATGCAGGGTTTAACTAAATGAAAAACGCCAAACAAGTTGGGCATGCCACGTAGTTTACTAGTTCAGGGCAAGGGGAAATAAAGATCTTTTGAAATGTTACAGATAATCTTGAAAGATGTGGAATATAAGAATCGATACAAGATAGAGAGTTCGGTCCATTGCATGGTATTCATACGTCAACACTCCTTTCCTATTTATTTTCCTATTTGTGGGTGCCCACAGGGGGGGGGGGGGGGGGCTAAAGTTGATTGAAACAGTGCTTATTTTACTTGACGTCATTCAAAACTATTTTACCTCACTAGATAGAGCGTAAATAATAATGAACCTAGTAATTCATTTAAAGATGGTTTGTTTTTCTATCAGAAAATGAACAAATGACAATGACAGTGCTTGAATATTGTCCGTGATCACCCTAGTGATCCAGTCTATGGCCTAATTCCTCCCAAAAAGCAAGCAACAGCTACTAACTCAGGCAAAAGTAAATACAATCCAGAAGAAAGGGACTTTGATGCAAAGTCTGAGAATGAAAGTGAAGATTTCCCAGAACGAATTGAGAGTTTTTGGATCACTAAAGGATTTTTGAAACCTTACAGATGTTTGATGCATTTTTCTAGCTTTTGTGCTCTGAAAGTGGTTTACACAACTTCACTCTCCTTAGCAATTTCTAGTTGAGAAATTTGAATGATTCCGTTCCACTAGCGCCTGGGAAAATCGTTCTTGAGTAGTTTCCGTTTGCGCCTACGCTACACAATATAGTGAATTGATGAGGTTTGATGAAGCAAATTTCATTGAATCGATAAAACTATTCGATGATCAGAAAATTAAGATTGTGTAAGGTTGCAGGTTTTCGGGGACCATGGAGCCAATGATTTGGATATTTCATCGATCCATTGTAGATAGGGGGAATGTTCTAAAGACATCCACATTGCTATTAATAGTGGCACGCGCTCTGAAAACAGTTATGACAGCCATACAGAAACTCCTTTGACGGTTGAACACCTTTCGATAATAGGAATCGAATCGCTGACCGTGTCCGAATACAAACGTTAAAAGTACGAGGCCGCGGACGTGAGGGGATTGTGAAAACGAAGGGGCGCTTCTTTGATCAGCGGTGAGGTGAAAATGGCAACATCTGAGTGGCTTAAAACGGCACTATTAGCCCGCCATTATCCGCTAACCTAACTGGTGGCGTCGACGTATCGAGATGGTCATAATCGATTGATGAGGCAAGGGAAACCGAAGAAAAATTCTGGCCTGTTCGAAAGAACAGAAAAGTTGGTTGTGTTCATATAACCGAAGTCTATAGACATCTTATAGGAGATTGTCGAGGGTTGCAAAAGTGACCAACTAGAGAAATACCTCCCATGAGGAGTTTAAAAATAGACATCAACGGATTCCTGACTTTTTCATTCTTAAATGATGAGCTAAACTGTTGTTCTTTGAAAGTTTAAATATTCAGTTTGTGATATTCAGATGGCTTATGAGACTTGCAACTTCGAACAACCGCCAGCCAGGCTACAGTTTTGAAAGTCTTCAGGAGATTGTACTGTGGGATGGTACCATAACAGTCTAAGCTTCCCTTGGAGTCGTATGCATTTAATCTATTTCCTATGTAAGTAGTATAATACCATTGGCAGTGCAGTTTAAAAAAAGCATAGCCACATTTAGCCAGCAGGAACTGTGCGATATGGTGTCTGAACATTCCTCAGTAGGAAGATGAATGAAACTGATCAATGGTCCTCAAATGCAAAATCTTTAAGAAACAATTTACATACGTCAATGGCGGCATACAATTTGGGCGAGGAAACGACAAATTTCTCCCAGTCGGTAGATAGCTATTCCTTTGAAACCCGTTTACTAAAATTCGGTTACCGTAAAGAGAACACAACTTGGACTAGTTGAGGTATTCAACTCTTGCTGAAACAATTCAATTACATCCATTTTGGTCTTTGGAGAAATATATTGTGGTACTGTACTCTCACATTTTCTGCCATTATCATCTCCTTGGAAAGCAATTCATAGCATTTAATTGAGTTCAACAGCTTTACGCTGAAGGCGCACAAAAGTTCCCACGTTCAGCTCGCAGGAATTGTGTGGTAAGGCCCTTTGACATTCCTCAGTACGTGGATGAATGGAAGTGATCAATAGTGCTCAAATGTAGAATCTTTCAAAATCCATTCACACATATCAAATGTGTCAAATGTTACAAACTGGTTGTGTAAGTTTGGCAGAATTATTTTTCCTGTAGAATCTATTTCAGTAGCATGAAATACTAGGTGTTATCCAGTTTAGAAGTACAGCTAGTCCAGTTGAGATGACAGCAGAAGACAGGAGTGGGATTCAGAATAATCACTGTTTCAATAGTGTGAGCTTGACCATTTACTTCAAATAGTTGTCAAACCTTGGGATTTTTGGGATACAGAGTTAGCTAGAATGATAGAAAACTGGTGGTAGTACTAAACGCTTGTTGAAACTACATACATGTTGTTGTCAATTACATCCATTTTGATGTTGATAAAAATATTGTGACACTGCACGTTTTCCGCTCATATTACCAATTGAATGGCAGCTCGGACCTCTAGAGACAGAGTTGGACCGAAATAGGAAGCGGGGACCAACCGTAAATTATTGTAAGCGGAGTTGGGCGCCGGGCAACTTTTTCTTTCCGTTGGCATTTCCCTTGGCCTCAGCCGAACAAGCGCACCCCAAAGGCCACAAGCGGGAGCACAAAGACGGAAAAACGCGTGACACACGATTGACAACGACCACAGAGAATTGATTCGTACGTCTGTTCCACTGTCCATCTCTCCAGGCTCGAAAAATGTCTGTTTGTAGGGCGGGCGAGGGCGGTCTCGTTGGCAAATCTTATTGGTCAACTCGCGGCCTTTATCAAGTGCATGCGGTCATTTGATGGAGAGACCTTGGACTTCATTACCGTTGTAACCGCCACAAGTTTATGAAACCTGCAGCTTGTAATGGAAGTACGAACGGGTTCCGAATATTGGGTTGGGAACCAATTCCAGTCATATCAGTATTCGCATCATGTCGTGTCAGTTTCAGATTGGATCAATTCCAATCAGCTACTCGTTTCAGCTAACCATATTAGGTGGTGTTGATCAATGGCTGATTTGAATGTTGAATGTAGTGATCACCACTCTTCAACTGGTGATAAGAAGTATAGGATAATAAAAGAACTACTGAACCAATATTCATGAAACCTTTGTGGTTTTCTGAGTTTCCTGACTTGAGTCTTCGCCGTCACTTTAGATAAACTTTAGAAGGGAATATCAAAGGGTTGAAATATTGCAAAATCGGGAAGCTTTTGAATTAAGAAATATTTCTTCTTGATATTCATAGATATAATTTCATTGGATCGAAGTGACCACCAGTTCACCCTTTCGCTCTTCATATGTGCACTAAAAATAGCAAGAGCGGGAATGAGGACTTTAACATGGTACAAACAATGGAGGAGGAATGAAACAATACCTTTGAAAACTTATGACAGTTGACCAGTTATTATAATTTCAATGGTATCACATTTTCTTGAGCAGCGAGTTCATTATAATGTGCTATGTATGTACGAAAGGTGGGAGTCTATATCTTGAAGGGGGATTTACAATTGCAAAAATGTCATTTTTCAGGTTTTTAATCTTATATTATCCTATGCAATATCCTCGACAATTTGCCATATACAAATTTTATGTTTGAGTCAGGGCAACCTGTGATTGCAACCTGAAATTGAGTAACTCTGAACAGCTTTTTGCTAAAAGTGGAATTACTTTGCAGTTGCTTAGTCAACATTTGCAGAATCCATTTTTATTGAGTTTGTTTGTTCATGGAAGGTGCTGTGAATCTCATTATTCATGTAGAAATAAAATTAACCTTTCAATTTTAGACAACGACCGAAAGCAGCTAAAAGCACTTTCTTTCTTTGCACAACAATAAAATGAGTTTATATGAATAAAATGTGTTTATGTGATTTATAGAAACCTGTACACTTCTGTCGAATAACCTCTGAAACCCTTGTTGTTGTTTTTCTTCTTCTGATTTTGATAAAAGTTCGTGGACAAGGTTTCATGAATATCACGAAGGAAGATGTCATGGCACAGGGGTATCGTACCCTATTAACCTTACTCGAACCCCAATTAAAATCGGTGAAATAGCTTCAGAGTTAAATCTTAAGAAACGAACGAAACTTCAATCTTTCTTCTATATTGTTGTGCAGATGGTCTCCGTTTGATAGTTATCCCTGGAGTAATATACAGCCCCACAAAAAAAAAGTGAACATCCGTAAAATAGACTAGGGTATCCGTTTGTATTTTTCGATGCTGAAGTCAAATCCATGGTCCAAAAAATCCCCTGACCCCCAAGATTTTGAGCTATGGCCTAAAAACTACCCTTAAATTAGTGTCAGAACCTCTTTTTTGAGTCATGAGATTGAGATGAACTACGACATCTTCTTAAGTGGATTTCTAAATTTTTCTTCAACTTCAGACAAGGAGAGTACTTGGGGAAACTACCTCACCCTCAATCACCCCTCGCCACCCCCTCCTAGGGGTTGGAATTCGAGTTCTCACGCCAAGTCGAGTGGGGTACGAATTTCTATGTTTTTGGGGTTCCTGAGATCGAATTTTAACTTCCAAGAGTCCGTAGACACCTCTTCTTCCCTTAATCACCCCCTCCTAAGGGTTGAAAGTTGATTTTTCACGTCAAGTCAAATAAGGTAAGGATTTCTGTGTTCCCAGGTTCGCTGAAATCGAATATGATTTTTGAAAAGGCTTTCAAACTTTTTGGTGTCTCCTTTAATGGAGATTTTATTCTCTTTTCTTGTGGTATCTCTGTGATCACAAAGCCTCCTTTTCAATGTCCACAATATATTACTAGTCCATTAATAATTATAATTATTAATGGACTAGAATATGTGCAGAAGGGACATCTATAACATAAATATTTTTGTATAGTAATTTGCTGTGTTTTTACTATTTATCCTGTGCAGGGAAAATTGAAAGTATCGAATACCTTCCTGCTGAATACGGTTTATGTTGCAGTTCAGCAAAAGAAACAAGGGAGAGACGATGTAAATTACGATCTTAAAATCTACCTGTCAGGATTATTTGGATGTTGCGAAGCTCGCGCAACCTCCGTTCGTCATCCCCACAAATCTAGTTTTTGATGTTGATGTGTGGTTTCAGAATGAGGGTAATTTAGATGATGGTGACCTTAGTAACTTCCAGTAGCCTTTAAGATTGGTCAACCAGCGAGGAACAGAAAACCCCTCGTAATAGTCCACGTGTGAGATGCAAGTGTAGGCACTACGTGAGGAGTAGCTTCAGCGAGAACGTGAGAAAGTCTATCTTCTGGGATCACCCGGAGGAGGGAAGCTTTTTTATGTAATGTGCAGCGATGGCGAGATCGGAGCAGATTGAGGGATAGACTTCGTAGTGTATTTTTACGAAACAGCACCACTATAATAGAGCGGGGACCTTGGGCCGTTTTCACAATAGGACTGGTGTAGAGCTTGTATCCCATTAACTTAGCATGTACTCCGGACGAGATTTTGCAGCTTCTATATCAAGAAACGTTTATGACGGAATTCAACAGGGCATTCCGCTCTCAACGCCCTGTCGGAGACATTGAATTGAGCTAAAATGTTCTCTCGGCGGTTTACCGCACGCAAAGCTCTTGAACATTCCTAAGCAACCTCCGCAGTTCCGATGTCGACACATCGAACGAGCTTTGATAAGGGCGCTGTTCCTTAATTACGCATTCTAAATCCATATTTAAATGGTCCGTGTTTAACAACATCCTTGGTTACCTTCATACGCCGGTGGCACAATCGCTTTCACGGCCAAAGGATGCTTCTATGGGCTTGATAAAAGATAGTGGGCGGTGATTGGGTCCACGCTTGTCGCTCGTTCCTGCTCCTCATGTCCAAACGACAAATTTCTCAATTTCTTATCTCTCGTCGAATCTCTAGAGATCCAGATACGCTAAATAATAATTGATAATTTCCGACACCTTTACTAGACGTGTTTGTCAAGGTGCATAGGTATTACCTAATATACTTCCATTACTGTTTTCTCGTTGTTGGCGACTTATTCACTACTATACTTCACTAATACATTTCGACTAAAAATTTTGGGGTAAAACGGATTCGTTACGGAAAATAAGTAATCGAAAATTCAATTTGAACGAATCTGAGGGGACATCTTCAAAAGCGAACAGAGCCAACCGTACAAAATAATTTGCTGTACGGAGAAATAGTGTGAATTTAACTGAATGTGAAATTCCAAGTTCACTGACTTTAATCACTTCTCAACGGGAATGTCATTTAGAGGTGCTTGGTTGATCTTGGCAAAAGGTTTCCGGCCTCCTAACAGTAGGTACTTCACAACTCATTTCATTAATGGAATACTAGGGTCAATCGGGCCTGGCGGTCCTTGTCCTTGCGGTCAAGCGAACCTTTCATTACTCGCGTTAGATGCCATTTGTATCAGACGGCTGCAGCATTTCCTGGCTGGTTAAATATTCTGGGGACGGCAGCTAGCATATTACCAGTCCTACCAGGGGCGTCAAGTGAGGATATTTGGCTAAAAATTAGGGAAGTTAAGTTGATTCGTGGAAAGCATATCAATATAAGAAACAAGGTGTTATACGTCATAAGGATCAATCTGTGTATATGTGAATATTCCTCTAGGCTCCTCCATGTCTGCATATGTTTTTGAATTATGGATAATCATCTACTTCAGTAAAATAGACCCTGCAACTCATAACTGGTGACTTATACTTTTACGTAAATATTATTGATTCAATCGAAGAGATATCTTAATTTTTTGGGATTTATTAATCGTCCTTCCTGGCAACTGCGTTTTAAGCACTTGAAATATTGTTGATTTTTAATTGCAGCTATAGAACACGAACAATTTATATAAACTATCATTCGGGATGTAACCTGTAATGCCCGGGTCACCTGTTGTACCTGCATTCTAGTCTTGAATTTTCACTTTCAAATTTCGTTAACCTTCTCACCAAAGTCAGCAGCATAAACGATGGAGTGAAACGGACCATAACATTTGAATTTAAACTGTAACAATCATCCAGGATCTGCAGTCAGCAAAACACTGATATCTATTAACAATATCCGGAAGGCGTCAGGATACACTCTTGCATCAACATTTCTGAGTCCTTCAAACTAAAGTTTATTTCCATAATTGCTTTGCTAGCAGGTTGATAACAGTCTATTAAAGTTTGTGATTATCGGGCATAATGAATGTCTTCCCTCAGTTGAGGTGAGATTGCAGCCTGTTCAAGGCCTGTTGAGGGTGGTGATAGTAGTTAGTAAGTTGATCGGTGGAAAATACAAATTGCCTCCATTTTACAACTTACAAATAGAGAAACGGCATGAGGGTTTACTCAATTCACCAGTCAGAGCTTGGAAAAATCTGCCAATTCACCATAGGAGGTTTGTTCTCGTATTGTGGTCAATGATTATTTCATATATCAATAACATGATGAGCAATAAAATGTGCATTGTTCTGAAAAGCGACGATGAATTGTGATGATACTTGCAAAGGATGATTGGCGAATCTCCCTTCTGCCTTTTATAAACAAAAACTTGTACCTATCCGATCAACCCAAATCCAAGAAACTGGTAGTTCATTTATTTATCCCAAAACATGAATCTGGTGCTACTGTTCCTTGGTTCCTCAAACTGTCACAGCAGGATGAATCTCTTGCTGCTTTGAGCAAAATGTATATTTTGTGACATGTTGTTATGGATAGCTTAATCCCATGGTATTCGCTAGCGGCTCTGATCCGATTTAGTGGCCATAAGGCTTGCTCGTTAGCTTCATTCACGGATCCATAAGATGTGGACACGAGAAGCAGAAAATGATGATGACCTGCGAGCCCGCACAGAGGACCGTAGCCTTAATAACTGTTAAATCCGATAAAGGGGACTTTTCGAGGGGGAAACGGCCGAGCTGGAGCGAAACTGAGGATTTGAGGACCTTCAAGCTCTGACAAGGGGAGGGGGGGCAAAGTTTGTGCCGTTCGAGGAAGGTGAATTTCACGGAGGCATCAGGGCCGGCCGTCCGGAACAGTAATGCTCGTTTACTATGAAAGGTCGCCTGAAGATAGTTTGTGTTGCAGTGAAAAAAAAAAAAAAAAAAAAAAAACTGTTGTTAGGATCGTCTTTGAAAAACGTGGAAACCTAGCAAACAACCGGGTAGAAGGGTCGGCACCTAAGCATCTTCTAACTAATTCAGCTTACTAACCATAAGGAAGTGTTTATTCGAGCTCATCAAGCTTGGAAACCGTTTTTTACGATGCTGCTAACCGTCTACTGCTGTTTGCCAATGAAATGATGTTTTTCACAGAGAATAATCGAAGGAAGCGCAATTTAGAGGTTTCGCTGCCTCGATATTTTCAATCGTCACGACTACTGAGCTACCAGACTCTCTAACATCGATCAGAAAATAGTCGCTTGGGTTTCAACTCCCCACTCAAATTAGTGACCACTTTCTGAGTGAATGTCTAATTAGTATTCTACAATTGGCACTCGCTCAAAGCTGTTCCTGTAGTAGATATTGATCTTGAACATAATTGACAGGGTCGGTTTTTATTGTATTTTTTAAGAAGACTTTTGGTAGGGCCAGTTCGTTTACGAGTTGATCTAGTTCAAATGATGATATTGCTCAAGTACAAGAAGGAAGAACCACATATACATGATGAAAACAGCACAACTCTGTTCTAGTTTGCATTTGCTGTTTTATGTATCTGGCATGTAATTCAAACAAATCTGGCTTCGTTTTCCTGGGTATTTTTTCAACTCCGATTCCAAATCATCCGTCCAAACGGGGTAGTGGCTATTGGAATAAAAAACGCACTACAGATGAATTATACGTCAGCTCATGATAGTTGTTATGTTCATTATGTAAGTGCAATGTAATGGAAATTATTTGTCGACCGAATGGGACTAAATGTGGATTCTGAATGTACACAACGTGAACACACGCTCACAATGGAAGGTCGCGGGTTTGTCTTTCAAGTTCGAAGCAGGAGGAAGGATTGGGCAACCGAAATTAGACAAGCGTGAACCGTGTTGCAGAAACCTCCGATTTTTTTCCGAGGGCACCGGCGTTTAATTGTGAACATCCCCCGGGATAGATTGCTATCGAAATGTTGTCTAGCGGAGATCACGTAGGTGCTCGAGACTGACAGAGGCAAGTACAACCGACAACAGGGGAAGCTGCCTCCTAGATGAGAATCCCCTTCTGGCGCCTTGCCCACGAGAAATTCCCTTCCTCCTGTGGCGCTCATTGTTTCACTTATAAACTTTCACTCGGTAAGTTCCCCAACAAAACGAGATTACGAGTTTGTTTACGCTTCCTTAAAATGAGGAAATCCCATAACCGCAAATGTATTTGTTTGCTTTTTTCAAGTCCTTATTGCAAACTGTTGTATTTGCCTGCTATTTTTGTAAAAACAGCAATCCGAAATCGAATTAGGTACTCAATCATCTAATCTTTTGAATGAGAGAGTCACCTCACCATTTGTTCCTAGTAACACCAGTTAGGGTATTTGATTTACTATGTTTCCCCTCTTGGTTTTATCAACATTTTTAGAACTGCATTCGCAATGCGATCATTCATTTTCGAACAAAATGAAAAGGCAACTTTTAGGTGAGCATAAGGTTTATGAAAGAGATATCCCAGATTTTGCAGCATCATTTTAACACATTTGAATCGTTCAAATTAAGAACTGTTTGAAAGTCAGAGGGGTTCGAAATATTAGGAAGGAGCTCAATACGTGAGGCAACTCGTTGTCTTGCTCAAATTTTCTCGTTGAAGGTTGAATTTATAATGAAGCGCGTCATTAAACTTGACTGACTCAAAGACAACCGTGTCTCTATCTCAAATTTTGTATTAGCGAGCATAGTCGCTGTTAACGATATAGTCTCATCGAGATTCCGACTATCCTTTAAACTTGAGCGACATCGAACGACTAGGGCTTGGGAAATTGACGTTTCTTTAGATTTCTAGTTTACCCATGCTCCGAGAGAAATATCAATTTGCGAGATATAAAACTGATAGTGATCATTCACAGCCTGATCTGCACATTCCCTGACAATTTCATCAAAATTTTAGAAAAACTGAAGAAATGATGTCATTGTGATAGCAACTACCATAGATATTATCGTGTTGAAATTGGTATGGAATGACCAAACCCCTAAGATGTGGACAAAATTCGTTCTTGACTGTTTCTTATTGGAAATTACATATTATGATTCTGAATGTACTATATGCGCCAGGTGTGAAAATGAAAACTAGGATTCACACTTGACAAACAATAAAACATACAATATTTTTGCATGCTTTACCTAAACATCAAGGCAGCGCAATGAATAGTTCTTAATTTCCTCCATGATCAACCCCCTACCCGCCCGCTTTGGAAAAAAATGAAAACCAAGTATAAGTGAAAGGAATAGAAATTTTAAAAATCCGGAACGAGAGCTTACTAACTGATAAAGATACCAACCTATTTACGTGTTCTTAGCCTTTTTTCCTTTCAAGGTGGTGCAGACCTACTTGGGAATATCATGTTTCAAGAAAATGATCGTGAAATTTTTGTGAATGTAACACAATTTATTAGAGGAGTCATTAGAATTCAGTGTCATGAATGACGGTTTTTAAGGCTTCGATCTGCGCCAAAAAAATCACACCAGTGTCAGAGTAGCGGGTGGTATCAGCTAGTTACTAATGGAAATCTTCTCTTTAGATAGGTATTTATCAGAGGAAACAAATAAAAATGAATCTCAGACAAAATTTTCAATGTATTTCTGATATTCACAGCCAAAATTGAAATGTAATGGTGGAATACATCAAATGACGAAAACATTTATGGCAACTGGATAGAATCACTTGAATATTGCTTAAAGTGTATAGTCATTTTTCCGTAGGTATAGATCTGGGAGGGATTTCAATATGAACTCAGCCCTCATACTTTACATTTAGTGAAATAGGGAGGTAAACATGACTCGTTTCAGCAGGAAATTCTTCGTAGAGAGATGTTTTGAGACATTTTAAGTACCAAAAAAAGATTGGTTTGAAGCTGTTCGATACGTCGAAAACTGATAAATTGAACAGATCGATCGAATGATGGGGGCTCGCAACGGATGACCACGGAGAGCACGGGGAGCCGCTAGGATAAGAGGAGACTCGGTGTTGCGCAACGGAGTGGAATGAGATTATTAGGCGAGGGAGCAGGTGCGAGGACCTTGGCATTGACTCCCAGAACCTGGTTCAGAACCAGTACCTTCTCTCGGCCGTCTTTCCGCCATCTCACGACATCCCTCCGCTCCCACAGATGTTTTGCCAATTTCTCAATCAGCTGCTACACACGTGACTCCCCACGAGTCATTTAATGTTCCCTGTTTTATAAAAAGCTGCACTCTACTCCAAGAATACATTATATTCTATTAGTGTGATGTTGATGAGATGCGACAATGTATATTGTTTGATTGCCATCGTGATGTGACCCCTATGAGCCACCATACGGTGAAGACCACAACAGGACATAGCCAGGCCTAACAGAAAATAGTATAACGAGCTTTTCTGCACTATTCCAATACATAACGGTTCTGCAGTGGGAGCTTAACAATGAAAACTCCTAAAACGAGTTTAGAAGACCTAAGATGGTCGAGCGTACGTCTTCCCGACGTGTTGCCTTCGGCTCGATATCCTGATCAACACGTATGATTGTCTTCTCCGGTTATTTTAATAACCTCATCTTTATCTCTTCGATGATTTCAGCAGATCAAAGTAATACACAGATTTTAAAAGGCAAGACAAGCGTCATTTACAATACTGTGCACTAAGGGTTTCAAGCAACTAGGAGAGATTTAAATGTCTTAGGCTCTTCAACTCGACCAGCACGAAAAATTAAAACATGACCTTTAGTGAACTGATCAAGAAATAGTTCTTGTTCTTTCACAAATATCCTCCCAAAAGCACCATAAAATTTGTATATTGTGCGTGTGTAACATTGAGTTCCAAGGTGATGTATATTCTATATTCAAACATGTTTACCCTCTTCATCTTGTTCATGACTCCTTTCTACGAATCAATGGTCTGATCAATGAAAAAAGTGCGACATTTTACCACCATAAACCATTTTAGTATACCGTTCCCTGACTCATACAAAAACTCAACAAATTGTTTCCCTGATATTGAATGTGAAGCATTGTTACAGCGTATTGAACGATTTCCTATTTCCAAATCAGCCATTTCCACAATTTGACTTAGTAGGTAGTTCAATTCTCCAAACGCAAAATTTATTGATATCGATTCAAGGACAATTAAATCTGGTGGGAAAGAACTGTTTCAAAATTGAATTCAGCTATAGAAATGCTGTAAAAATATCTTGGTGACATTTCCAGCAAGGATCAACTGCGTCCTTTGGTATTTCATGAAATTTCGCTAGATGTGGAAACCAGCGAAATTTTACAAGGATGTCATACATCATTAGCGCAAAACTGATTTTATATAATGTCAGCTTGATACACCTTTAAAATTTTACGTTTCAGCACAGTTGCTGCAAAAATCTTGTTGGCTTGAGAAATTGGTTGGACTTTTACAAATTGTGTGCCATTACATGTGTCTATTCAGCGATTCATTGACTAACCTCCTTTTAAAAAGAGGTCGCTTGCTTTGGGGGCTTGGTCAACAAAGTGGAATTGGTACGTTGCGACTTTTTCGTTAACAGAGGCTCGAGTACGTCTCGTAAACCATTTCCACATCTGCAAAAGAGATTTTCTTAGTTGTGTACATAGAGCGATCTCTCACTCGAAATGTGCTTCGTAACGGCGGACCCTTATACCGCCCAACCGTGACCGCTGTCCTGGCGATGGTCACCCCTTGATGTCATTTGTCGTCGGATTCAAAAGAAATGAAGACTCCTTCCTTTTGTCATCCCGGGGCGTACTCATTGAATCGTACTGTAGTCGTACAAGGCGGAGAGTGAGTTATGTCACCCGAAAAAACGACCTTTTTTTAAGGGAAAAAGACGAGACATTTCGCAAAGGCTGTTTCTGTTCTGATTCCCTGAGCTTCCACGGAGATAAGCCACATCCCGCTAATATTGAGAGCTTGTCTCACGCGATCTGATATAAAAGCATCTCACAACAATCTCAGTTCCGAGGTGTTTGCCGGCGTCGCGTCCCCGCCGGAAATTATTTAAGATATTTCTCCCATTACCCGTCATCGTGAAAAAGACATTTTGACCGTAATCTCCTTTTTCACATCTTTGTGGAAGTGTAATAGACTTCCGACTCACTCTATGAGCGCGTACTCCCTTTACATTGTTCAGAGTCGATGTGAAATTCGAGAAATACGTTACTTCCTGAATATGAGAGATATAATCAACGTGGTGCTTGATCATTAACGTGAACTCATGTCAATAACAAAATACACGAGTTTTATTAGCAGTGTTGTTTAAATCTGATAGCAGAACACAATACATCGTTGCTACATTACTGTGTTAATTTGAAAGTCACTTCAGAAACAAAATAATAACCGCTATGCATATTGTCTCAGCCCATTCATTTTTGTTTCCTCTATTTTCAGAATGGCACTACCTAATGTGAAACTACGAATTAGCATAAACGCAAGAGTGAAGGCCGATATCAGACATTTTTCGACCACTTCCTTTGATTGACTGTTGAAATGATCCTACCCTGTTCTAACGACACAGAAATTTTTTAATCGACCTTGAAGAAGGAAATATCGAGAGCTACCGAGGAAGAAGAAGCTTCGCCTTTCCATCGACAACGAACCAGCGCAGCGAATCTAAAAGTAAATGCTACTTCTGCAGTAGTGGGTGCGATTTCGTCCAACCATTGTTCGACCAAGAGAAAATTGTATTTCTTCCTTAATTTTTGATTTACGAAGTAATTGCCAAATAAACAATAAACGTTTGATCGACTAAAACTGAATATTTCATTCCATCTCCACTACCACCTCCTACTTCAATGTTCTTCTGAGACTTCAGCTCCCGAAATGAGCTTCGCAATTGTGAATAGTTCATTACCCCGAAAATGTTCAATATTGGACGTAAGTTTGCAGTTTTAGGGCAGGTTTATTAGGTAGGGCTGCCAACACCAATGTACAATTGTAATTTCAATTTGAGGTACCTACCAAATTGTACGGACATTTATGTTCGTTACCTTTTACCTTAGTTCGAGAAGTAAAACAACGAAATTCTCATCAATACATAAGACTAGATACTAAATATACTGAATCAAGTCATGTACTTTTAAATCCTTGCTGTTGTCTAGAAAGACCTATTAGGTCAAACTCACGAAAGGCGGAGTTTCATCAACAAACCGACAGAACAGTTAGTTTGAATGATAAAGATAAATAATAATTAATAGACAATACTTGGTCATGATCAGAAAATTTCAATAATTCCAAATTGCCACGAATTTATAACGGTCTGTCAAACTTACTGTTGAAAATCAAAATATTTAGTTTGAAATATCATTTAAAAAAAATTAATGGATACCTAATGCTAGATAACGTTATTTACAATTTTTAGAGCTAATAGAAAACGATAAAATTCTCATGAAGCAGTTTCAAAATTCGTATTACTTAATTCTACAACAAAAGGTCAACCATTAAACAGCTGAATAGGAGATCGTGTACGAGGTTTCGAAAGTTTACTTACATAACATTACAAAACTATATTGTTATTTCTTGGTAATAGAATCCAATATCAGCTAAGAACAAATTTTTTGTATTTTATGATTGGTTTTGATGTTTAAATATTGAACATTGTTGAACGTCTATGATTTATTGACATAAATTTGGGATATGGTGAATTTGTGGGAACGTTCAGACTTGATAATGAACGGTGAAATTCTCAAGAAAGAGACGTACAATATGAAACCCGTTCCGTCATTATAATATTTCTTAGGAAACAGTTAAATTAGAGATCGTTCAAGAGGTGATTGAAGCCCTTGATGTCCCGAAAAATGTTGGCTAACAATGAAACTGGAAAGTTACCTAACCAGTTTCCCATCAATTTCAAACAAATTAATTTTTGAAATTTGACAGTTTATTGGCGATTTCGGGACTAATATTACAACAAGATTTGATTGGTTCAAGTTCACAGTTAACAGAATATCTAGGATACAATTATGTTGATTTCAATCACATAAGTTTGCAGAGGAACTCATCATGGTGAAAATTTCATTTATTGTTAAATTTTCATCAAATTTAGAATGTAACGACCATTTTTGTAAACTAGATTTTTAAGGTTACATTTTGTTCACCCTTGCAGATATTCTATACGGATAATTGATTTGTTCACTTTAGGGACTACTTGGAAGTAGTTTAGTTTGGGTGCGAACAGGGTTTAAACAATATCACAAAACAAAATGACGTTTCTTTGGAAAAGAAATAGAGTAATAAAATGCCATTATTTGGTAAACTTTCATCAAATTCAAAGTGCAGGGCCGATTTCTAGTGAGCCAAGTATTTTAAGAAGTAGGTTTGATTATGCAGGTCATCAATCCAATGTTATATTATTCAAAATTCAGATAAACTCTTTTGAGCTATTTTATATGGATAGTTAATTTTTGTTTACTTTAGGGACCAGTTTGAATTTCTTTGGTTCGGGTACAAGCATGATCTACAGACTACCACAAACTAATTTATGAGTCATTAAGGAGAAACAGAATAATTGAAATGCTATTATTTGATAAATTGTTATTAAATTTAGAATGTTGGGCCTATTTTCATTTAGAGATGTAGGTTGAACTAATTTCAATATCTTGTTCAACAATTTAAATAAGTGCATTAGCTTGCTACATTTTACTATATTATGGTTTATTCTTGGGATTTTCTGAATTTGGATTTGATTGGTTTCGGTATTTGGTTTACCAGGGCTGAACATGGTTGACAGAATATCACAAAGAAAATACCGTTTCGTTGTGAGAAAAGCAGTAGTTGAAATGCCATTGTTTGTCAAATTTTTGTTAAATTTTGTATGATTCGGTGAATTTTACCGTTCTAACCCACAAATAAAACTCGAGGTACTTACAGCGATGAAACGAGCCATTTCGAGATGTGGGTTTTAGTTGGGGGTCCTTGTTGGTTGATAGGAGATAATCCCGAAGGTTGGTAGGTACAGTTGTGGTTGGATCACAAGAGTGGAATACGGGTGGTTACCATCTCGCGAGTGTATATAAACGCTAACAACTATCCAGGGAAGCCCGCGGGCCGAGGTAGGGGAGGGAGCCGGCGCTGGGTGCAAGACCAAGGACACTTCCTATTCATCAAACTATGAGGAGCCAAGTTACCCTCTTAACTCCCTCTCTCCAGGAATTTGTCGATTCCGGATTCAACCTGAGGGCTTTTTTTTTTAAAACGATGATCATACACGGTAGTGGAGAGAACTGGATCTGTGGGAAGCGACATTTAGGAGGCGTATTTCCTAGACAACGGATTCCTCGAGAAATGAAATAAGTCACACCATACAAGCGTCTATGTCACCAAAGTGAGGTCCTCGTATGTTTTGAGTGGAAATCATCAGTCATCGTAACTAGCGTTAATTATGATTAATTATCTTATTATTTAATAATCAAAAGAGGAAGAAATACGCTGTAAAATTATTATACATGGTGTTGACCTGAGGAACCTCCCACCGGCTGGGAATAGATTTTACAAACCATTTCTGACAAAAAGTGCCTCTTAGAATGTTTTTAAGGCTTCATTTTTCAGTTATTTCAATTTAAGATTTTTTTCGTGTTTTCTTAATGCGCTAAAATGGCCCTAACTCCCTCATAAACATGAGAAAATTTAATTTAATTATCGCGTTTGAAAGATCGTTACATTTTTTATCTTAATAGTGTATCAAAAAAATATTGTAGGTTGGTTCAATTGGCGAAAAACGAATCGGAAAAGTAAATTTTTTCAAATCTTCAGAATGAACAATTTTTTCACACTCTGTAGAATAATAAAATTCTACTCTAAATTTAGCCTGTAGTCCTAAAATATGCACCAGAATCTCAAGTTTATTTAGTGGAGAAAATTTCGTTTGAATGCCGAAAAACGTGGCTTTTCCTATGAAAATCGACGTTTTAACGAAAAAAATGGACTTTCTATGATATAATTACAACATAAGAGCTTGGTGTCCCCATCAATTCTTCGATCACTGAAGAACTTGACCTTTTGAATTCATTATAACTGGGAAAAATCCCAAACTTAATAAAACTTTTACGGGTTGTTCGGGGGTGCAGTGGGATGACTCCGTCAGATTCTTCAAAATAAGGACCTTGGGCTAACTTGGGGGGGCCGAAAAATGTTCAAAATTGTTGTAATTTTCACGGTTTTTTGCTCACAACTTTCATATACTGGTTAAACCTGAAGGCTTTTTTTAAGAACGATTTTCATACGCGGTAGTAGAGAACTGAATCTGGGGAAGCGGCATTTAGGAGACTCGGTTCCCAGACAAGGAATTTCCCGATAAAATTTATTCAATGAAGATTTCATAAGAAATACTTATTTCATAAACATATAAGTTTCCTTATATGTTTGATTCTCACCAGAAGGGCGAGTTTCATGAAACTGGTATGATACAGCCATGGTCTCTGTGGAGTGAACCTGTCTTCCGTCTGTTGTATCACAACAACACATCCGAAAATTCTAATTTTACACATTTTTTTTCTAATTTGAAAGCTAGCCAAAAAACATGAATCAAGGAAAAAATCCTTTGAGCGTCTTTAAATTCCGACTGTAGAAGCTCACTATAACTTCCCCCCTACCTGTCCATTGTTAATACTATTTATAGTCGTAAGGGTGTCTGACTATTTAGCTTACATTGATTCAACTAGTGAACTTTCCATTTTCATTCAAGCTTTTGAAAATTTATCATCAACAGATCAGCGTTGATCACTGATCTATCTAATCCATTTAATGTTCTCATATATTAATTAATGAATAAAGGGTGTTTAAAAGACATTATTTTCCATTCATTCCCATTGTTTTCAGGCTATAAAATAATAAATTCTTACAAAGAATTTGAATATCACATTTTCACCCATCGTGCAAGCGCGCAAAGCGATTTTTGAGCATCAACGTAATTTTTCCAATGGGAACCGGCATTTTTATCATAGATCCGGATTTTACGCTTGGTTTCATGAAATCTGACAACTCAATTGATATTTTTGATGTCGCCCAGCGAGTATTCAAAGATGTTTAATCGCAAAGTGGCTTCAACGTAAGAGGGTGGTTTCTTAGTAGGATTAAGATAGGAATTAATTCCCTGAATAAAAAACCTCATGTTTGGAATACCTCATTTACCTCATTTTTGGGTTTATTTAGCGTACCTAATGGTAGGTACTGTGACGATTTAGAAAAATTTACTCACACTATCGTGCCGTATGGCTTTAACTTTCGCCGATTAATTGATAAATCGATTTAACCATGATTAATCGGACGAAAATCGGTTAGTTAGTCAAAACTACCAATCGGTGTCATTAATTGATGTATTTTCGTGCGATGCCATCCCTACTTTGACTACTTTTACTCGGACATAATAAAAATCTCATTTTCTGTATCGAAGAGTTTCTTTTATAATCGATCTTCTCACAACTTGTTATATATTTTGGTTTATTATTCAATAATCAACCATTATAATCGCTCTTGAAAAAAAATTTTCACTGGAGTGAACTCCTAAAAGGGTTTATAGCCGATACACGGGTTGAAACGCTGCAAATTCTTTCACTGGGGTTTATTATTCAATTTCATTAATTTGGCTTGCATTCATGATTTGAATTCCTACTAAGCTTTGGAGTGTGCGTGTTTCACAGGTGGTAGGATAGAGCGATTATTGAATTTCAGGAGATATGCATAGAGCACTTAAATCAGTTTTCAACCATAATACCTATTTGGATTGATCAGTTGATCATATTTGTGTGCCTCCTGAACACAACACGCACACTCCAAAGCTTAGTAGAAATTCAAATCATGAGTGCAGGCTAAATGAATGAAATTGAATAATAAACCCCAGTGAATGAATTTGCAGCGTTTTTTGGATAAGTAAAGCGTGGTGAGCTGTTTTATGTTGTCTCGTTAAATTTCAGTTGTTCTATTCGTGCATTTCTCCATCTTGTCCATTTACATTTTAGGTATTTTTAAGTCAGTTTGGTTACGTACAAAGGGACTAGTAAGGGTCGGTGTTCACAGAGTTGTACATGAGACTAAGTCATGGAACTCAAGGTCAGAAGTCAGTTACAAGGTCTGAAAACTCAATGATCAGCTGAAGTATTCTTGCGGCCAATTTCGTCCCTGATCGATCCACCTCGCTGAAATGGGTCTACTTTTATGGCACCTAGAATGCAATTACAAGATATGGAGTCGTGTTTAAATAATGTACCGTAGACCACGTCTAATAAACATAGATTGACAGCGATGAACAGTGATTTGCTTGAAAGGTTTATTCTATTACAAAAATAATGATCCTTTGGGTAATAATTTTCTGTTTTTTCTTTTGTCAAATGTCTCCGATTTTGATGACGATATTGAGTGGGTTTCTCCAATTCAAAATATTATAATGAAGGGCTCGAAGATGAATCAGTATTTATCACAGCCATATGAAAATGGAAAGTTCGTCAATCTGTACATCAGGAAAGACTCTGTACGTTGGCTTCTCATGAAATCCCGAGTTTCCTTTCCGTCATGGTGATGACCTCCGACACCGATATCTCAATTATTCTGTCTGTCTGTCTAAGTTTCACGGCCGTAGGGTTCATTGACGTGATCGATTGATTGTTGTGGATAGGTCCAGCTTCAACTTGAGGCTGTTTGGAAGGTTTTTAGCGAAGAGATGAGGTGAATATCATTATTTTGACCGAAATTTCCAGGTTAAACAATGTTGACCACCTTATGCTTTGCAGAGTTCAAAAACTCAACCTATTAATTGCTTATCCCTATTCCGCTGTCTCCCCTCTTTTCAGCGAAATTGGTATGCCGAATGTTTTATTTAATCTAACCATTCTTCGAGGTTCTTGATGAAGTTTGAATAGAAGCCGAATGGGAGAAGCGGTTTTTCGACTTTTTCAACACAAACGACTGAGAGAGAGAGAGAGAGTTAGTTTATTTATTCGCCAGTTGTTTGGTAAATAAGAAAGAACATAATAATATTCTCTTCTGCATATAGAAATTAGTTCAAATCATTCATATTTATTTGAATCATTCATCTTCGTTCATCTCTCGTCATTATTACTTTTCTAATAACATTGTCTAAACTCGGTTCGGAAAATTTCAGTTTTTTTTTTGCATTTTAGATCAAACATATCAACATATTTCTTATAGATTTTTACTGATTGTATTCCAAAAGATCTGTTGAACAATACAGTTCTGTGAGTGGGAATTCGCTACATTTTATCTTAACGTCTCTTGCTTTTGTCATTTATCTGCGACATCGATAGGTCGAATAGGTAATTTTCGTATAGGTATTCGAGCTTTTGAATTTCAAGATCCAAATTCAAAATATACTGCTCGTTGCATTTCCTTACGCTGCGAAATTTATGTCATCCAAGCTTTTTAATGCTCCATTTGTCTCTCCATTTCGAAATACATTTTTGATACGCTGCTGTTCATTCTACTATTTCTGCTTTTTCGTATTGTTGTTTTTGGTTGGTTTCATACATTGTTAGGTACAGTATGTTGTGTTTCCCTAAACGTAGGACTGTTTTTTTTTCCTTCAATTGGCGTTAGCCTAACGCAACAGCGATGAAGTATTTTATTGATAATTAATCATCATTTCCATAATACATTATAAGTTGCTTAGTTACATATTATTTTATAATATAATTGCGTAAAATTTAGAATTAAATTTTCAATTGAACAATGAATAAATATAGCTCTGTACACAGGTAGATTTTTTGAAAAGATTATTTGGTGATAATTTAGATTGTCCAATTGTGAAGAACATATGTCCAACATTCTTTGTCTTCCGGTGGCATAAGTTGGACATATCACCAGGATGAGCTCTAGGTTCTCCGTTTCGAAGGCACATTTGAGGCAAAGGGTTGAGCTAGGTTGTCTGATCTTTTGCTGATTTGGTCGAAAGCGAGCGATTATTCGTAAAGATTTCCTATCTAAATTGAACTGGTAAAACCATGGCTTCACAGAAACGCTAGGAGTTTTCTCAAGGCATCTCATGCCCACTTCGGCATTATCATAAATCAATTGCCAAGGCGAATACATACACACGTATAAGTAATGAGGAACCGTTTAATTGAATACCGTGCAATCGCCAAAAGTTCGATGCTGCATCTGCCATCTCGTTACCTCTGACTCCGACACGGGCTTGGACACTGCTCGGACATTGCTGTTAGTGCAATTGGTTGTTTCGTGAAAAAAAGCAAATTTTACTGCCGTACGATTAGAGTGAGAAAGGGGCATTTCGAGATCAACGATATCGATTTTGTGACGAGGTACCGACTAAGAAAACCGATGCAACTACAATATACATCATAACAATATAACATCAACAATATTAACTAACGAACTATGAACATAAAGAATACTATTAACAAAAACGCTGCAAATTCTTTCACTGGGGTTAATTATTCAATGCTTGCGTGAATGATTTGTACTAAGCTTTGGAGTGTGCGTGTTTCACAGGTGATAGAGCGACTATTGAATTTCAGGAGATATGCATAGAGCACTTAAATCAGTTCTCAACCAAAATACCTATTTGGATTGATCAGTTAATCATATTTGTGTGCCTCCTGATATTCAATAATCACTCTATCACCCAGAGGTGTGGTGAAACACGCACACTCCAAAGCTTAGTAGAAATTCAAATCATGCACGCAAGCCAATTGAATAATTAACGCCAGTGAAAGAATTTGCAGCGTTTCAAGCGTATCAGAATGCTTCAACCCGGTATCGGCTACAAAGCCTTTAGGAGTTCACTCCAGTACCCACATTACTACATCACTAGATCACTAGGTTACTGCGATGAATACATAAACAATAATAAACCAGAAAAACGCAAATGTTGGCACCATAAATCGGGCCGTATATCGGGAATGGTTTGAGCTACGAACCAGGGGAAGGGCTCATTCGATTCCTCATCGAAAGTTCTTCAAAAAGAGTCCAAATTTAGGCCGCTTCGACTTTTTTTTTGAGGTTTTTAGGGATTATAAAACTTTGACAACCATTGAAGTTCACTTTAAATTAAGTGAGAGAGCTGGCTAAAGAATTGGGGCGTTGTTGGACCAATATTGATTTTTCCTGAAAATTGCAGATATTTTGCTCCAGCCGTTTGGGATAAATCGTGCGTACGGCGGACGGACGGAAAAATTTTATTGCAGATTCGGATTCTACACCCTTTGAAACGTAAACCATGGAATTTTCAGAGGGGGTTAAAATTTTTTTTCAAGAGCGATAATAAACAAGAACAAGGAAGAAAACATGTGTTGTAATCGAAAAAAAAAAAACTGGAACAGCGGAAAGAGAAATGGTAGTCGGTTACGTTATCACCCACATTTTGCGGGGAAACGCCTCTTCGATATCGTATGAATCCACTTTAAACTTTAAATCGACTCGCAAGTGTAACCATTGATTACATTGGCGAACCCGGTTTGTTTTAAATCAGCGTTCAAATCTCTGGTTCCATGAATCGAAGTTATTGCTTGTTGTTGATAATGCCCCTGGATCTTCATTTTTTAGTGCCTTGGGGTTAAATGGATGGAAATAACTAGAAGAACATTGATATTTTTTCTTTTCAAAAAATCTTTGTGAGCAGTGAATCTTTGTTTAAACCAAAGTCAAGGTCTGCGTCACGGGGTTGGTAAAAAATATGAGAATGTTTCTTTTCAGGAATCACATTATTTGACTGCATAATCTTGTTGACTTTTGTCAGCAAACACGCACTCACGTTGACGAATCCGCAGTCATCCGCTACAACCGATACACAACAGCGCATAGTTTTATTTATCCAGTTGGCTGAGTTGTTTGGTAGTCGATAGATTGAATGCGTCAACTCATTGTCGAATTAATAATGAATTAAATACACACGATCGTGTTTACAAGCATAGTTCGATGGCTGATAAATGTTGTGTTCTCTAGCCGACTTATCCAATTTTTAATGCAACGTGAATAAAAAACGCTGCCAATTCTAACACATGGGTTGATTATTATTATTTTGATTTGTTATAACCCCCGCTAAAATTGTGTCATTTATAGTTGAATGAGGATTATACTATATTTTTTTTCCTGAAAATAATACTAATTTTTTGCCCACCGAGGTCTAAGATCGGATGATCAAATAAAAAACGGAGTAGGATAGAACGTTGTCTATATTTCCACAAAAGTAAAGAGTTACACTGTTAAATCGATTTCGACGGTTAGGACATCATCAGCAACAAACGTGAACTTATGAACATGTTCATGTTTGTTACTGATGATGACCTAACCGTCGAAATCGATTCAACAGTGTAACTCTTTACTTTCGTGGAAATATAGACAACGTTCTATCCTACTCCGTTTTTTATTTGAAATGGGTTTCCACAACTTCGTCGCGAGTGACTTAGTCCGTATCGGATGATCTTTTGATCCCCGGTGGAGCCCCGTCCTTGCTTAGACCTTAATACATAATGTAGCACCTCACATCAGCCCTTACTACCCTCGACAAATCAACACGAGAAAAACCTATTGTCCTATCAACCAATAGTTTTCATTTGACAATAGATGAAGCAAATGTTTTTTAAGCGCTTTAGCTGGGTAAAAATTACTGACATTAATTTGATTATTGAACGAAAATTTAAGTGCTGCAATATAAGCATTCATGCATTATTTGAACGATGCCTGTTTGGCTATGTCATCGTGAGGTCTGAGGGTCTTTTTAAGTTCAAAAATTTCAATTAGTGGTAACGGGTGAACTTCTACTGATATGAAACCTATATTAGTTGATTTTTCTGCCAAAATGGACCTTCTGGGATATACTTTTCTCCCCTAAGTCAGTAGTAACCTGGAAAAACCACGCTTTTGTCACGTTTTAGACTAATTATCGCCCCTTAGCATCTGAGCGTGTGAGGTAATCGAGCTGGCGAGAAGTTAGGACCAACCGCGGAAGAAAGGATTTTTTACACCAATTCTAAGGCCTTTTGTGGCTCATATGGCGGACAGCGGACGGACATTGCAGACCTTGAATCTACATACATTGAAACGTAAAAGGACAAATTTTCAGTGAAGTTATAAAAAATGTTTTTCTTACAATTACGAAGGCTTATTATATTAAATAATAAAATAGAACCGTAGATTAATTTTCTTTTCTCCACTTTCAAGGAACAGTACGCACTCAAAGCGGAACTCACCTCCCTCAAATTTACAGGGAGCTGTATTTTTATTCTTACTGACTTCAAACCTCAGTTCTTAACGAATTTCATGAGTATAGATGGTATCACCAACTATTTCACAGATGAAATCGCTCAATTGCTCATAATCACCATTGACGATATGTTATTGAAAATCCAGTATATCCACGATAGACCAAGTGTTTTGACTCCACTGTTGGAAAATACTTGGTAGTTATTATTTGCAACAACTGCCGCAAAAGTTGGGCCACGAATTCACGGGAACTGTTACCTCTTGCATTCAACCTCTCAATGTCTGATGCTTTGCAAGGTACAGCCAACTCTTCTTTTTGCTATTTCTGCGAAGTTGTGGTTGACAACAGACAATAGAGAAGAAAGACAAACATTCGAAGATATCTCAGACACCCAATTCTACCAGATATAACACTGGCAGGAAAACCGCGCTTTGGTTGTTAGCAACCACAATAACAAAAACGAAGGATAGAGCCGTTTATGATATAGACGTTTTGGAGATTCTAACCTAGCCCAAGTTGTCATCATCATCATTTTATTGATCATTTTACGACAGCACCAGACAAAATCGGTCTGGAGTTTATCCGTACATGAGTAGGTAGAATCAAATCAAGGATCTTTACAGCTTTCTCATTCACTTAATCTTTCAGTCTGGCAAGCTGTTGATCGCTTTTTGTCACCTCATTCACACTGTCCACTTGAAGTTCATGGTGGGCTGCCTCATTTTGGAAGCACCACGGCCCATCAATGATGCATTCTAGTACGGAGTTCTGGATACTATGATTATCTGTCGCAGCCCCTTAGCTGTTCTCCATACATCCTAACTGGGTTCAGGTTGATTGTAAAGAAGAAGCTTGCTACCAATGGTCGAGGGGAATTGTAGACCGACTAGCCAGGAAATTCTTCTAAGTTTCAGTGCGAGCTTAGTCCTCTTCTTTTTCACGTGTTTTTTCCATCTGAGGACCGTCTCTGCCAGGTACTTGGCTTCATTCGTTTAGGTTGAAGAAGTAGGAATGTTGTTGATCTTCTGGTTGGTAAAATCAATGTCCACTGACTTGCCCCCATCGTTTCTAACCATCCTCCCAATCCCTCCCCATGGTATCTAAAGGGGAAGGGGGAAGACAAGAACCGAAGACCAAGTATCCGAAACAACTAACACCTCAAACAAAACAAGAGCATTAACATTTAATAATTTAATCACGGGAGGGCAGCTTATCGCAATTGGTTTGTGGTTTTGCCGACTATTGAGAACAAATAGACAAACTTGGAGATTCATATATAAGAAGACATGTTACCTAGTTTCGTGCTATAATGAACGAATCTTCATTCGTGAAGAGCTGTCAGTTCACTCAAAATCATCAACTTGTACTATTCCTGTTGAGTGATCCATATTTGTGTCCCCTAACTGTAACCTGCGAGGAATCTTGGCTCGTTGAACATAAATTACCTTCGTGCGTTTTACTGAACAAGGAAAACGAGCTGCTAAACGGATGACGTTATGCACTACTCGGAACCCTCTAGGTACTTTTATTCAACGGACAATGGGAGTATTTGAGTGAATCTGATAGCTGCGTGAGTTTATGCAAGAACCTTATATGATCTGTTAACGTAGTGGAGTTTCAATACAGTTGATTGAGGGAAAAAAAACTTTTGCAAATGACAAAAAAAAAAAAATAAACTTTGTTAAGCTCAAAAGCGTGTAAAGCGATATAGATCGAAAAAAAAAAAAAAACATGTAGCAACGTAGCTTTTCTTGAAATCTAAGTAATTTCTACCCCAATAATCGTGCGCAGCTGATACTCGTGTTTGGTAGCCTCTTCAGGAGGTAACCTTGAAGGTTCACCAGGTGCAGATGAGCTGGTTTCTTCCTAAAATTAATTTTTATGATACTTCTAGGATCATGTTCGAAGCTGCGACTTGGTTGGTAGCCTCTTTAGAAGTAATGCTTGAGAATGCAAGATCTCAAAAGCGGGAGGCAGACTGACTCCAATAGCAAATTTCTGCCATATTAATTGAAAGAATGAATTTGGTATACATCGTCCTTAGGCGTAATCCTGAAGGTGTACAAGGTGCAGATGAGCTGAGTTGCTCCTAAAGCTTCCATAACTGCAAAAAAAAAAAAAAAAAAAAACTTGGAGGGTCTAATGTTTTTCCCTTCAAGGGAGAATGTTTGATGAAATCCCTTCCTGCTCCTTTCTTCTTTGCTGTAATCTCAGTACATTCGAATCGAATAATTAGCATTTGGACTATTTCGCAGCCCTAATCAACCGTATTATGATTTCATCGGCTTTTTTCGATGGGATCGTATCAGAAATTCAACAATCACATCTTCTTACGCTATAATCAATGTAACTCAAAATGAGTACAAAATAATAAGGTAAAATGGACTGAAAGCATCTGCCAATTTAGTAGATGCTAGCTGGTGTTCTTCAAATAATGATACACATCGTGGGTAAATTTCCCATGAGAATCAAATGCAGGACATGCAATCACACCGGGAGAAATCGAGGGAAACAACCGCCAGCAATGCTCGAACTGAAATAGACGCGCGTTAATGGCAAATGTGAAAACCACCTATAAAATATACGTGAAACGGCTACATTACAGGACAGCAGAAATTTGCGCGTATCATGACATCGAACACAGGATTCCCCACTCTTCTTATCGACAAATCCAGATTTCGATTTTTTTCACTCCTCCCTTGCCACATTAAAATCATTAATTTTGTTTTTGATGATGTATATTGGGCTTGCCCGTATTAATAATAAATAAATAACTAGTATCTACTCCCCTCGAGAGCCAATTGGGATATTGGATAGAACCATCTGTATTCTTCACTCCCGAGTAAAATCAACAAGGAATCCACTACTAGGACCTTTCCTAAGCGGAATCTAGAAGTACTAGCCCAAGTGAGGGTAACGTGAAGGAAGCTTGCAGTAACAGCGGCCAGGGTGGTACATGTATATCTACTTAAGCTGGTCAGAAGAACTGGATTCTCAGAAGAGCACAACCTCACCCTTGCACAGTGAGTTTAGTTAGCTACTGTGCCAACCTTTTGAATAAGGGTCGGATCAAAAAAAGCAGAATGCCGATCGTTATGCGCCTCAACAGATTGTGTGGAATATACTCGTAGGTTACTACATTTTAAATGAGTCCATAGACATCCTAAATCCTACGTGCCAGATCGCAAAAAGAAAGCCTCAGTAGCTAAAATCAAACGATTGTAGGAAATTTTTTAAAAATTGAGATAAAATACAATAATTGTATTATTACAGTAAGCAGAAAAATTGATAAAAATAGCAAAAGATGGTAAAAAGACCCCAAAACTGTTTCTTTGTTTTGCTAAAAGTGTAGTTTGGTAAAAATATCAACTTTTTTGTTAGCGAATTTATTTCAAGTATACATTCGCTAAGCTATGATCACCGCTCGCCCCGCTTCCTATGATTTTCAAAGATATACAAATACCTGGATAGGAGGTACGTTGAGAGTAATCATAGTCTTTCTCGTAGTTTTTCTGAAGCCGAATGAAGATCCTCAATATCATTGTCAAGGGAAGCTGAGGGTCGAGTTTCCCACCGAGCTCGGCTACCGCAATTACCGCCTCATTCCTTTTACAAAGTCTACATAAATATTTCGCAGTTCCTCCATCTCAGAACAAAGAAGATTCGCGGACGCAGGCAATTTTCCCTATTCAGAATTTCTCAACGCGATGAGTCGAAATGTAATTAATGTGATTGGTACTTGCCGGTCGTAATCGGTGGACTCGGAACCATAATTTTCAAACGACTGAATCTCACGACCACAATTTCCAAGTATGATCCCTCCAGCATCATAATATGTACTATGTAATTCCCAGCGATTGTCGCTATTCGCCGCTCTGTGATAGTTCCACAGTTATTTTTATTTACACGTACGTTCTGTTAGTTACGATGAATCTTTCGGATTTTATTCTTTTTTCTTGTGAAGAATCAAAAGTCATTGGAGGAGACCCCAACAAAGTTTAAAAGCCTTTTCAAAATCATATTCAATTTCAGCGAAACTGGGAACACAGAAATCCTTACCTTATTAGTCTTGGCGCGAAAAATCAAATTTCAACCTCTTCTTCAAATTATCCACAAAGGATCCTTTCCACTCCTTCCTATTCGCAAGAAAATTTTCCACCATTACCACGGACTTACAGAGATCCATTCCTCTCGTCTCCAAGTTACAAATCAACTCAAAATCAGCCAAAAACATTCGTAAATCTCTAAAACATTAAAAAATCCCCCCTCCAAAACCGCCAAAACATGGGGTTGCAAATGATAAAAAATACTCGTAATGAACTTTTATAAATGTTAAGGGGCTTGGGAAAAAGACATGCAAAATCCGAATCCTGGTTATAATACTCATACTGGTAATAATTCATACTAATATTGATTCAACAGTTGAAATACGGTAAGTACCTTCTGTACTTTGTAATTTCCATATTACGAATTGGGATATGAACTTCAGACAGATTCCTGATTAACACACACCTTCGTCACGCTCTTGATGATCAATTTCAGGGTTGAGGGTTGCTGAAGGCCGACGCATTGATTTCCTAACAGATTTTGGATTCAGATCGCTTTTGTTTCTTAAAAAATATTGGCAAGCCTGATCAGAGGGAATTGAGTTGGAGTTGTAACTAAATTGATCACAAATTTTGAAGCGCAAAAGAGACACCAACGCTTTAATGAGATATTTTTTTCGAGTTCTTAACCTGCGTAGAGGTGTCTGTTGGTCGTTATCTAAGCTCGTTGAGCTCCCTCAGCGGGTTCAGTCTGGGATGTTTCTATAACTTTTCACGGTATACTTTAGCCTGATTTTAAAGATATGCAAAAGCTGTAGGACAAAAGGAAATCTGATTAGGGGAAATTGTTTAATTTTTCAGTAATCCTTGACGAAGACTCGAAAAAGGAAACCTTTTTGACCTTTGAACATCCCACTAAAATAAAAAGAATGTGCATCAACATCTTCAGCCTGAACAAGAAAAATTGAAAGAACGATTTTGATACATTTGGATTTCGAAAATTTCTTTCATTTCTTGTACTCACATGTTGTTCATCCAGAACGGGGAACTTTGGGGAGAATGACCCCCATACATAAGTCTGCCAATACATTCTGGCCAACTGTCCAGTCCTCTCAATAAATTAAGAAGGATAGAGAGAAAGAGAGGAAAATTTTATTCATAAAAAGCCATGAAATAAACCAACACAACATCAAACAAAGCGAATGGATTGCCTGTAGGGGGCAGGATGGTGGAGGAGGTCACCTTAATTAGAACTACACCTGTTGATGCACCCTTCTGAAATTACTTATCAAGTCCATCGGATGTAATCCAGCTTTCTTTTGCTCGTGTTCCTACCTTGACCTAGTCTCTGAGGTTGCACTCCGTAACTGCTGAAGATTACTTCCACTACCGTTTAAGAAACTGCTGATTTTAACTTCTTTCAGCCAACTTCAAATCACCTTGTGGACCACCTCAGTATAAAACAATGATTTCCGCACTAACAAAACCGAAAAACTGAGATGGACAGGTTTTCTCTTTGCTATCCATACCTACGTATCTTTACTATTCATAGGACTTGCCTCCTGTTTTTTCTTCTAATTACGCATTTTGTAGCATATTGATTATAATTATCAAAATCAATAAAAAAAATTAACAATGAAACGAAAAATGCTAAAAAAATACATACACAATCCTGCCAGTTAAAAAGTTCAATAGAATCATCGAAACTGGCAGAATCTTACTATCCCATTAGAGCTATGTATATAATGTTATATTCATATGAACATAAATAAATAAAATGAAGTGGATGTATAACTATTATCTTCGAAGAAATACAATCCTATAAAATCAATATTTTATAAATTTATGAAGATTCAAAAATTTAGGATAGAAAATATCTCTTTAATTGTACTATTTTCAGAAAATTTAGAGGGTTGATATCATGCACATAAAATAACTTAATGGCTGCTCAAAAGCACCTCGATTATAATGTTCTATCCCAATGACAGGTAATCGTAAATTACTCCAATCCGCAACTATAGTGTACGGCAAGTTAGCAGCAAGTTCAAAAACAACCCGAATCAAACACTCTGAGAGAAGGGGAGAAGAGAAAACATTTCTTTATCATCAGAACATATAATTTTGAATGCAAAAGGACCATTGGACATTCCATTGGTTTATTCAAGATGAATTTTATCAGTGAATTATAGAAGAGGCTTCAAATAGGAGGCACATATACCACCCCAAACTGCATGTCATAATCGATAATGGAGCCTGCCAGCGCCAGAAACATGTATCGCAATAAATACTTGAGTACACAATCACGTATGACGTTATATAAGTAAAGTACTTTTCTCAAGCGTCCAATCAGATATCATAAGTGCAATTCGCATTAAAATTACTATCAACCCAAATAGATATTTACAATTATAAGAAAAAGGTTACACATAACGCCCAACATAGAGAAATTATAATCTTGAGTATAATGATATTATAATTATATTCTAGAAAATGAAAAATTTAGAACTGTAGTTTCTTTAAGGATAACTTCACCGGATTGTTCGAAAATCGAGAATTTATGTCGATGGCTCCATTCTGAAAAATGAGGAATTGGTGTGCCAAACCTAAATGATGAAACACCACAGCTGGCTCCGATCTGAGATATTGTCAACCGCTATCCCCAATCATCGTTGAGGTTACTCATAACCTGGCTACTTTTCAATACTTTTTCATACAAACTACGGATTATTACCCAAAATTTGTTTGCGGAAATTCTTCCCCTTATATTCAATTCTTATTAGGTTATTCTCACTGTTTTCAGTTCTAACTTCAACGTTTTTCAGCCGATTCGGATGAATAATAAACTCATAATCACATGTACCTTGAACACATGTATTTAGGAAAAACGTACATGGATAAGATAGTGAAAACAGTTACAGTCTTTAGATGTTACGCTCTCAAAGTAACAATATTTAAAATAATAGGTAATAATATTACCTTGCATATTATGCAGTTTGGTAACTACCTTAAACAGAGGCTATAAAAAATACGAAATACAGCCTTTCCTTATCACATAAGAGCTTCAGTTTTCAGCTTCCTTATCAGTTTTGAGCTTCAGCAAAGCTTTTGATAGAAGTACAAATTATAACGAACTAGTACAATATTGTAGTAGAAAATAGCTCCCATCGTGAAAAATGATGGGTGTGTACCCTTGTGCTATCCCAAAACGTTTACGCAAAATGTAATCTTGCAATAAACTCTAGATCATAGGATAGCTACTCATTGGAAAAAATGAGTTGTCATGATATTAATGCTGAAATCGCATTGGCTGTATTCTTTTCTTAAAGAGAAACAACATCCTTGGTTCTTTTCTGCTTAATTTGTTCAACGATTTATCTTTTCAACGAAAAGCATTAAACTACACGGTTCCATTCTGAGGGACGAGAGAGGTCGGTTCAGTTTCAGTGATTTTTTCAGATGAGAATATTCCAGGAAAAACTACGTCAAATTGTGACTCCTTTTTGCTGTATGTAAATGTGGCATGGCCCATTGCAAAAAAAATTATCTCAAAACCCAACTTTTGGCGGATGGTTCCTTATTGCTTAATGCCGTCCACATGGTGTATAAGATATTGATGTGTAATATGACTGACTGCCGTTCACTAAATTATTCCTGAACGTCCTCGCTAATGGGACGTTATTAAATTCTTTGTCCAGCCAGATCGATCACACTCGGCCCGCAGCTTCGCTTCCTGAGGCAAAGCACCGTTAACCGCTGCGTAGGCCTCAAAGAGGAAGGTAATACGGAAAAATAAAGAGACAAAGCTCGAAAAAAACCTCCTTCGAGTTCTGCCCAAGTTCTCCCTCTTCTCTCGTTTTCGTAACGTGAGTCAGTCGTGAGGCAGGAAGAGCGCGAAGATCGGTCATTTACACCGAACCTCGTCCGAACGGAGATTAGAGGGACCTTGGAAGAGGCTCATTTCCTTAGCATCGGCAACATATCGGCTCCTTGGGCCGGCTGCAAGTCCGCACTCGGACCTGGGAACCCAACGACACCGAACAGCTAACGCGTTCTAATTGATCCACAACGCTGATTGGCAAACCGGAATACGACTTGAACAGTTCCAGTGGGATCGGAATGTCGGACGGGACGAGAAAACTCGGGCAAATGTGATTATTGTCTGTTGCCGGACTTCCTTAATGAGCGACTGGCTGTAACGCGCCTCCTTTAGCGATATGACCGAATACAGATCAATGATGTTTACAATTCGACGTAAATAATATAAATATCTGAGTTTAATAACGTACTACAACCTTACAGCATTACTCAACCAGTTCGTGATTACCATCACAGCCATTTTCTCTTAGCCAACGAAGTGAAGGATATACTAGATGTTGATCGATTGTTCATTATTTATTATCACTAACTAATCAATATTTTAAGGAGGCTTTTTCAACTACGGGAAAAGGTCTCAAGACACCGTCTGACAGGGGTACTTTTTGAAATCTAGCTGGGGAAGGTTTCGAGGGACCCGCAATTGAACTGGGGCAATGAAGAAAGCACCTGAAAAATGCTGAAGAAGTTTACTTTTTAACACATATAAAAATGCTGATGTCACCACAACCTGTTGATCCGCATCTCGTGGATAAAGTGGTAGTTTTGAGGATAAAGTGGCATTTACAGGGTCCCATTGCCTGTACTGGGCCTGCGACCGATCTGGCTTTTGGTGTTCGGGATGCCCAGTTCACTGTTGAATTTCAAACTCAAAATCGGTACCATGGGCAGGGGGAGCCCCAGGCAACAAATTTGAATGAGTTTCAGGAACTTACCACAAAACAAAAACAAATCCCTGAAAAAATTGAAATCGGATAGACTAAAATTACCGAGAGTTAAAAGTACACTTGCTATTTGAAGAAGAAACATGTTAACTAGAAAAGATAACCCGTATGAGTACTTTATAAGCAAATGATCGTAGTGTAAGTATAGTGTTACAGGTGCTTCACAAGAATTTAGAAGTGGGTCATTTTCTCAGAAAGGGCGAATCCGGACCTTGAAATTGAGGTCTGTCAAAAATCAGGGGTCATCTTTACAGTATGTGGATTGTATTTCAAAGGTAGGCCGCGCTATAAGGCACCTAAATAATTATTTAAATATTAATAATGAAAATCGATCGGCAGACGAAAGAGACCTCTGGCAGGCTTTGAGACAACAAATGTAATCAATCTATTGATGACAAACATTTTTCGGACCTGCATGATCACCAAGGTGTACCTAGTATTTAAATGAATAATGTGCATAGAGCACTTAAAACGGTTCACAACCAAAATACCTATTTGGATTGATCAGTTGATCATATTTGTGTGCCTCCTGAAATTCAAAAATCGCTCTATCACCTGTGAAACACGCACACTCCAAAGATTAGAAGAAATTCAAGTCATGAATCATTGAATAATAAATCCCAGTGAAAAAATTTTCAGCGGTTTTTCAAGAGCGATTACAATGGAAAAATATTCTATTTGAAAATTTTAAATTTCGTAAGACTCAGAATGCTTCAACCCGTGTATCGGCTATAAACTACTTCACTAGGTTACTGCGATCCCCCCAAAAAAAAAGAAACGCTGTGGTTTTTGTTCTGATCGCAGTACCTAGTGATGCAGTGAATGTAGATGCAAATGTTTGCAGCATAAGATCATGCCATACATTGGGAATGGTTTGAGCTACGGACCTGCGGAGGGGCTCATTCGATTCCTCGTGGAGAGTTCTTCGAAAAAAGTCCAAATTTAGGCCGCCTTGCCTTTTTTTAGGTTTTTAGGGATTTTACGAAACTTTGACAACCTTTAAAGGGCACTTTAAATTAAGTGAGAGAGCTGGATAAAGAATTGGGGCGTGTCGGACCAACATGGATTTTTCCTGAAAATTTCAGATTTTTTGCTCCAGCTGTTTGGGAGAAATCGTGCGTACGGCGGACGGACGGAAAAATGTTTATTGCAGATTTGGATTCTACACCCTTTGAAACGTAAATTATAGTTTCCCATTCACGGTGACTATTCTGTGCAAGTGTGGTGAATTTAAGGAGGGTTTGTATTCAACCCAACTTCTTGGTGGTTTTATATTTTTCATCATCATTTTCATTGCCTAACCTCCTGGTACCAGACCACCTATTACACCTTTTCAAAACCACTGTGTGGCCAGTTAGCGGTGCTGTACATCTTGGGAATACTGTTGTACTATATCACGACACTCATTTTTTAGCGTCTCACACCAGTTACCTGGCTGTTAATGTACTACTGGACCCTCATCATTGTCCTACCTGCTGGGAACTGGACATCGAGATGAGCTATGTATATCACCATTCAATTTTTCTTTTAAAACTACCTATAATTAAACTAATTTATCATTTGTATCTATCAGAATGTTGGACACGTATTGAACCCAAAACAATAGGTCTCATCACGAACAAATGCAACAGGAACAGATGTAAAATAATCTATCTACATACGTATGCCAAGTTTAGATGTATCACAGAGTACGTCTAACAAACGTAGTTGAGTGATGAACATAGTAACACCATCTAATGCAGAAATACTGTGCAGCGTTTTTTCAAATAGTTACCTACGTACGAAACAAATTTCATGTTCTGGAAATTCGGAATCGTTGCAACACCTCACTTTTCTGTGCGAAATCGCTAGCATGTCCTTCATCTCAATATAAGGCTATAATGCTACTATACTTTTAGAAACTTCAATTCTAGCAAACAGGTATTTCTAAAACTCTAAAAGGCAAAGACAAGTAATGGCCATGCCTACTACCTACTTGGTTTCTTTTAATTGATCTCAAAAGCCGATTGGCGAGCCGGAATACAACCTGGACAGTTCCAACGCGGCCGGAATGTCAAATGGTACTAGAAAAGCCGAACAAAAGCCATTATGCTACCGGACTTCCCCGATCGATTGATTAAGTTGAGCGCCTCCTCCTGATAACATCAAATCCATCTTGACAATGTTCATTGTTCGTGTGAGCGCCTTATTTCCCACAATTACTGTATTGTTCCGATGTACAATCGTATGTTTAGTATAGCACATGTGTGCTTGAATCCCAAACCCAGGAAAATAGCCATACACCACTCATTTGGAGCGAGGCTTCACGCAACATTCCATTTTGGTTGGTAATTTCCTGTAATACGCCTTTGCAGTTGTGTAGTAAATATTTTTTGTAATACCCCGCAAACATTGTCATTTTATGTTTCAAGGTGCGTAGATTCAAAATCTGCAATGACGCTGTTTGAGCCATAACATTCATGTTAAAAATCTGTTCATTCGCGCATGGACACCATTTGGAGTTTAATTGGTACTAACTTCTAAAAAATAAACATTTTACAAGAGTATTGCTCAATAAAGGTCTAAAATTCTTTCTAAGAAAGGTACAGTAGTTTTACCTACCTGCAATTTGCAGGCTACCTTATTCCACTCATTTTCTCAGTAGGTTCCATTTGACATGAAACAGATTCATCTGGTTTGGAAAGGGTTTCTCTCATTTGATATGGAAAAGGTTTCATTTGGCTTGGGAAATGCCATAGAAGAATACTGTTCCGAATGTATGACTGGAACTATTTGAATATCTTGAACCTCTAGGCAAGAGAAATTTCCCAAAAAGTTACTGACCGATTCAAATCGTCACATTCTCACCGAACCAGAGGCAGTCCAAGTTTGCACACATAAAAGATGCTGCCTCCCTCATTTCGTCACCAGAAAAATAAAAACGGCAATGTTTCGGAAAGAAGAAAATGTTTTCTTCCCATTTTCAATCAAAATAAAATTGTACCTCGAAAATTGATTTCTCAATACTTGAAAATGAGTTATCTCTCGATTAGGCATTTTAAATGCCTTATTCCGAGCAATACTCTAATGTAGAACATCCTGTTAAAGAGGCATTTCGGGATGCCAAGTTGTTAAGCCTTAACAAATACAAGATACCGCCAATATTTGAGAAAAAACGTGTTTTCTTGATTTTCGCCGGGTTTTCCATTGTTTCATCGTTTTGTACTCCATCTTCAAGTTAACTAGAACTGATATGGACCACATATACCACTCATAGAAGCAGTCTCTAAAGAATATTACTAAGTTATAACAGCTGCAACTCCAGGTTTATCCGTACTCATGCCTTTTTGAAGCCGTCTTTAATAACTAAACTACTCTTCGGCCAATTATATTAATTCGGTCTTCAACTGTACTTTATCAGTTCCATTTGAACTCGTCCGCTTCAGATTTTCCGTTTCTTCCATACCAAATATTCAGCACAAGAGGAAGCATCCGTTTTTCGGTTACCGTCAGTACCCACCAAGCGTTTTCAACAGATACTTAATTTTGTCGCACAATATGATGGAGAGGTTTGTTAGAGAGGTTGTTGTTTTAATAGGAATTAGATGGTGATATTCGAGCATGTTGGAAAATCCAAGAGGATCGACGACTACAAAGTACGATCGACGACGCCTAGAAAGTCATTACAGGAATCAATGAAGCGATCTCATGATACGTTTTGACAGCAGGTGATGGAGTGGACGATTATTTTGTTGGTGGACTTCATCGTTGTTGAGTCTCCTGTTCCTCCTGTTGTCCCCATGGGTGCGAACGAGTTCCTGGCGATATCCCCGTCGACTTCCATTGCGAGTCGAGTCAAAGCTGTAAATTTTGTTGGCGTCAAGAAGAAAATACTTCAAGAGGAAACGCCATAACCAACTCTCGTGGTCTAGCAGTCTCGCTCGAGATATTAGTAGTCACCTTCAACCTTCCGCTTTTGTTGGAGGATTCGAGCCGTCTGGCTGAGTGAGGTCCGCTGCCCGGCGACCAGATTTAGATCCTTCGAGCTTCGCGCCTCGTTAGCAAGGTCGCGGGTTCAAAGCCCATCGGATCATGACCGCCACTGCTACGATTGAGTCGATGAGGAACCCGATCGCTAGAGACTGGAACCTGCACCTGCACTCAGTAAAAAATGTATCCGTACACCCACTTGGCTTTTCACGAATTTACCGATAATTGGTATCTTCTTAAAATTATTTCAAGAGTGTGTTTACAAAGGTCTTAAATAACGTATTTCAAGTCGAACAATTTTCCAACTAAACAAACCAGGCTGAATTGTCATCAAACGTACACGAATTCATTTTTATAAAGTTAAAAAAGTGTTCTTACAATCCAAGGACACTGGTAAACCGAGCTCAAAAAAATGGATTAATAGCTACCTAGTGGGCCCACTTTGTTGCTTGATAACTTCCAACAAAAAGGACTTCATCTAATGGACGAGTTCCAGAGCACTCGTGCCACGCAAGTATCTGGAGTACTTACAATACCATAACAATACAACACAATAAAAAATCATGAAAATTGTTTAAGAATTCTGTTTTTGAAATTTGTTTAAGAACACTTTTAGTTTTTTTCCGTCTTAATCGTAAGAATGATTTGAAACGGATTTTTATTCGGTTATTGAAGATAACACTGATATGGTAACATCTTCTTCAGTTTATATTTAAGGCCCTCATACCAGACCTTATCAAACGCTTGGGCTACGTCCAGGAAGATGCCTGAACATACTTCCTTCTCCTTTAATGCCTCTTCGATGGTGCTAACTATTCGATGACACTGCTAAGAAGGTAACTGACATTGTAAAGCTGATGAGATACATCAGTGAACCATCATTGGCATTCTATCGAAGCACCAACACATAAAAAACGAATGACCGAGAAAAATATGAAGAAAATTAGTTTATCGTCACCATTTTAATTTCCTCTGATGAATTTACACAATTTTAACTTAGCACTGTTTCAACTTTCAGATAATTCAGCTCTTTTTTTCCTTTAATTTTGTTGAGAATAAAAACATGACAAGTCTATCATTTTTCTATCGTATAAAATTTTATTGTTTTTATTTAATGCAAATGAATAGCTGACCTTGTGCACAGGACCTGGGAGTACCAAATCTGGTGGTTTTCCAAAGGTCAAAACCCACTGATGGCGATTCAGCAGACAATCAATCATTTAAATACAAATATCGCGAAAAGCTGATGCGCTAACCTATTCAATTATTTTTATAAATGTGATCATGTTAATATCGGAAACAGGGTCTTCCGTTTAATGCTTGCATTATCTACCAATATTTTTAAACATTCTCACATTCAAAACTAGATTTACTTCTCGTGATACAGTTAGGGTGAGTGTGATTCCGCAAGGTCGGTGATTCAACCCAATCGTAAAATTCACCAAAACGAATTAATCTTTATATTAGATCTAAAGGGTGGGAGGACTTAGACGTATTCAAACTTGGACGAAGGCAAAAAAGTGACTCTAACGTCCCTCGACGTGGCAAAGGCTTTCTGCACTATATCAAAAGCAAAACTCATCGAAAAACTGGAAGCATCAGGGATTCGAGGACTAACATTGTAGATATTGAAATCATATATTAGTGACAGAGAACAAGCAGTCCACATTGGCAAAGCGAAAAGCGAAACTGCTTTAATCCGCGAATACGGCTGTTCTCAAGACACTGCAATTGGGCCAATTATTTTTTCCCTATATGTGAATGAACTTGCATCGCAAAAATATTCCGGGAAAATCTACATGTTTGCTGATGATGTTGCCCTAGCAAACTCCGGGAAAACGTAGCAGGAGGTCCATCAAAATGCAGAGAAAGATTTGAGGGCGATAGGACAATGGATGAACACCGACAAGCTTACCATCAATGCTACGAAATCGGTTTTCATGGACATAGCAAGAAAAACAGAACCACAATCAACATCGAGTGACCCTTTGACATTCCGCAGCTGCAACGACTTACCATGTGACTGTTCAAAAATCAAACAAGTTAATAGCTTAGTTTATTTAGGGGTGACGTTTGATCCTCAGAGGAAATGGACCCACCACATTCAAAATTTGCGTCAAAAGCTAAGAAAATGTGCTTATACCCTCTATAGAATAAAATTTCTATCAGAAGAGCTAAAGATCAATATTTATCAGGCGCTGTTTGAGTCAATCTTGCAGTATGTGATTGTAATATGGGGGAGCACTTTCAAGTACCTAATTGACAAAATTTTTAAGATCCATGACAATAAGGGTATTGTTCAATAAGCCCAGGCGCCATCCCAGTGATGTAAAATGATGTAAATAAACTATCTATCTATCTATTCTCACATCCAAAGCTAGATTCAATTCTCGTGATACAGTTAGGGTGACGTGTGATTCCGCAAGGTCGGTGATTCAACCTAATTGTAATTAATTCTAATATCACTCACCAAAACTAATGAATCTTTATATTAGATCTAAAGGGTAGGAGGACTTAGACTTAGTCATCATATAGGCAGTTGCCAACTTTTAAAGTTGTGGAAGAACGGACTGTGCGCAGATGAGTACCGGATTCATTCCTCAACCACAGGTTCCATTTATCGTCCACATCCTGGATAGAGCCAGCCGATCCCAACTAGCCATTTAAAAAGAATCTAGGAAGCGAACCGCTAGTCTTCCGTTAACTCCCTCCACCTACAGTCATCTTCATCAAAACCAGCAACAAAACAAAACATTTTTTTTTTTCGGAACCCGTTCGGTTGGATTCGTGGAAGGAGTCCGTTTTAAGGTCATTGCCAGGGGCGCCGGTGTTGTGCAAGAGTCCTGGACTCCGCGGTAGGAAGGACAGCTTGGGTTCGGGACGGCTACACTTAATTCTTTTGGTCTTCACGTGACGGCAACAATCGCCCGTCTGTTCCTCATCTTTAACTTGCGTACAGTTGCGTACCAACAGTATATTTTTTTTCTTCCTCGGATCGCCGGGTTCTTCTGTCAATGAAGTGTGACTTGTCCAGCGATTGATGGGCAGTTTTTCCTTACTTTTTTCTTATTTAGTTTGTACGACGACCTTGCGGCTGCTCTTCCACGTTGGGTTCCGTCACGATTCAGTCATTCCCGGCAGAGCGGGGAGCACGATTATGTCTATATACTGCCATTTAATCTGAATGAAACCGCCGCACTTTTTTTCCTCGTATAATTTGCTTCGAAATGAATAACTACTCTCGTCCACGGAATAACTGAAATGGGAAAAAATCCTGCCCATGAAGGAAGAGCATACCTGCCTATGATCTTGGTCAAAAATTCTCGTTTAGGGGACACTCATTCGTGGCACATATGAGGATTCCGCGCACTGGCAGCACTTATGTCTTTTTTAAAGAAATAAATATCGCTTTATGGTTGGTTAGTCTGTGTTTGGTGTAACTATCTTTTTTTCACACATTGAATCTGTTTTTCTTTAATATTTATCTCTAGAACTATATTAATTCCGATCTGCATTATTATGTAGTAGTGTACCTCATTTTTGTAATTGGCAATTGCCGTGTAATGAATAAATAGATAAATAGGATAGGACCTTAGATTTGTAGGTGGATTTTTGTGTCATAATGTCAATACGGGGACGCTGCCGGCCCCTCGAAGGGGGGGGGGGGGGGGACCGGTTGGTTGTTCATAATATTTATGATTTTTTTGGTGTGTCCGCCGTTGAATCATATTCTCCTAATTTCCGGGGTTGTAGACCTTCCTGGGTTTTGGAACACCATTTGAGATTGGGAGTACTGTAGTACGCGTGCCAGGGAGGCGTTCAACATTTTCCCCCAGTGAAGCCCGTGTTTAAAGGTTGTCTTGGTATTTATTGTGTGAACGAGACTTAGATTGTAGCCGAGAATGGATTTGTGATAACAAGTGTAATTTAATACTCTAAGAATCTAGTATGTATGTAGGATTCGATGATGATGACTTTAATGTTGATGGTCCGCAGGTTGTCAGAAGACACAGTCCTGATGGGAAATACTGAATAGCATTGGAGCGCACCTAAATAGTTGGGCATGCTGACAAAACCCATAACCATTGAAGTTATTTAAAACAGTTGGCATTACTATACTGAAATTGATGTTGTAGGGTACAACGCAAAAGACTTATAAGATACAAAGGCCAGGTAAATTCATCAAATCAAACTAATCCAGTACAATTTGTCAAGGGAAGGAAAGGTATACAGACCGGTAGATCCACAATCAGAGAGACAAGGACAAACGGACAATTTTCCAATCATCTGCACGATTAAAAGCTTCAGTATTTTCGTTTGAATACAAAACACATTGCAGTTTGTCTAACGATACCTCGCCAATATTTTAAACGAATTCCTTCTTAGACGGAAGAGATTAAGAAGAATGAACAAATCTGAATACCCTCAATGAGGACGGAAAAAACTGAATGGCGATGGTTATGAAGTGTGGTGGCTCATCGTGACTTCAAAAGTTTGTCGGATTCGCTGAACCACGTCGGCTGCGCCGGGTGATCACGGCCAAGGAGTGGAAGGCAGGAAGGGATCCATCCACCACGATTATCCGTCACTAATTCATGTCAGTACCTCGATTTTTTTAGGGTCACAGCCGCGACATCATTTAGTTTCACCAGTAATATGGAAAATCTGGAAAATGACGATAAGCCAAGCGTCTACAGTCTATGAGAAAGATACAGGAACTGATGGGGGAAACTGTTGGGGTGTTGAGTTGACACATGGGGAGAATATTTTATGAGAGGTTTGGGCAACCTACAAACATATTGTAGGTCAAACAGGAGGCGTTTAAAAGTGGTGTTCATAATTTTTAGCGATAGATATCAGACATGAAATAGTATGACAATGTTATTATAATACAATTAACTAAAATAACAAAATCAAATGAAAACACACTGCCAAGGAGATGGCACAGCAGCTTCCTCGTTACAATCAAAGTGACACCATTACAAAATAGAAAATAGAGAAATCTTCAGATGAAAAATGTTGAGGTAATTGGTCAAACTTCCTAAAGACTAGTTGTGATATTTTTCAGACTGAATTGAATGTAATTACTTGAGAACTGTTCGCGTTTATAAGTACTGCCAAACTCATTAATCAATATTTTTGCAAACTTTCTAAGCTGCGGGAAATGGTCTTCTTTGAGGTATTTTCTGTAGAAATCGCATAACTCCACGTCTTTAAATTTAGATTTAAGGAGGGAGTTTTCTTGAATCTCGGTCAACTCCATTAGCAAGTGTATTGGAGCATTTTGTACAACACTTTTTGTTGAAGCAGCAAATAAATTGAAACAGCGTTCTATGTTTTCGAAAACGCTAAATCTGATCAAAAACTACTCCGACAGTAACTTGTGTTCTTCAGCATATTGAGCATAAGCAATATTTTCATGCGCAGCACAATAGGATTTTACTCTAAAACGCTTTCAAATGGCTGAACAAATCAATTACCAACTGTCCTTGTTTTGTTTCAAATTTAAATCATTTAAATGGCCAACAAGGTCGACCAGAAATGCTAAGCTACATATCCATTTTGGGTCGCTCAATTCAGATAGTGGTTTATCTTTAATCTGCCTAAAGTCTGCTATCTCATTTCTAAGCTAGAGAAGCCGTTTCAGCATTTTCTCTTTGCTTAGCCATCTGACTTCACAATAATATGTTCGGCTGATATCCCATCTAAAAACTCGTTGACCTGACGATGGTTAAGCCCTCACGATCGAATAAAATTAACGTTGATACTCCCGTCATTCTGAAGTGGAATGAATCATGCAATGAAGGACTATCAAATCATCTTTTTGCACATTTAATTCAGTTGCTTTTTCATTCGAAACTCCGGTGAAACCTTAGCGTGCACCGACCATGGAAGGTGCACCATCTGTGCATACTCCTACTAATTCCGACCATGGCGAGCAAAAACTTGAGAATTCCTTTTGAACTTCATTAAAAAATGTCCTTTCCTATAGTAGTCCCTTTTAGCGGCAGTAAAACAAGCAATATCTCAGTAATAATGAACTCTTCATCCTACCTTCGTAATGTACCCAATGGATGATTTCGATTCCGTCTTGTCATGAATGAGTAGTTACTTAGTTGTAGCTTACCACTTGCGTAAAACTTAAAATTATTTGAACCAACATTTTCCTAGAAGGACCTTGAGACCCGGGAAGTGATGTTTGGTGAGGTATTCATGTTAGTAAACATTTTCGCATGCTTGTAAGACACGAGTAACATAGTCGATTCCAGGAGGTTTGGGTCTGTCAATCTTCTAGATTAGAACGTTCAAGGTGTGGAGATGTCGAGATGTGATCGGCAATTGCCTCTGTCTATAATCAAACCATGAATGGCAGTTTCTGTACTCAAGGGGAGAAACGCCGTTAGGAAAAAACAAAGGAGACAAGAAGGAGGGACGGAAGAGATTATTCCTGAAAGTGAAATGAACGGTAGATGACGGCGGCCCTGAGATCACAAGTTCCTTACGAATTGACTGCCTGACTATTGAGCTTTCGTATAATTGACGGCCTTCCGTCAAGTGCCGGGGGCTCGGGTAACCTGAGCCGAGGAGCTCCGAATCACAAAGCTCCTCGTTTGCTCCGCTATCCGTTGACGTCACGTCCAATAATTCGCTTCCACAGATCCCACTTTGGGGTCTTAATAGTCCCAGAAACGCTCGACAACTCTCAGGAAGTCGGGGGGCGTTGGTAGGTGTCCACTTTGGGGGCTGGTCCCAGTATGGCGGGCATTAGGCAATTTACTTTTTCACGTCGTTTCAACTGGAAATGAAGTTGGGAAGGAAGGCTGCCCGAAGCTCTTACTTCACGAGTATCAAGGTTTCGAATTTACATCGACTTCACATTCGTTAAAGACCGATGAACTGCAGACCAATTACTACACGTTTGGAATGAGACGTTTTCCTTTCATTTCAAACTAGCATATCCGACAACCCAGTGTATACTTATGAAAAACATCAAGAAGCATTATGTACAATAAAAATTTGGAGTAAAAGCAGGCGGAAAACGGAGTAAAACGCAGCTAATCGTATTTCTCTATCTCAACCCCCCCAGAGATATGATCTTTTAAAATTTTTCAAGAAAATCTCGTTTTATGCCACAAAACTCCCCCCCCCCCCATTCCTCCTCCTAAAAACAACTTTCGGCCAAATCCCTTGTCTGGTTTTTGCATGATCACATTGTTTATCAAAACTGACCATCTCCACTTTTGGTCAAAATTAGTTTTTTCGGTGTTTCGGGCTGTGATTGATGGTTAGTAGTAAATGTCCATACCACATCTTTCAAAAGTGGTGGTTTCCTGTTGAAATAATTGATCGAAAACTTTTGTTCTTTTCAAAACTAAACATCTCCACGCTTATTTATTAACAGAAGGATGCTTGTCCCCACCGAAAGAAGACATTTCCACTCGTTTGTGCTTGGCCGGTTACATGTATGTTCTTCAAAAGTGATCCAAGTCCTCCAAAAAATACTTGGTAGTTGGTAATCACGGGAAATAGAACAAGCTATTCGTTCCATCTGCTTTTGTGAAACTCACAAAAAAAGAGATTAATTCTTCATTCGAGCACAGTAGAACCATCTGTTTTCGAGTCATCCAAGAAATACTTGGTAGTTGGTAATCACGGGAAATAGAACAAGCTATTCGATCTATCTGCTTTTTATGCAACCAGCGGGGAGGCAGTAGTGTCCTAAAAATGATTATTTTCTTCATTTCCGGCGTCTTCCAGCGGCTAACCGAGGGCCATTAGTCCGACGGCAATAAGAAAAATTAGGTGTTTCCGACAAAAGTTCGTACGTACCGTGTCACAGTGTCGGTCACGGCCTCCAAGCGTCCGTGGACAATCCTCAATCACCAGTCAAGAAGACGTCCGATTCGAGGACCAAGCTCTTTGTTCTTGTGCAACATGTGTGTTCTGAAACCATGCGCACGATATTACCGAATATCTTGCATATACAATCAGAGTATCGTTCTACGTGTGAATGTACGTATTTATGCAGGGTGTAAAGCGAGTCGTGTCCGACCTCTCTTCTACGTGCTGTACTACCCATTTCCGACCAATATAAAACGCTCACCAAATACCTTCCTATTAGTCAGGGCTATTATTTTTAGGCTAACTCTTGAGTTTGTCTGAATTGAATGGGGACACTCTGACATCTCCTTGACTGCTTAATAACCCAGCATCACCACCCCCTGAAAAACGGATATACCTATCTACCTACTCTAATATTTTCATCTTTATATATACGACGATATGTGGGGCATGGCCGTGTGTCCGCCGCGGAAACGTCGAATGTTCGACGAAAGATTTCAAGGCAGGTATTGAATCACGTATCCCAGATTTCCATGAAACCGATACATGTATTGCCCAGTTTTTGTGATACCCATCGGCGACTACGAGTTTTTACAGACAAATAGTGGGCATTTATAAAACAACGGAGAGTCATCAATTTTTATGAATGCCGAACAAATGAAAGTTCACAAGTTTTACGTAGAATCTATAGCTCATTAATGAATATCAATCGAAAGCAGAGAAAAAAATTAGCTATTTTCTATTTTTACATTTATTGATCTTGTGTTTTACACCTATTGCAAGAGCACTTTTACAATTTTTTGAGCTATCTCGATCACCGGACTGCGAGAACTTGCAGCTACTCGGAAAAACACGAAGGAATCTAACAGAAATTTAACATGATATATTATTGTAGAATAGGATAGAATAGAATATTAATTTATAGGCAGAAAAAAAATATTAAAAGTCAAAATATCTTACAAACTTAAAAGTAAATTTTCTTGCCCACCAACCAAATAAGTTCATCAGAGCTGGTGGAGCTGGTTTTAGTCGTTCTTCTTGCAACAAACAAAAATTTCTAAGTATATTAAAAAAAAAACTATCTACAGGTCAGTATCACTGATTATACAGAAAATATTCTATCTAAAATGGGCAAAATTGTTGGATCAACTCTATGGGTGTAAAGGAACTGCAAAACTTTAATATAAGCATTATCTTTAACACATTCTGTACAAAGTTTAGGCAACTGAATATTTCGCGAATTTGCTGTACGAGTATGAGTGAGCATGATTCGAATCAAAGAATTTGCCTTATTGAGCACATCTAGCTCACGAGGAAGCAGAATAGTATCCTGAACTATTCCGAAGGGCTATTTTGAGTATGATATTTTGAGTAACTTGCAAGGATTTTAGCAATGATTCAGTGGAACCCCAAACAAAAACACCGTCCTTTAACAAAGAAAAAACTAAGGCAAAGTAAATTGTTCTCAATTGCAACACAGACAAAAAATTACGATCGTCCTCAGAACATAAAATAATTTTCGCAATTTAGAAGCCATAGCCTTAATATGGAGATTGAATTTCAAGTTATGGTCAAATATAGCTCCCAAATATTTGCACAATGACAAGATTCGACCAAAGGTAAGAAATTATTGAATCTTGATACAGAAGGTACTTTGTTGGGTTTTGTGGACGACACAACACATTTATTTTATGGAGAAGACAATTCAGTGCTACTTAATACAATCAATAGAGGCGCCAGGTGGAAAAAAGGGCCATTGGGCAAGATTTGTGTTTTGAGATATACCCCTTGAAAGATTTCATTTGATTGACTTTTCAATATGTTAAGTGCATTTTCTGATGGAAAGAGTGCCCACTTTCATTTAGGTCTTTCTTTATACAGAATGATAGCAAATTATAACATTTGCGGTCAATATGAGCTCGAATATCGAGTTTGCAAAAATCGAAATGAATGCCAATTTTCCATACGATGATTTTTTACTACTGGTAAATTGTGTGATCCGACTATTTTAATGCATTAAAAGCCACAAAATAGAAGAACCCTGTGTTTCAATAATTTGAAGAAGAAATAAATCAGAACAAATATTGTGTAGAATCGAAAATCAGCAAGAAATCAAACAGAAACATCATAAAAGGGTGTTGTATGTAAACATGTTTTCAATTTTCATCGCTGCTGTCGTCTTTGAAGTCTGAAAAGCTGTTGTCTGCCCCCCGAGGATCAGCATCAAATAATTGTCCAGTGTCTTCAAAAATCGTATTAATAAATCTTTTCCCCTCCACGGTGAGATATGGAAAAAGGTATTGGACATCTTTAATCTTCTTAGAATCGATTGAAGAGCGTTTTACTTTGCGAAGAAGAAGGTTGAGAGAAGTACTCTGTAGGCTTGAGGTTTTTCAGTACCTACTTGACCGCAGTGCTCACTTCGAATGAGTAGGTCCTATGGCAGTATACGGTTGAGGGAGTCATCCCTGCATTGCTCCAAGACCTCTTGTCAGTAAAACATCAATATCTCGTTGAGTTTTCGAGATATCGATCTGAAATTTTGTGAACCTACTCTCGATGTCTTCGAGCCCTGAAGGCCCTTTTTCCACCTGGCGCCTCAATTATAGTCTATGTCTTGTAAAAGACCAGGATGGGTATTAATTGTTTGGGTATAGAGAAGACCTCATTAATCAGATTTTCTCTTTCTAACTGCGATCGCTCAAGGCCTTCAGGCGTGTCTTTTCATCACTCTTCTTGTACTGTCGTTCTTTTTCCAAACACCCCCTGTCTTCAAGTGTACGAATAGTACGTGTATAGTGTACGCTTAGTACGAGTGTAGTATGTGTACAGGTATGAAGAAGTTGAAATGGAGGTCGAGGGGGGAGGAGGCGCAGCTGACTACGGTGGGAGCGGAAGATCTCGCTGACAGGTTCTGAGAGCGAGAGGCGGAACAGAACTTGGGCCCACGGCGGCCTTGGGGGGCTCGTGCATCGCGCCTTCGACAGTGAAAGCTCCCGTATTCGGTGCGACAAGTCCCCAGAAACCACGTGAGACGGGTCACGCACGCCAGACGTTTTGACGTTCAGTCAGTGGCAAGCTGGGAACCTACGAAGGTGCAAATAATTGATACTTTGTTCCCTCACACCGATTTAGTTTAATTGCTGCAATCCAATCGGACTCAATTTATATTGGAATTGCTGGTATCGAGTTGGTGCCCAATGAACTACATTCTACTGCGATGAAATACTACTACACTCACCCTCCCAATCCTCCAAACATACAAGCCCCCCCCACGTGAGTCGTATGAAAGAAAAATGAGAGAAAATGTCTTCCGCGCTTTGAATTATGAACTGCTACAGAGATGTATGAACCCTACACACAACAGGATGCAGTTCGTATTGCTCACCTGGTATTCTGCTGCGCAATGTTTTGACGTCAAAGCTAAATGTATTAATGCGATCCGCTGTCAATTTGGTCACTCAATTAATTCTTATGCCTTCAAACGCTTCAAGGTAAATACGCAAAACGGGTGTAATAAACAAGAACTAACGTCCAGGGCAAAAGATAGCTCATATCCAATTGGACAGAAAAGTGGTGACTTGCAGAAAATGGTGACTGGTGACTAAAGTAAGAGGTGGCTTTATAATGTAGACATTAGCGTACTAATGGAAAAAGGATCTAAGGTTTGATCGCCTTAGTCTTCCATAAGATCTAACACTCTTAATAATTACCAATTGTTCAAGTACAGCATCCTGTCCTTTTCCAAACTAAACTGCACACGAGCTATGGTCTTTACGCAAAATCGAATTTGAAGTTATGAAGATGCATGATGATTTTTTGAATAGTGAAAATTCACCTATGTAATTTACTTAACCCTGGCTTACCAGGTCCGCCTAAGGTCGTTATGCTTTTCTGAGTGTTAAAACAAAGATTAAAACTGCATATTATGATGAGAGTAGAGTATTGAAAAACTTGTTAAAATATAAAAGCACTGGCTTGTATTAATAAATTATTTCCATGGCTTTGAAAAAATAATTACCACATATTTGCAATGAACAGAAAACAGATATTTGTAAGTGGTGAAAATGTGCCACTACATAGATGACCTAACTACCAATTTTTCAAGAAAAAACTTAGTGTTATTTTTGAAACATGAAAAAAGTTAACATTTCTATTCTGTTCTATTGTTTCAAGATAATCTTATCAACTGACCTGCGGCTAATAAGATGAGGTGAGGTGCGGGCATATTGGAGGTCGTCTTGGTGAAGGACTACTGAGACTTGCTTTCCTGATAGCATTCAAAACAGTTTGATGAATTAGGATTCGTATAGTGCGCATCAAGTTAGAATAAGGTGTCATGAATTTATTGAATGGAAAGTTTTTAATGCGTCAGAGAATCAATTGTTCCCAATGAACTCAATCTGTTTACCATCACATCCATCATCATAATAATATTATTAAATTCGAAGGGTTCATTCATCGCTGAAAATAAAACCTTACGCTAGATTAGCTTTATTATTGATTAGAAAACTAAGATTTGTGTAGAGTTAGTCAACTTAGAATTTGGTGTCATGAATAGGTTGAATAGAACAACTTTATTGCATTTTTGAATCAAATGTTTCCAAAGAAACCAATAAATAGAAATTCACATCAATCATAGTATTGAATCCTAGGCATCATGCAATTAGCTTGGATTATGCCACAATTACTAAAATTCAGTTACATAGGACAACGTCAGTGATATAAAATATGCTCAAAACCTCCTATATTAGCGTATCTTCGTTTCTGATTAATGAACCAGGATTCGTAGAGACGGCATCCAATCAGATTTAAGTGTCATGAATTGGTTGAATGGAACACTTCATAGAATTTTTAAATCAATTGTTCATAAAAGATTACAGGTACTACAGGTACTCACACATCAACCAATGGCAATTAGGTTGAAACGTGAAACGTCGAAAAAACACGATGTTTGCCCTTCACCCGCTGAGGGTTGAGCAGCATCGCCTTAGTTATGCCTACAATTCCTTTGAAGTTGGTGGCTTCATGCCAACATTTGTGCTCATTAACCCAATGATAATCATTTCGATTTAGTTTATAGTGAAACCGGTCCGTACCTCTGTCGGTATGTGGTAACTTTTTGTGCTAACCATTCGACATAACCTTCCGTTTTGATGAACTTCCAACCGATATTTGCTAAATTGAACGGTAGTCACAGGATAATAGTTATCAAATTCCTTATAAATCAAACAACAAACGTTGGTTCAACAATGTTTCTGTTCATCCACGGGCGTAAAACCGGTGTAGGTATGCAGCCAAACCCGAAACTTCTCATGTTTTACTAGTTTTAGGGATTACTTGTATTGGCTTCTTAAAGATCCCCTAGAAGTTCAATCATCCAGCAGCATCGCCATTACGGCAGACATTAGATAGATTGATGTGTATGATAATCGTCGTGGATCATTGCTCCTGGGCAAACGTAAAATCAATCGTTAGGCCCAGAACGCCGATCTTTTGGGCTATTTTAATGTAATTTCCAGGAATCGAAATGGTTTTCAAAGTTACGTATTCCGACACTAATTACGCTAGTACGCCAAACCTGCGTTCTACCAAAAGTAGTGTAACTTCTTGATTGATGTTAAGGTAATGGATACATTAATTTCGTCTCATTTCGTTCTCAAGTATTCCATTGATGTTAATATAGACGAGAAAGGTTTAGATTCACGGCACACAAGATAGAAGACGGTTTTCAATGCCATTGTTGTTGATGTTGACCACTTGAGTTCGTTTCCCTTAACTTGAGAGCCTCTTAAATCCATTTTCAGTGCAGAATCGAAGGTTTTAGGCGTTCTTTCCACTGTATTCTGGCCAAGGCTGATAAACAGTTGAATGTGACGGGACTGGAGAAGCCGCACTTAAAGTTAGCACCGAGTGGAACAAAGAACATTACTGTGATAGCTCGGAGGACTTCTGGGGGTTAGCCGGAACCCCGAGCCGGTCCGGGTGGGCGGGGTGTCCTTCCAACTTTGTTTACCTACCAGCAGGATCTAGGAGCTCCCTGGAGATCTATGACCCTCCCATGAGACCCGGGCTGATGTAATTCTGGCGCGGATGGAAACGCGAGCCCGAAGCTTGTTGAAACGCTGGAACGTCGCTCTCGTCAGATAGAGACGAGCCGTTCCGCCGAGTCGAGGAAATTGGCACACGCAGGAGGCTTCAGTGAAGGTTATTTACTGTTACACATACCCCTCTCCCCTTCCTCTTAATATCTGGTTTATTATAGAACTGTATCCTCACAATGAAATCATGCTATCTCGCCCGTCCATCCGACTTCGCTGTTGGTCCACAACCGTAGTTCTTCTCGACCTAAACATGTGTTTCATTTCCAGAAGGCATTTCGACCGATCAATTTCAGCTTACTTTTTCAACGGTATATCTCACAGAAAACAGAAGCCAATTGGTGTTGTAAGTTGTAGCACTTGCAACTACATTAAAAAATATTATTATTATTATTACTAATTTAGAAATTCTCTCTCTCTCTCTCTTGCGATAGTTCATCAAGAAACGTCCTCAGAATTGGACCTCGATTTGCAAAGAGCTTAGAACTCTTATACACGTTTCATACATCGCTTTCCTATGTTTCGGCATGTCACCCCCTATTTTGTGAAGTCAAGTTAGCTAAAGATTAAGGAGTGAAGGAAATACAGAGTAGGTTTATCATTGTTTAAAATTTTGAATAGAGGTATTACTCCTGAGTATCGAGCAGATTTGATAATTTTTATGGTTGGTGTACATTTTTTAAATACTCGTGGAGCAATGAGCCAACTTCAAATTCCGCTACGTAGGACCACGAAGTATGAAAACTCCTTTCTTAATCAAGCGATGAAGATTTATAACGAAAATCCTCTTTCATTTAACCTAGATAAATCTGTAAATATCTTTAAAAAATAATATAAAGACACATTACTGGCTTTGTAAGCTGATTAATAATATTTTTTTCTCCCGGTAGGGCCTACCGGGTAGGCAGGTGAAGAAATCTTCAAGATCCTAAGGTGAAAATCGGATCTCGTAAGATACCCAGAAAGAACCGCTCTTCGGGTTATGTAGGATTCAAACCCACTAAAACATCACCTTCCTTTCCCATGTCGGAACTCAACCTGTAACTGTTCAACACATTACTTCAACTGATTAATAATTATGAGAATCAGTTGTTTGGTCTATTCTCTTGTGTTTTAAATGGAACACTTCCTCATAAAGTTAGTTAAATTTTCTTGAAATTAATTAAATTTCAATTTTTGTGATGTTTACTATATACATTTTACTCAATTTTTTTTCTCAATAATATTGTACTAAAGTTTCCTTTTTGCTTTCTCTGTGACATACTAATGAGACTCAAACCATTAGCTTCAAAACACAGCGGTGTTGACGAATTAGTCGAAGGGTAGATAGTAAATACTAGTTCAAACACGAATAGAAGTGACTCGTATGATGAAAGATAACCAAAGAAAAAGGTGTAAACCACATAAAAATGAACCAAGCAAAAACCAAAATTGGAGAACTTAGAAATGTTTGACTAAAACTGGGAATCAAAAATTTTAAAAACTCACTAGAGGGTGCGTGACCGTCGACAAGAACAAATAGGATCGTTTTACTTGACGGAATCAATCATTCCCATTCCGGATCCGTCCTCCGACGGTGGGTATTCCTTCGTTCGTAATGATGGAGATAAGGCCTTATCACAATATTTACCTCTTCCCTCTCAATTCAAATTACCATTGAATAAGCTATCCGATTTTGTAAACACCTTGAAGACGAGCGTATTTCGAAACATTGTCACAACCAAAAAAAAAACGGGTTATATTGAGCACGTGTTTGTTCATTTTAAAGTAATTCCCAGTACGGGACGGTGAATCATCAATTAATCCTTTCGTTACAGGACCACTGAGCGTCACCGTTATTCCTATAAACCAGCCAAACTTACTTAATAATCAGAAAAACGAAAAAAATCGCAAAAAAAGTGATTGAATATCAAAACTATAATAGAAAAAGTTTTTTTTTTTGTAGAACGTTTGAAGGTGAGGCAAAAACAATAATGTCATTAGCTGCTCGTGGCCATGTGCTATTTTGACTTCGAAATGATTCAGTTAACTTTTCTGGCAAAAAATAATTTCTTGTAATTGTAAGCAATGCAAATCAAACTAAACTAGTAGGATTTCCAATAGTTTAAAAGTACTCTTCTCTCTCTCTCTCTCTCTCTCTCTCTCTCTCTCTCTCTCTCTCTCTCTTTTCTTTTTTTTTTTTTTTTTTTTTTCACTCTCTCTGCCTACCTCCTGCTTGGGTAGTAGTAAATCAAGTTTTTAGCAGGCTTTGACCACAGGAAAGTAAAAGTAAAAGTTTTCCATCCGAATACCTTGCGAAAAGTTGTCAAAATATTTGTTTAGCTGGATTATTGCAACAAGTGACCTTAGCCGTTCTAAAGAGTTATTTTATTTATGCGTGCAATACGGTCTTGGTTTTGCTGATTATTCGACGGAAAGATAGCTATCATGGGTTTGCAATACAATTGATTGACTTTTACTTGGGAGAAGTGTCAAGGTCGCTCGCTGCCGTATTCATGCTCGACATCTCGCATAATTATGACGCATTTCTCAATGCAGGAAACATCGACACGAGTCTACCAGCAACCAAGATCGCATCCACGCAGTCGGGGGAGAAGGCCTTGGGATTCCATTGGACCGAATAGCGGGTTCTCGGGTCCAGTATTCCGTCCTAAAAAATTTGTTTTCTCAGAAAGCCCGGCCACGAGTTATGAAAATGTACAAGTTCACTTGTTGAGATAATAACTACTACATAGGGTATCCGTGTGGCGTGAATAAGAAATTTCTTTCGTGAAATAATTAACCTGTCGAACAGGAAGAACGTCCGCCAAGAGTAAGTGCAAAATGTGGAAGAGACACAAGCTTCTTAGTACCTACGAGTATGTATGACATTTTTATCCATCATTATGTGGAAATTACTAAGATGTCTTAACAAGGAGGATCTTTGATACTATACAATATTGCAGGCTTGATGATTAATCACAACTTTAAGAAAGAAGTTTTAAAGTTTCCTAGAAGGTAAAAATATTGGTAACTAAGACCTGCGATGTCTCTATATCCGATTTTTACATGATCACACTTATACACTTAATTATAAACAAATAGGTAATTATTATTTTCAAATTCCAGATCGAACAAAAAAAGCAATAAGATTGCCTGGGAAGTTTAGTAGGTATGAGAACTGGTTGAATGAACCAGAGTGCATCAAGTACAATATTGAAGGAGCTGAAAAAACGAATTTATTCCAGCGTATAGAATTACGAGTGCACAGTTCGATGATTTAGTGAGAATGGTGAATGGAATGATGAAAAAAACAAGACACGGTAACGAGGATGGCGATCCCAGTAGACTAGAATCTGGAAATAACATTACGCTATTTAGCAGCCGGTATCTACTGAAGAGGTCGCACAAGGGGTAAACAAACCCCACTCTAAGAAACAATGGTTTATTATTGAATAATAAACTAAAAGCTATGATCGTACTTACGACGATGTCGGAAATCTATCGGCATAAGCACTTAAAGCTTAATCCTAAAGGTAATTCCAGCGAATTGCTCTTCAATATCATTTAGTCGATCTCGCAACCCATTTTGGTTTATTATTCAGTAATAAACCATTTTAATCGCTCTTGAAAAAAAATTGTTTAACCCCCTCTGAAAATCTCATGGTTTACGTTTCAAAGGCTGTAGAATCCAAATCTGCAATAAAAATTTCCGTGCGTACGGCGTAATTCACTGGGGTTTATTATTCAATTTCATTCATTTGGCTTGCATTAATGATTTGAATTTCTACTACCTTTGGAGTGTGCGTGTTTCACAAGTGATTGAGCGATTATTGAATTTCAGGAGATATGCGTAGAGCACGTAAATCGATTCTCAATCAAAATACCTATTTGGATTCATCAGTTGATCATATTTGTGTGGCTCCTCTACATCAGTCCACCTCTGGCTACATCGTTTAAATTTGGATTTGGGGAAGTTTTATCGCAATAAGAGTGCTAAAGAGACTTGATGAATTATAGATGTTTTTATTGTGGGGGGGGGGGGGGGTATTGAGGTTCAATAAAAAAAGGCGGCAAATTCTTTCACTGGGGTTTATTATTCATTTGGCTTGCATTCATGATTTGAATTTTTACCAAGCTTTGGAGCGTGCGTGTTTCACAGGTGATAGAGCGATTATTGAATTGCAGGAGATGTGCATAGAGCACGTAAATCGGTTCTCAACCAAAACATCTATTTGGATTGATCAGTTGATGATATTTGTGTGCCTCCTCTACATCAGTCTACCTTTGGCTACATCGTCTAAATTTGGGTTTGGGGAAGTTTTAACGCAATACGAGCGCTAAAGGACTTGATAAATTATGGATGTTTTTATTTTGGGGGGATTGAGGCTCAATAAAAAAGCGCTGCAAATTCTTTCACTGGGGCTTATTATTCAATTGGCTTGCGTTCATGATTTGAATTTCTAATGAGCTTTGGAGTGTGCGTGTTTCACAGGAAAGAGCGATTATTAAATTTCAGGAGATATGCATGGAGCACGTAAATCTGTTCTCAACCAAAATGCCTATTTGGATTGATCAGTTGATCATATTTGTGTGCCTCCTGAAATTCAATAATTGCTCTATCACCTGTGAAACACGCACACTCCAAAGCTTAGCAGAAATTCAAATCATGAATGCAAGCCAAATGAATAATAAGCCCCAGTGAAAGAATTTGCAGCGTTTTTCCGATGATACAAAACCCAGTGTTGAATTCCCTCTCTGATGAGACCTTTCGTTGAGAGTCATATTCCACCAACAGCGTCAACTTTATTCCACACCAGGATGATATAACTGCACGCGCTATGCAAACGCTCGGCTTTATCAACCGTAGTACGAGAGGGTCTACAAGCATTCCAGCCTTCTGCATTTTTACGTTACCCTGGTGAGACCAATCCTAGAGTACGCTGCTATTATGAAGTTCACCGAGCGAAAATCGAGCGAGTGCAGCATATTTTCTAAAGGTACCTGGGATTCAAAATGGGAATAAGTGTAGACAGGATAAAATATGTGGAGATAGAGGTTCAGTATCGGTCCCAGTCACTCCGGTCGCGACGTTTCTCCACTGATGTGTGGTGGTTCCCCACATTTATTTAAATGAACGGCGAAAGCCAATATACAAAGGAAATACAAAATGAATTGATAAATTACGACATAATATTAAAATATGATCAGAAGCGAATAAACAAAACAGTGAGACAAGAAGGGATGCAAAAATACAATAAAAGGGGAGAAAATGATTAATAGAGAATCTCAGTCAGCAGTTATCTCAGGAATCTCAGGCAAGAGGTACTAAACATGCCACTGTCACTTGACTTCAGAAAAGCATTTACTTCAAGAGGCAAACGGCCCAACGGTCGCTTTAGAAGGAAGTTGTGGGCTTCAAAGGCACCGGGGCAAGAGTGTTTTGCGAGTTCTGTAGGGAGGGACATTTATAAATTCTATGTAAGCGCATGCGCACAGCGTAAATTCATGTGAGACCTTGAGGGGCGTTGTGCGGATAATCCTTTATCATATGAGCTAAATTGAATCAAAATGGTGAAAGTTATAAATGTTTCAAGAATTTCACGTTAGCGCATGCGCAGAGTGTACCGACGATTATATTGAGATGAAATTCGTATGGGACCTCAAGAGGCCTTATCCGCATAGTCCCTCAAAATATGAGCTAAATTCATTCAAAATTGTGGAAGTTATGGCTGTAACAAGGAAATGCAGACAGACAGACTGACAGGGACAGACACGGAACCAAACTTGTTCAATAGGCTAAGAAACGCAAAATGAGAGTGGAAATTTTGAATCGAACAACAACAATTTTTTGGCTCCCGAAAGTGAACACAAGGTTCCCGCTGCTTCGTTGACTCGGAAGCAATAATTTTGAAACTCTCATCAACAAATTGAGATTGGTTCGATTTTTTTAAATTTTTTATTTAAGACAAATTTTTAGCAACAAATATTACTTTACAATCTAGTTCACAAAACAAATTGGTTCGTTGTAGGTGCCATTTCTCTTGAAACTATTTTGTTGATCATTTGTTGCTTTGCATTTCAATTTATTTCATTTCATTCAAACGTAGCAAACTTTTACATTGGGGTTCGATAGACGTCAAGAAGAACGGAGCGCTATCTCTGGGACTTCTGTGGAAACGGGGGGACGATCAAGAGTTCACATGGCTGAGCTTGCTATTATATTTCTACCGCACACTCTCTAATTGTTGTTAATTTTAAATCTCACCTGACATTATAGTCCTTTTTCGATTTAGAGTGGTCACTAATAGGTATGTTCAAAAAAGTTTTTGTGTTTTGCAACACTTGAAATCCATATCTGCCCAGCAAGAACCATCGTGGAGGGGAAAGCCCAACTCCATGTTTACCCCAAGCTTCATTCCTTTAATTGCAGAAAAGAAGAATCGAAGAAACGGAAGCAGAAAGATCATTATTTACCTCACATCTTCCTTTGAGGTTTGTTGCAGTCCTGTCAATAATGGCATCGTGCACCCAGCATTGCGAATAATCACTATTTGCTCCACCACAAATTTAGCGAACTCACGTTTTTAGCACTTACTGTATTCATCGCGTATTTACAAAGGATTTCCCACCCGCTTGCCCTAAGCTTACTGAAAGGGGGGGGGGGTTAAAAATAACAATCTTGATGAAATAATTTGCTGCTTTTTAATTTAAATAATAAATTATTCACCTTACGTAAACAGTTTTATGTGCTTTCTGAAAGGTTTCATTTGGTTTGGAAAAGGTTTCAAATCAATAGAAACCGGAATAACTGTAACCAATCAACTCAAGGGTTCCCTCAAGACCCAACTTTCCAGACGGTTCAGAGAGTAAATGGACAAAATTGAGAGCAAATTTGAAGTGTTCAATTAGCGAATTAAAGATCCTTTTGGTTGAATTGATTTTCGAAGTCTGGATATGGAAAACCGAGGTTGGGTGAGGACGAACGTAAAGTAAAGAGGAGTCAATACTTGCGGGTCGGGTTTGATTACTCACTAACCTCAAGGATCCCATTATCATAATGAAAGGTGGGATTCCAGAAAGGGCCTGGGGATTCTGTTGAGTTTCCCTTTCGGGGAAACGCGCCATCTAACTGCGCTCGGAAAGGGGCTCCCGTTTTTACGACAGACGTAAAACGCTTTACGTTGAATATTACACGGGCTTTTAATGGCGGGCCGAGCCTCCTTTGAACAATCGTAAACCAACCCCCGTCTCAACCCCTAAGCCGCCCCCCGACACCCCCAGTTCTCTTCACATGGACGCCGCTTCGTTCGGCGTCACCCCTTTTTTGTCTTTCACAAATCCACCCCTCCATCATCCCCTACCCCCCACCACGGCCTTTTTTTGTTATATTTTTTTGAAGCTGCGATCTGTCCCCTTTGGAATCACCGATGAGGGTCTCGTTTTATTCTTCGGACGTAAGCCGGAGAACGTGAATGATATTCATACGTCACTTCCCAACTGAATCTCTCAGCCAGCTTTATATCGACGAATCGCGGAGAAAGTAAGAATTCGTGTAATACCTAAGTACGAGTTGGGTCTTTGGCATCTGCACCATCAAATCAATAAACTAAATAAGACAAAAATGTCTGTCCATTGAAGCTAGTGGAACAAGACTGCCCGTACCCTACCTGAACCAAAGCGCGAAATATACCTTCTAGGTTGTGGAATGCAGTTTCGGCCAATCAGATGGACATGAGCAAATATAAGTAAGTTTGCACTATGGCGGCCGTAGGCGGTTGACCAATGAGCGAGCTCGGACAAATAAATTTCAGGAGCATATTTGGTCCTTTACTCCCCACTTGGTTAGACCCAAGCGTATCTTATCTTTTCGTTATTAATGTCTTATAAAAGCTCATTGTATCAGTTTTCGAAGTTATTTATGAGTGGCCTGTTTACCCTAAACGAGCATCATTCGTCAACGGTGTTTCTAAACAATAATCAGCATGGTAATCGGTGGTGCCCGAATGGTCTCCAACGCCATACAGAGTTTGCAAACCCTGTTCACTAACGTTCTCGAATGTCCGAGGTCGTTTCGCCACTTGCTGGTAAAACTAGTGGGTCTTTTACTCTGTGTGGGAAACTGATGAATCGTCAAAGTTCTCATGTTCATCCAGCGCAAAAGGCATATCGCCGATAGAACGAATGGGCAGGAGTCAATGGTGTCTCAATTATTTCTATACAATGCATTTTTTTTCATACCGTTTTAAATTGAGTGGGACGACGAGAAAAAGACAAGTTGAAATTTGTATTTGGCTAAGCATCTCTTTCTTCCCGTATGTAGTAGCCCCAAGTGATCGCAAAAATCCATTCCAGGTAGGTCCAAGTTTATAGGGACTCATTAAAGTTCTTGTTGAATCGTTTTTCCATAAACATCTCGAAAGCTAATGAATGGCATCGGATTGCTCCAAGACATAGATGGACGTGCGTCACCAGCTCAACAAACATCAGCATCTGACTCCTATCCATTGTGCGAACCTCAAGAGCAAGCTATGCAGCTACGACATGGGTTTGCATAAGAGCAGGGGTTCCGAGGAACCCAGCGACACTGTGATAAATTAAGGGAGCAAGCTATGCAACTACAACCTCAAGGAATAGGTGCTTTTTTGCACAAAGGTCATATATTTGTACAAAATGGTTGGGGTTTTCCCCCAAAGGGAGTAACTTTCAAATTTTTAAATCCCAATTTTTCTTATTTTCTTGTTTGACGTCTTGGTAGTCAACAAAAGTTGCAATAAACCTTTGTGAAATAATTGTCTACGTATTTTCTTGTATTCAAACGTGGAACTCTTGCATTCATTCCCAACTATACTGGCAAAGCCTCCTGACATCCAATCCATCGACATTTATCACCTCCGGCTCCTTATTAAATTGACGTTCATCAATTGTGAGTATTATAATTGTTTTTATTATTCACGTGTCGTAAGAGAACAATAGTTATTGTGTGCATGATAATAATATACATACTCACAAATGATTTGAAGGTTATTAGATCAAATTCGTGGAATGCGAATCAAGGAATACGTATTAATACTAGATCCTGAGATCATGAGTCATGATCTTAAGTGCCAAACCACTTTCGTTTCGGTGGAAGGATTTTCACATAATTATTCTCCAGATAGTAAAGTGAAGTGTACTAGAAGTGACTGTGGTTTGATGGCCGGACACACGCACACGTGTGCGCGCTCCGGCGTCACGCGTGCGGCAATAAAGAGCAAGAGGAATCGTAAAGACGGTCTGAAAACCAGGAGGGAAGCTAAGGGGTGTTTCTTTGATAACCGCCACAAGCTCAGGGCGAGGGCATAAAGTGGAGTTAGCACGTACAATCTCAGCTCGCACTCGCCTTCCCAAGTATTAAACTTTCAGTTTCCCACTTATCTCGACTTGCTTATCTTCGAACGTTGGCACTTTCGCCCCCGGATCAATCACTTTTAGAGCGAGAACGGAGGCAGTTGGCTCAGAGGGTCCTGCGATCCTATTGCTTCCCACCGGCATTGGTTCTGAGTTTGAACTAGAGATTTGGGACGGGGAGCTGAACGGTTGGCACTGGATCATACTAACATCAATGCAAGATAAAAACAAATGCCAAACAAAGGCCCAAATTGCAAAAAATCCAATCAAAATTATTTTGGGGTTGCAATATGTTGGTCATGCATTTGGTGTGGGTAATCTACATATAAGTATATAAAAAAGTCATGTTAGTAATACACTACTTATAACTCAATAACGGCTGAACTAATTTGTCTGAAAATTAATGGGGAGGTCGCTTAGAATCAGAAGAAGGACATGTGATACTTTCTATCACGTTCCCGTGGGATGTGACATAAAAGGTGGTATAACAAAAACATGACACTAGATAGACAATTTGCACCCCCCCCCCCCACCTTGCCTCCGAACGAGCAGTTTTATGTTTTTGTTTTGATCGAAGTAACCTAGTGATGCAGTGAATGTGGATACTGGAGTGAACTCCTAAAAGGGTTTATAGCCCATACACGGGTTGAAGCATTCTGGTATTCATGAAACTAACAAGAACTGCACAGGTGCTTTATGTTTCACAAACCGAGACTTGGTCTGTTTTTCGATTTCAGCTTTCCATGCAAGGGAAGCAGGTTCATTCTCAAAAGTAAGACTCTTAGTAGAAGTCGAGAATAGGTGACCCCTTCCTGACAAGACGGTCGCCATATTGAAAAACCCGATGTCTCCTACCGATATAGGTTCATGCTTTCGATGTGTGTTCTGTCTAGTTTGCTGGTCTGGAAAACAAAAAAATTTCCTACATCAATCCTTCTAGTAAAGTATAGATCAGTTGGACAAATAGATTAGAATGTGTTAACACTTGAGTCTCTACGTATTAAAACGACTGGCGGCGGGAACACGAACTGATAAGTGATAATGGAGCTTAGGGAGTGTTCGGCAATAGTCGGGTCGGGTCCACCGGATTCTCTCCAGACCCTCATGTATAACAAAACGCACTGAAAGCAATTTATCAGTATCCAACACATTTGTTGCCATATGTGCGGTAGTTTATTAGTCAGGTTAGGAATGAAATCGCCAAATCTTGGAATTAATGAAGCATCTAATCGAGAATTTGAACGGGAAAGTGAATATGATCAACAGGAATAACATTTAATAGTTCAAACGGACGTACCCCTGTTGAGTCACCAATAAAAGGAAGTTTATGATATATTGATGACAGCAACTGACGATGGAAGTGGTGATTTATATTTCATGGATGCTCCTGGTGAAATCGGTATGACATTTCTAATGTCAGTAGTTTTAGCCACTATTCGTACAAGATCCAACATTGCAGTTTCAGTTGCTTCTTCTGGAATAGCGGCCACACGTCCTTAAAAGGACGCCGTACGGCTCATTCAGCATTAAAATTGCCGTTAAATCATCAAACTATTGAAGAACCAACATATAACGTTGCGGATGTGAGAACCTCACAGTGAGGTAAGTTATAAAGTTTTCTGCTTCCCTTGTCTTCGTTGCTGCAATTTTAGAATGGAAATTGGGGTAAATATGGAATTGGGCTTTCACCTCCACGATGGTCCTTGCTAGGCAGACGTAAATTTCAACTATTGCCAAACACGACAATAATTTTTTTTAAATGTGTTTACAAGCGAAGTCCAGTCCACATTTATCATGTAAAGCGTCTTTCATCCTCAAATGTACATGGTAGAAAATCGACACATATTACACCAAATACACTTCCTTAACTAAACCCAGCCTGTGACGAAGAGTTTCAAATTTGATTCGGAAAATGCTCAAAAACTGGGCTATCGCGGATAACGTGCTGGAATGGTGAAAACAGCCTATGGCTTGTTGCCCCTTCAATAGTTTCACTACTAAACAGAACAGTTGCTGTGTGTGTGGGGCTGGTATCCTCTTCCAAGGGGATATCAAAGATCACTCATAAATTAGACTTACAGGGCATTTATCGGTCAAATAAGTCTTTCCCCAGTTGTGGGTGAACAGTTTTTTGTTTTCGATTTTGTTGATCTGCAAACAAATTTAAACCACAACAAATACTTCTAAGTATTACCTACTTCTAAGTATTCGTGGAGCCCAGGATGTATGAGAGGTTGGGAAAAAGACCAGTAACAGGAAGTAATACGAGCGTGAGGTGGATTAGGAACAGAAACGGAATTTAGGGACTGTGTCATCGCTTTTCAGAAATCCTAGATTGGGATTTCATCTAGAATTTTATTTGTTTGGGTTGGTTTTATTTATTTCAGTTCAAATCTAATGTATCTAACGTGGGCTTGTCGGTCTATCACTGCAGCTCTCTGTTGTCCACTCGTTGACGATTGAAGTTGGTGGGAACAGGAAAAGCCTTCCTTTAAAAGTAATAGGAGAGTACAGTCAATGGTGGTCGTCTTCCAGTAAAACGTAGAAAAACAAACTTGACGTTGATCACAAATGTCCTGGAGTTGTTGAATGACTGAAATTTCTCATTTTGGTTTATTATTCAATAATAAACCATTGTAATCGGTCTGGAAAAAAAATTCTAACCCCCCCTGAAAATTTCATGGTTTACGTTTCAAAGGGTGTAGAATCCGAATCTGCAATAAAAAATTTTCCGTCCGTCCGCCGTACGCACGATATCTCCGAAACGGCTGGAGCAAAAAATCTGAAATTTTCAGAAAAAATCCATCTTGGTCCGACGACGCCCCAATTCTTGAGCCAGCTCCCTCACTCAATTTAAAGTGCCCTTTAAGGGCTGTAAAAGTTTTGTAAAATCCCTGAAAACGTCAAAACTAGTCGAATCGGCCTAAATATTTTCCTATTTGAAGAACATACCATTAGGAATCGAATGAGCCCTTCCCCACGTCCGTAGGTCAAACCATTCCCGATGTATGGCCCGATTTATGGTGCCAACATTTGCGTTTTTTCGTTTATTATTGTTTGTTTGTAACCTAGTGTAGTCCGGCCGATAGCGTCGAGTTGTAGTGAATGTGGATAGCCGATGTGAATACTTGTAGTGTAGTTAGTAGCCGATACACGGGTTGAAGCATTCTGATAATATATAGGTAAATATCATTCAATATTATTACTGGGGTTTATTATTCAATATTATTACTGGGGTAAATAAGTATTCTTTCACCGGGGTTTATTATTCAATTGGCTTGCGTTCATGCTTTGAATCTTACTAAGCTTCGGAGTGTTCGTGTTTTACAGGTGACAGAGCGATTATTGAATTTCAGGAGGTATGCATAGACCACGTAAATCGGTTCTCATCCAAAACACCTATTTGGATTGATCAGTTGATGATATTTGTGTGCCCCCTCTACATCTGTCTACCTTTGGCTACATCGTTTAAATTTGGATTTGGGGAAGTTTTAACGCAATACGAGTGCCAAAGGACTTGATAAATTATAGATGTTTTTATTGTGGGGGGGTATTGAGGTTCAATAAAAAACGCTGCAAATTCTTTCACTGGGGTTTATTATTCAATCGGCTTGCGTTCATGATTTGAATTTCTACTAAGCTTTGGAGTGTGCGTGTTTCACAGGATAGGGCGATTATTGAATTTCAGGAGGCACACAAATATGATCAACTGATCAATCCAAATAGGTATTTTGGTCGAGAACAGATTCACGTGCTCCATGTATATCTCCTGAAATTCAATAATCGCCTTATCCTGTGAAACACGCACACTCCAAAGCTTAGTAGAAATTCAAATCATGAACGCAAGCCGATTGAATAATAAACCCCAGTGAAAGAATTTGCAGCGTTTTTTATTAGGTTCCGTAAAAAGTTATGAATCATTATGGCAGTTTGTCTTTGGTCTTATGCATAGACAGTGACATCCAAAACATTGAAATAGTTTTTGAATAAATGACCTACGAGTTGGCAGACATAAGCACCGTAGGTCGATTGAGAAAGAAATTGATCTGAAGTAAGATCCTCCTCAGCTAAACAGTAAGTCTCCATGCAGTGTACTTGCATAGGTACTATATGCTTGCTAAACGATTGCAGCACCATAGGTCGATTAGAAAAGCAGAAGCATTTAAAAACTGATCAGTGATTTTATTGGTCAACTTCACTTGAAACCATTCTCTTGTCATCTGTCTCTCCCCTACATCATCCCTTCCTCTTCCATTCCATCTCTAACCTAACAAGTACTTATACTTACACCGAAACCCTTTTTTACCACTTCACTGGAGGTATTTTAAAAAAATTATTTTTAGCACTTTTCAATAGAGGAACTCCTATTACAACTGACCCATGGGCCCACCCAAATATGATATGTAAAAAAACTAATCTGTTTCAGGCCATTCTAAGAACAAATCCATGAGAAAGCACTGCAAATTTTTACTCAGAGATATAATAAACTGCCTGCAATTACAGTTCACTTTAATAGAATAATAATAATGTTAATTTACTTGCATGTGTGTTAAGTACTTATCAAATCGTTGGAACAATCAATAAAAGTAGGTAGAACTGAGAGAATTAAAGACATGAACATATCTCAACCGCATCAAAATCACGGTAGCTTGTAAATTGCTCGGTCGTGACAGAATCTCTCATCGATCAATTGCAGGCGAGTTGAGTCAAACGCTCGGGTTCACCAATGAACAAAGTGGAAAGCCCAATACCGATTACTCAAACGTGAACAAAGTGAATCCTTAACGACTGCCAAAGATCCTCAAACGCTTTCAGACATTTCGTTTTCCAAGAGAAATTCATTAAACGAGGGAGGAGGGTAAACTGTTTCACTGGGAAAAGCCTTCCGATCAAGGGCAGCAATCACCGGACCCCGGCTCCCCGTGCCCTAATCAGTATCAGAGTGGTGGGGGTTGTTGGGGAGGGGAGGAGTACCGAAAACCCCCTTGAACACACTAATCACAGCTCGAATTAATCACACGAGAGAAAGGGAAAAGGGAAACCCCGAGGTTTCACGAACAAAGTAAAAAGGTCCGGGGTAAAAAGTGTAATATCCTGGCTCCCAACATAAACAGGTTGCCTTGTGTTTGCTAGGGGAAGACCTCAAAGGGCGACCGGGCACAATTAGGCGCCGCAGGGAAGCGACTCCTTTCGCCGCCCGAAAAACCTTTCCCGAGACCTCGGCGACGGCGAAAACGTGAAAAAAACGGGATCAATCGAAGCTTTCGGGTTTTAGGAACTCGGAGTTCGGGTCTAACCGAGAGAGAAAAAGAAACGTCTCAAACGACTTGAAACACTCGTGTACGGTGTCTGCGAGAAAGAGAATAATGAAAACCCCAAAAATCATTACAGTAAACATGCTCCTGCCAAGGACACGAGTGCAACTGCCTGAATCCACATTGTGAGCTTGGTAGCAGATGTTCGATTTGCTGAAGTATGTGAGGACAGACTAGTCTTCCAAGGATTTTCGAGAAGATGGATAGTAAGCTGATGGGTCGATATCCATTGACACTATCTGAGCTCTTTCCTGCTTTATGTATCATAATTATTTTAGCAATCTTCCATCTCCTTGGGAAATATGCTGTTCTTAGAACCGCGTTATAAATTTTTGTCAGAAACACAAGCGTTTTCTTTGGAATGTGTATTAGGTGTTTTTTGTTAATTTGATCCAGGCCAGGAGATGTTTTCTTACGTAGTCTTTTTATTTCCCTTTGAACATCATTTGGAGCAGAAAACTGGGAAAAAGGAGATAGTAGCTTAGTTTATTTAGGAGAGACGTTTGATTCTCAAATCAAAGCTAAGAAAATGTGCATGTACCTTCTGTGGAATCGAATTTCCATCCAGAAGAACTAATGAAGAGAACCGAAAAACCACAGTGGTTACCGCTATTGTTGCTGTCGTCATTTCAGGCTATAACTCCAAGAATAAAGGATATATTGTTTAGGTCCTGTGGAGCATAGACCAGAAGTACCTTCATATTCCAGAATCGCTTGAAAATATGAGCTTAAGCGATTCTCATCTCGGAATTCGGAGACCCTGGAGTTGGTGAAACCCTTCAACCTTTTTTTCAGTTTGAGCTTGATAATTTGGTGAGAGACTTGGACTTGAAAAGGGCCACGTTGAACTGTTGGATTAAAGACTAAATGAAAAAGAAAACTGCTTGCTGCAGCGATAACTTTTCACCAATGCAGAATCGTGAGTTTACTGATTACTTCAAGGAAGGTGACAACTTGGTTTGTGATATTTCTGGTTTAGTCCGAAAATTTGGCATAGAGGGCAAAGCTAAGGATTCGAAGGTTTTCACTGATTGTTCTGAGAAAAACCTGAGGGCTGTCCTTTTGCACAACATAAACAAGTATGCCTCCCTTCCATTAGGCCATTCTGTTTACCTTGATAAAACTTCACCGGAAAGAGGAGCCGAAAATAATTAAATACATTGACCACAATTGGATTGTTTGCGGCGATCTTAAAGTGCTGTGCATGCTGTTGGTCTGCAGGGAAGAAATACTAAATACCCATGTTTAATTTGTTGAATGGGAAGCAGAGCTAGAAATTGAACAGTGGACAAATCGACGATATTTGGGCCTAGGTGAAAAAAGTATTTCATGAAGCTTTGGTCGATCTTAAAAAAATGTTGCTCCCCCTCCATCATTTCAAATAGGGGGGTTATGAAACAGTTTTCAAAGCTGTATCTACAAGTGGTGAATGTTTCAAGTATTTCTCTACAAAATGTTCCCAGTTACCCGAGATAAATCTAAAAGACACACAAAAAAAAAACAATGTTTGACGAAGAATTTTCTTCTAAATTGCGACAAAATTGGTAGTCCTTCAAACAGTTGACCAAGAGATTTCTCAAGATAAAAAAGAACCAAACTATATCAGTATTGTCGATGAATTTTTAGACAGCATGGAAATACGTGGCTACTCCATGACCATAAAAGTTCCCTTTTTACATTCTCATCTATTATTTTTCCCGGAAAACTTGAAGTCAACTAGCGGGGGCTGGGTAAACTTTTACAGAAGGTAGCGAGGTTAAATTCACAACAGTATCCCATTTGGATCTTACGTGAATGCCAAGAGTCTAAGGATGAGAACGAATTCCCTGGGGTGGATATTTACCGCGACTTCAAAAGATTAACTTTATTGGAGGATGCGGCAGTTCTCACTGTCTCCCCACCGTGTCTCCACGCATTTCATTTGGTGCAATCGCAGCACCCTCACGCTTTCATCATTGCAAGTCCGTGTTTCCTCGTTTCTCCGACACATTGGATCCTCGTTTGACGCTTTATTCGACACCCTAGCAAGGAATTCATTTACTTCTCACAACCTCCAGGCGTTTTCTCGCAAGGTTTATAAATTGTAGATGAGCGGCACGAAGGGGGAAAAACGAAACGTGTTGGGGATTCTTATGGAAAAAAACCCAAAGATATCGGTAGAACGGGGGTCCCTGTGTGCGTTATGAGTGAAGTTTCTGCGTTTTTCGAAGCCGAATGCAGATGCAGCTTTTTTCGAGTTGTTTGTTAGAGTTTGGCACGAAGCGAGCGGACGGACTTTACGAGCTGGAAGGGGGATCTTTGTTTCGGGAAGGGGCAGGGCATATCTGTTAATATCTATGCTAAGTAGGATGCTTTATGTAGCAGAACTAGACCGTAAAACCCACCCTTCTGCCCCCGTTTCGCCATAGGAAAAGCCGAACGTAAAAAAAAAAAACTCCCCAAAGGAAAGAACTTGGAGGGTAGGGACGGGGAAAAAACGAAGTGTGAAAAGTAGTGGGGTGGGACAATGAAATTATTTAACGGCGTTTAATTCCGATTTCATTACATTCATCTCTCTTTCACCGGTAGCAGTAAAAGCGCATAAGGAGAACGGTGTTGGAGGGGGGAGGAATCTTCAGGCTCTGGGAAATTTAAAAGGAAGTTTTAGAGGTTGCGAAGAGAGCAGTAAAAACTCGGGTCTAACGACGCCCGAGGAAACCTTTATTTACGTCGCTTTTCCTTTGCCCATCAAACTCGAGAGCCTTTCAACGGTTCTCCTTGGATTCGGTGCACATCTTATTGGGTAAGTAGTCGATGAGAAAAGATTCTTGAGCATGATACGCTTTTGGGTAACTAGAAAAAGAGTATTGCTTAACTTGCAGGTAGTGCAGGACACAATTGATTCACTGATCTACTGGTGTAATGCTAATGACCTCCGTTTAACCCAGTAGCTAACTATACATGGCACAGTAGGAAGGGGATTTGGTCGGTTGGCATAATGGAAACCTAAGTTCCCCTCCTTAAAGGAGGTGCCCGTGATGACCCTGGCAATTATCGTCCAGAGTTGGGAGTATTTTTATTCGCCAATACGAACACGAATATCACTCAGAGCCCACCCAATCAGCGAATACGAATACAAATATTCGTATTCACATATACGAATAAGAATTTATTTTTATTCTCAAATTTAAATACAAGTATTCGTTTATTCGCAGAGAAAATGTACGAATAAATTCATTTGCGCTGAGAAAATATACGAATATTTGCATATTTGGATGGACATTTTGCGAATAATTGTATATTTTGCATTAGAAACGCACAAATACTTCATGTACCACCAAAAAATTCGAATTCACACATATTCGCAACCAAAATTTACGAATAATCTTTTATTCGCTGACAAAATTTACAAATAATTTCGTATTTACTAAGATGAAATACGAATTTAATTACATTTCTTAAAAATTCATGCGATCCAACGCCTTTCTTAATACTGATACGTGAAAAACACATTTTTTTACCCTAAACCGTGGGTTGTAGAGGTCTGGGAGTGTCACCATTCGATTCAGCGCGAAAAAATACATAGAAATGAAATCTTGGATAGCATGAATTTTCAATAATGTAATTAAATTCGTATTTTCTCTTAGTAAATACAAGATTTTTCGCAAATTTTGTCTGCGAATAAAAAATCATTCGTAAACTTTGGCTGAGAATATGTGTGAATTCGAATTTTTTTTGAGGTAGTATGAAGTATTTGTGCGTTTCTGCTGCAAAACGCTGCAAATTCTTTCACTAGGGTTTATTATTCAATTGGCTTGCGTTCATGTTTCTTATACTAAGCTTTGGAGTGTGCGTGTTTCACAGGTGATAGAGCGATTATTGAATTTCAGGAGGCGCACAAATATGATCAACTGATCAATCCAAATAGGTGTTTTGGTTGAGAACCGATTTACGAGGTCTATGCATATCTCCTGAAATTCAATAATCGCTCTATTACCTGTAAAACACGCACATTCCGAAGCTTAGTAAGATTCAAATCATGAACGCAAGGCAATTGAATAATAAACCTCGGTGAAAGAATACTTATTTACCCCAGTAATGATATTGAATAATAAACCCCAGTAATAATATTGAATAATATTTACCTATAATATAGATATATAGATCTATATACTATATATCTATATGGTAGGGTGGGCCACAACAAAGCCAAGTGATCTATACAGACTGTATATATATCTATATATTATATTATCAGCGTTTCATGCATATCAGGATGCTTAAACCCGTGTATCGGCTATAAACTACAAGTATCCACATCGGCTATCACTCCAGTATCCACATTCACTACAACTCGACACTATCGGACGGACATCACTAGGTTACAAACAAACAATAATAAACCAAAAAACGCAAATGTTGGTACCATAAATCGGGCTATAGATCGGGAATGGTTTGACCAACGGACCTGGGGAGGGGCTCATTCGATTCCTCGTATGTTCTTAAAAATAAGTACACATTTAGGCCGCCTTGACTTGTTCTGAGGTTTTTAGGGATTTTACAAAAGTTTGACAGCCCTTAAAGGGCACAACAAATTGAGTGAGAGAGCTGGCTCAAGAATTCGGACCAAGATGGATTTTTCATGAAAATTTCAGATCTTTTGCTCCAGCCGTTTGGGAGAAATCGTGCGTACGGCGGACGGACGGAAAAATTTTTATTGCAGATTCTGATTCTACACCCTTTGAAACGTAAACCATAAAATTTTCAGGGGGGTTAGAATTTTTTTTCCAGAGCGATTACAATGGTTTATTATTGAATAATAAACCAAAAATACAATTATTCGCAAAATATCCATCGAAATAAGCAAATATTCGTATATTTTCTCAGCGAATATGCATTTATTTGTATACTTTCTATGCGAAAAACCAAATATTTGTATTTATGCTTTCGAATATACGAATATTTGTATTTAAATTTGAGAATAAAAATAAATTCGTATTTCTATATGTGAATACGAATATTCGTATTCGTATTCGCAGGTTGGAGGGGCTCTGAGTGATATTCGTATTCGTATTCGCGAATAAAAATACGCCCAATTCTGTTATCGCCCTATTTTAATCCTCAGCATCTTTTCAAAAATTCGTCAAAATGGGTTAATATATGCCTTTCTAAGCACTTGGAGGAAAATCACCTTCTTTCGTGTGGGTAAAAACGTAGAGGACTCCCTTTTTTTCCGTGGTTCAAGATCTTCATAGGATGAGAAGGCAATCGTGGTCTACCTCGACGTGGCTAAGGCATTTGATTCTATAGATAGAATCGTGCTTCTGGAAAGCCTGAAGCCCGCTTGCGTTCGAAAGCAAATTGTAACAATCGAGGGTAATATGGGAGAGTCGAACTTCAACGACTTTGATGTAACCCAGAGTTGGGTAAAAACTAATTTCCAACTAAAAACTAAAACTAAAACTACTTTAGTTTAGTTTCATTGCTTTCGAAAACTAAACTAATCGTTTCAGTTTGTCGTCGAAACTAACGGCGAGAACTAAATTAGTTCTTAGTTTGATTGGAGAAACTAAAACTAAATTACTTTCAAAATTAGTTATTTAGTTCAACTAAATTAGTTCATAGTTTCCGTTTAGTTCAACTAATTTTTAGTTAACTAGTCTCAACTCTGCGGTCGAACAAATCGGTCGAGGGGTCGAACTTTCATGGAAAATGTTGCCAAAAAAACCGAATCTCAAAAACTCCAGCCGCAGTCCCGCCGTGCTGAAGCCATTCGCAATCGATTCAGCACCCCAACAAACATGAAAAAACGATGCCCCACACGCCTACATGTCAGTTAGATGTATCTAACTCTACGTACCCCTTTTGGATTTTCTACCACATTTATGTAAATTTGGCTCACTATACACCAAGTAACGCGCTGGGAGTGGACGCAATCGATTCAGTTCCCAAAAACGTTTAAGCGAACACCACACGTCTAGAAATTACAAATTAGTTTATAGTTTTTAGTTGAACTAACAACTAAACTAATAGTACGAGAATAACGAGTTAACTGAGGAAAAAACGCAAAAATTGTACGAAAAACTTAAACTGCAACGAACTCAAGACAACAGACATATTGCTCTTACCGTGGCTGATCAGATGGTTTATTCCGCACAGTTTTGTTCGCTTCTAAGGGAAAATGTTGGTGAATGAAATGGTACTACTCCTTGTGTTAACCACGGAGATTTGAGATATTAAGGGGCTCGTATAATACTATCAAGTATGTAGGGAACTCCACTAATTATTTGGTTTATTTTTAAATAGCTGACCCGGCGAACTTTATTCCGCCTTAGAGGTTATAATTGAACAGACTTTTAATTTTATCAAGATACGTTTTTTATTTGGGTAGTTAAGTAATGTAGGTAAATGAAAAAAGCTAGTATTTTAAGGATTCTTTATTCGCTGTGAATTTTAGTACATGGATTCCAGGTTTTATTGAAGCACCTAGTACTACACGATTTTAAAATCCTACCTTGAAAACAGGCATTTCAGGGTGAAGCAAGACGACCAATATTCAAGATTGAAGCCAATCAAAGCAGGGGTCCCACAAGGGAGTGTCCAAGGCCAGTACTGTACCTCTTGTTTACATGGGACTTACCCCAACACGAAGATACCACTGTACCTACTTTTGCAGATGACACGGCCATCCTCTCCAGTTGGAGATGAGATGGAATCTACAACACGAAAGCCTTAGACGACTGCTGAAAAAGTCTCTAATTGGAGGAAGAAGTGGAGAATAGAATTGAACGAATCTAAATCGATTCACATCAATTTCACAAACCGAAAAATGACACCTTTGAATTTTGAGACCTAATTCAAATGTACAACCGGAGATGCATTTAAATACTTGAGTTTAAATTCTCGACTCCAAACTCAACTGGAATAGCCATATTGAGAAAAATAAAGGAGAGCTCAACATTAAATTCAGAAAGATGTATTGTTGTTGGGAAGAAATTCCCAGCTCTCACTTCATAACAAACTACTCATATACAAGCAGATTCTTTGGCCTATCTGGACTTACTGGATACAACTCTGAGGATGTGCTTGTTAATCAAATGTTTAAAAAATCCAAAATTCTCAGAATATAATTCTAAGAAGCACCATTGGTGCCACATGGTATATGAGAAACGATGATATTCATTGGGTTTTGAAGATAGATACCGTTAATCAAACCAAAGTAGAATATGCACTGAAGCACGAACATCGCCTCCACAAACATGAGAACCTGGAGATGTTTAACGTCCTCGACAACCAACATGAACACCAGCAACTCAATTAAGTAGCACAATAAAACTAGCGTGTAACTAACTATTCCTGCTATTAAAGGTCACGTTTAGCTGTAAACTTACCTTATAGAAGTGAAAATAATATGAAATAAAATATTGCTAGATGAAATGTAATATTTTCAGTTGCAATAAATAAATCAGAGAGAGAAAAACCTTGTGACAGATGGCTATTGTCGTTTTATTATCTGTAGGTATGTTCTACGTAGTTCATCTTCTGACTACTAAACATGCCACGGGGCAAACATTGATTTTCTAGATTCAGACCACAAGCTGTTAAGGATTGGCCAAGTGATTTGTTATGGTCATAGCGAATGCAAGACGGATCGGATATTGGAGCTATTTAAACTCAAACGGCATGTCGGTTGGGATCATCGGGATCCTTGGAATGAGAACTTGCTCACCTTCGAATTTTCCTTTGAGTATCGTCGCGTAAACCAGATTATTCATCAATTTCCTTATGACCAAACGCGTTCCGTTCCACAGTTTTGGTAGGTTAATGTTTCGAATCATCGGACCTCCAAAACATCTCGTATCATTGCATAGATCTTTCAATGTCAAGGTAATGCTTCGAATGCACGTTATGTGCCATTTTGCATTCGTCCCAGATGATGATTTTCGATGCTGATAAAACTTTAGCCATTGCAGAGAGTTTTGCAATATTTCTTGTTAGTTCTTCAATAATTTGAAGATTTAACGGCAATTTTAATGCTGAATGAGCCGTACGGCGTCCTTTTAGGAGCGTGGCCGCTATTCCAGAAGAAGCAACTGCAATGTTGGATCTTGTATGAACAGTGGCTAAAAACCACTGACATGAGAAATGTCATGCCAATTCCTCGAGGAGCATCCATGAAATATAAATCACCACTTCCATCGTCAGTTGCTGTCATCAATGTATCATACACTTCCTTTTCAACTGGGGTACGTTCGTTTGAACTATTAAATATAATTCCTGGTGATCATATTCGCTTCTTCGTTCAAATTCTCGATTAAATGCTTCATTCATTTCAAGATTTGGCGATTACATAGCTAACCCGACTAATAAATCACCGCACATATGGTAACACATGTCTTGGATACTGAAAAATTGCTTTCAGTTACGTTTTGTTATTTCGTACCAGGTACGTTTTGTTATAACACGTTTTATGTCACGTCCCACGGGAACGTGATAAAAGTATCCTTTATCCTTCCCTGATTCTAAGCTACCTCCTCACCAATTTTCAGCCACATCAGTTCAGCCAATTGAGTTATTGAGTTATAAATAATGTAACCAACACGACTTTCGTTTATAAAGGTGCTTTGTAATGCTTCCTATTAGTTATGTGGGTAACCCTATTCACTACGTTGTTTATTTATGATGTTCACACATGAAAGTTTAGTTGTTGCGCTAACGTTCAGTTCAGTTGTAGAATTTCCAAAAATCCTTTTTCTTATTTGCTCGACTTAGCAATACAATTTGGTGTCCCCGACGTGATTTAAATTCGCTACAATCTGTTACTGCTGGACCTTTACCTACTTTCGTGGGGTACATTCCAACAACGATTGACCGATTCAGCAACAGGATAGAAACAATTCCTATTAGTAACATTACTGCCTTAACAGTAGCAAAAACTTCCTCACAGCCATTGGATAACTAGATTAGGCGTATTTTGCAAATCATTAACAGATCGTTGAGCCCAATTTCAACCATATCCGTTCAAGAAATTATCAGGATCATGTGGTACAAATTTTCATCAAACAACTGCATGGCATCCGCAAGCAAACGGAAAACTAGAAAGGCAGCACTGAACACATAATTCAGGCATATCGGCACACCATTCAATTCAATGGACAGGTTCATTGCCAACAGTTCTTCTTGGTCTTAAGGCAGGACTGCTAGAAACTCAATCGGACTCCCTGGTGAATGTTTCGTTGAGAGCAAAGTTCAGTCGGATCCAGAAACATTTGTTAGCAAATTGCAAAAATTTATCTATAGATCTGATGAAACCTGTAGAAATTCAAAAGAAATTATCAAAAACACCGTTTATCCACAAGGACCTGATGCATTGTACTCATGTCTTCGTGAGAGTTGACAGAGTTAGAAGGCCGATTAATGTGATGAAGAAAGAAGCAAAATATTTAACATTACTCATTAAAACAAAGCACACGAGGTCTCAATTGATAGATTGAAACCGGCTTACCAACTATCACCAGAAGAAAATCAACCAACAACTACTAACACAACAGAACACAATTACAAAGTCAAGCGAAACATCCTCCAGAATCAATACGAGGAAAGAGGAAAACAAAAAAATCCGATTCCCAATCCATTGTTCAACCGAAATTGATTTTTAAGAATTGTAGTTGTTCCTGGAGGGGGATTAAATGAGGGGAACACCATTATTTATTTTTATTATTTCTAATTTTTAGACATGAAAGTTTAGTTGTTGAACAAGAGAAATGAACAGTACGGAATTTCCAAAAAATCCTTCTTCTAATTTGCCAATATTTTCCACGGGAATAAGCATACATATTACAGACAAAGACAGACACCTTGTGTCATTTTTGTCCAATCCAATTTTAATTTAAATTATGAAATAGTAGAGGGGTATTTAATAAAATAAGCATATCATCTGAAATAGGAACACTTTCATTGAATCGCAGAATAAAACATACTTAGTTAAGCTATCGATAAACTTAATTTTTTCATAGAGTAGAAACAATCACATTTTTCGAGTAATTGTCAAATATGTTAAGACGATAATATACAAACACATTTTTTTAAGGAAAATAAGAAATTACGCATGTAACTGAAGCTTCATAAGAGCTATCTTATAGGTAGCTTTACAAGGTGGTTCAAAGAACAGTAGGCAAAATTGAGCACTTGAATCTTTTTCGTGGAGAAGGGCGACGAAAATTACTAAGGCACAAGTTCTACAAAAATAAAAAGAGGAACAACAAGAGTATTAATCACAGGAAAACAGTGAAATTCAATTGGGATCCCATAAGATAGAATGGGTACCTACGACGTCTAGAGTTAAAAATTTGCTCAGTCTCTGGCTCAGAAAATTTTTAAACATTTGTTATTGCAACAGCTTCATTTTCTAAGAAAATTCGGTAATATTTATAAAGGTAGAAAAATTAGTTATAGAAAAAAAGTAAAGTTCAAGGATGATTATTCTTCTCTTTCATGGATTATGTCCTCTGGGTGACATTCCGTGCAGAGGAGCGAAGTGTGCAATTTACATAATATGTAAATAACATATGTGGATTTAGCAGATTGATTGTTTCCGCGTGTATACGTGATCTTTTGTGCTGGGACACAAATGGCACCTCCTCCTTTTTGTTCCACTTCCTCTACCTGGTGCTTCTTGGGCTTCAGCAATATTTGTTGGGTAGATTACAAGTACACCCTGGTCCTTTCGGTAAAATTAAGGTCTTTGCCTCAATTACTTCTTTATTCGCGGATGTTGGGATGTTGTTAATATTTTTCATTGAACAACGAAGAAGTAATTATGGGATTTAAAAAAAAAATACTATCACCAAAAACTATTTTTTGTACCTATGCGAGGCCTAATTTTGAAATTGCCAAACTTGTCTAGGAGTGCTTAAAAACACTGTTTTCAATTGTCTAATTTTTAAAACTTTCCGGCGGAAGCCCACGTACCCTCCTTCAGCTGGGGGCCTAGACCCCCTGTTGCCCCGCCCCACCACCTCCACATTATGATATGTCCCTTGGGACAAATAGTTTGGATAATTTGGCAATCTTAAACCTAGGAATTGTAGCGGTGATGTTTTATTCTTATTATCATTTTATTTCTATGTATACGCAGGGCTTCTGACAGAGAAACAAATTCTAGTATGTGATGGATATGGTTAGTTGGCCCCTTCCCGATTTTAGAATCCGACGCCTTAGAGGATGGATCAGACGTTTTCAAGCGTCTGGGTCATCCTCGGAGTGTGGCAGATCATTATAAATGCATTCTCCTCATTGGAGGGGCAACTATATCATTCCATCCCCTCATAAGTAGTACCAATACATTCCCATACTTGCAAAATAAATCTTTCCATTCGTTCTGAAAGAAAGCTCTTAATCTTACGGTATCCAAAAATATCTACGAGCCTTTTCGGATATCATCTCAAGCGAGCAGTGCTTCCAGCTGAGACTGCACACTGTCTGTCGGTGTAGTGTCACACTCGCTGTAATTGGAATTATAACCACCCAGATGACACATTTTGGACCAGACCGATATGTTTGTGCTTCCTATCCATTATCTTCGGATAAATAGTTTCCTATTGGCGCCTTTTTAATTGTTTTGACTGTTGACAGCCATTTCAACATACAAGATGAGAGAGTAATTTCGAAACGTTTGCTATGGTAATCCAAGGATTAATAGTAGTAGTAGGGTAGCGAACGGATTTTAGAAATCCGTAGGCAGGGTTGCCACTGCGGCTTAAGGAGCAGGCACCAATTCAAATCTCCAAATTTCGTTGAATTTCTGACTGATGAAACGTGACGTTTTTGACGGGATGGAATACAGTTCCAACCAATCGACTGATTATCCAGCGTTTTCAGAATACCGTACTGCGGTGCATCACTGACGCGCCGTGGCACTTTCGAAACGATGCTCTTCACCGCGAACTGGAAGTGGACAGCATAGACGAAACAATCAAACAGAGGGCTTCATATCATCTAGCCAGACTACGAGGTCATGTGTGCCTTAAGGGCACAAAACCACATGAACTTGTGTAGGAAGTAAATGCGCCGAACCTCATAAGGACATGGACTGGAGTAATGGATCTTGAGTCCCAATAATTATGTAGAGAATTCAAGTCAGATTAATATTGTTAATGAGTTATCACTTGATGCAATAAAAGCTTTAAAAAAATCAGGTATTTTTAAGGTGCTGTTACACTACTGTTGGGTATTCGTGCGCCTACATTTACTTCTGACGGTAGCATTGACGCTATCTCTTTGATTGCCACTACGCAGTGCCCTACAACCGTGCGAGTCATCACCAATTTTATTTGCATTTGTCCTGTCTGGAAAAAAATTTCTATTTATTTTTTTTTTATCACGCGGGAAACAGAAACAACCGCCTCCACAAAGCAAAAATCATCACGCCCTCTCGACCCGGCGTTTCCCCTTTTTGCCAACTATTTCCCTCGGACTGATTGGGAGCGAAACCAAACAGGAAAGGCCAGCCGTGAGGGGTGGGGAGGGGGGTGGACAGAAAAAGTAGCTTCACCGCAACGACTAACTGAGAAAAAAAAGAACTAGCGGAAGATACAAAAAAGTAAAACGAGAAAAAACGGCAAATAATGCGACGAAACGAAAAAACCGGGGATCCTCCCATCGGGCCTCGAACCTTAACAGCTTAATCCGGCAACGAACTGGGCGGCCCCTCGTGGAAAATTCGTGTTTCTCTGCCTCTCGCGCTGCCCTCATCAACCGCTGACGGAGTTTTCTCTTGTAATTCTTTTGCGCGACTGAATGTGACGGGATAGTGAAAAAAAAAACTTTAAAAAAATACCGAGGGACGTTCCTAACCCAGACCCCCCCCCCCCCTTTTGCCGCCCCTATCCGTGGCCTCTCTCGTCGTTTAACGACTCTGCCGACTTTTTATTTCGAATGGTGGGAGAGAGAGAGAGGAGAGAGAGAGAGAGAGAGAAAAAATCGACATCTTTTTTTTTTTTTTAGAAGAAATTTTTGGTCTTTTTTTTTCAAAGGACTCTCGTTTTTTAAATAAGGGAGGAAAAGGGGTGGAGGGTTGGATTTTTTTGTTTTTTTTCTTTTCTTTTATCTTTTTTTTATTTTTTCGAACGGTTTGTATTGACCACGAGAGAGGAGACTCCGGGGAAGCGTCCCGATGGTCCTCTCTTTCCATTGGCAGGCGAATTGTAATGGACAGCTAATGATGGAGGCGGGCGGCGGCCAATGGCGTTGCGCCCCGTCAGAGGGTTGAAACTCCCACCCCGCGAGGGCTTCCCGCGGATCCCGGGGCCGGTTTTCCTTTTGTACGCAAATTACCCCCTCCCCTCACACCCCTCCGTCACGCCACACGCCCTTCCCCTCTCCCACTCCTCGGCCTTTTGTTTGGTCACCGTTGTGGAGCTCCCCCCAACCCGTGCGTGGGACCCAGAATCAAAGTTTTGGCAACTCAATATGGGCTAGTCATCGTATTTTACCCCCACTCCTCCCCGCATTTCCCCTCCATCCCAAATAAAACTCCTTTCTACCCCCACCCCTCCTCATCCCTCCTGCGGTTCTTGACCCTCCTTTACCCCTTCCCCTCTCAGTTTTCGGCCCAATTACATTAACATTATTCCGGGAACTTCAAACGGTTTGAATCCACCCATTGACCCAACTGTATTCAATGAACTGAACCAACTGAACGGTTTCACCCGCAACATTGATCGCGCTAAGCGCCTCGAAATGAGTTTGGCGGGAATTCGGGGAAGAAAAGCAAAAAAACTGCGATAGGATCAGAGCGAAAGAGAACTCGGAAACTGCGTACACAACAGCCTCATGTATCGATCAATACTATTTCCTTTCTCTTCAATTCCCTTACCCCTTTTGAAAGCGAAAGTTATTTCTACTACTGGGAGCTGCCATTAGGTGTTCTTCTATTTCCCGGTCAAATTCCTGAATTATTAAAGAAACATCATTTAACCATCATCAACCTTTACTGGAAGTAATCTATATAGATATATATAAAAAAAAAGTTGTGTTTGTTACACTATTTATAACTGAAGAACAGCTGAACTGACTTGGGTGAAATTGGTGAGGAGGTAGGTAGCTTAGAATCCAGATAAGGATACTGTTTTATTCACGTTTTGCGGAAGATTTCTCACAATAATCACTGATTATTGAAAGAACAAATAGCGCAGATGGTCTTCCGACTCCTGAACATGCCACACATTATTGACCATTAGGAAAGCATGGTTTTTCTAGATTCAGACGACAAACTTTTAAGGATTGGCCTAGTGATTTGTTTGTATTCATGTCGAATACAAGACGGATCGGCAATCGAAGTCTATTAAACTCAAACGGCCGGGATACGACCAGGAATAAATACCCGGACACCGACCCGGGACTTCACTTGGTCAGTGAGCTCTCTTCAAGCTGTAAACTTTGCCTTATTACTGCTAAAAACCCAAAAAGCAGGTTATTGCGAGTATTTTATAGCAGTTACACCTTTTAGCATCACCCTCGAGTAAGAACTCTAATGTCCGCAGAAGTTGTATTCTGGAAACATCGAGTCCACTGCTCAACCTTCTCTCTTTACCTCCGAGATAGGAAGTCTGATGCTCCAGACATAGATCTGGAATCATCGACTTCCTCTGCTCAATATCCATCGTACTCCAAGTTTGAGTGACTGGAGTACGCGGACTATTTATCACGGAAACACCGTCACCCGTACCTTAACTTCCATCCTCCTGTCAGTTTGAGCCTGATGATGCAGGAGTGCCGTCTGGAATCATCGGTTTACACTACAGAAATTCTCTAAATACTCCTTGCCAACTCCAACTGATCCACTAACCAGAACTTTGCCTTAAAACTACTATCTTCCTTCAGAAGAGAAAGTGAAATTAGTAGAGGAACCAAGATAACTAGTTCCCTAAAGAGAATTTTTAAACAATGGAATTTATCCCCTCAACCATGGGGATTGACCTGTGCGGTTAGGGGGACCTGGTAAAGCTTACGTAGAATTTAAAAAATCCTCGAGTTTGGATATAAAACTTCAATACAGTTCGTACTCTGAATACAGTTACAAAAAAACTATTCTAATTTTTACAATGGTTTGGAGTATTATTGAGAATAAAATGTAAAGAAAAAATGAAATAAAGAATGTAACAGTGATCTTAGCAGACGTGCATCTTGTCAATAGAGATCGACAATTCTCTAAGCCCTCTGAAATTAACGATGTGAAAATCTTCTTTTTGTCATTGTTTCGTGAAAAATTTGAGGAATCTTTAATTGATCGGGTAAATGGCGGATTAAGAATGACATACTGTAGCATATATATGTTTGGAGGTACTCCACAGTCGTGTTTTCGGTGCAAGGAATATGGCTTGCGAAGTTGAACGGAAGTTGAATGTGTTCCGGAAGCTGCTCTTGTTTGATTTTCAATTTTAGCATGGAAAATGCTTTAGACTTGGACTAACTAGTCGAAAAATGTCACGCGGGATGGGTGACGCGGGCGAGTAACGCGAGAGTGTCACACGCACCAGAGCGCCAGGAACAGGATCTAAGACCGCAAAAATCTGTTCCGTGGAAGCCTTGAAAACGCTCCTTCCCCACTCCCCAGTCATTATCAGTATACCTCCTGCCGACAATTAGCGTTTATCAATCGATAGCCAAACGACAAAATTGTTTATGGAACGATCCTCGAACGAGAATTAACGTTATCGATCGATCCATGAACCATTCAGAATTTGGACTATCAACATTCCGAATTACTGAATGCGGAAAATCGGAAAGCTTAAGATAGCGGGCCAAATAAGAGTAAACTGAAAACAGCAAACAGAAAAAAAGTGCGGCTAAAGGATGTCCCATGTTTTTTGAATTTCAGCAGCAGGCAGTAAGCAGTAGGTAAGCATCCGCGGGTCCAGGGGGCTCGCGCCCTGGAGAGGCGGGCAGCGCCGTTTTAAGAAGGCTTCGTTTTCGAAAATGAAAAGCATTTGATTACGTAGGTATACGAAAACATCTGCTCTCGTATACTTTTCCGTTCACTTGGTTGGTTTTAGTAAGATGATGTTTATGGCGTTTTTATCTTCCAAGTTCTCGCGTTGCATCAAAACATTATTGCGTCACAGGGAGGTGCCCTCCACTCCTGAGGCGGTAAGGATCACCTGCTACATGGGAACAATCGCCGCATAAATAGAGAATGTTATTGTGTTCGGATCCTTCACCTAGGGCTCCCCCGGAACCTTCATAAAGAAGGTTTTGAGGTAGTAAAACCTCATATATGAAAGAAGGGGAGGTTTCGCACGGTTTTACGGCTCTGCGTTTCTTAGTGCCGACGGTTTATTTCCTATACGGAGGTCCTCACAACTTGTTCTCACTCCTTAGCGAGAATAGGGGCGGAAGAAGGAAAAACCTCCTGAAAGAAACATACAGTGCTTCGAGAGAAAAGACGTAGAAACCAATCGACCCTCCGCTGCTCTGAAATACTTGGTCGTTACTGCTCGGTGAAATACCACCTCGCTATTAACCTTCGTGGCTTCTGTCTCCCTCTTTGACATCATATCGAGTTTACTTCAGTCGTTTTGGCACCTGTGTAGCCAACGAATTGAGCTCACTGGAGAATAAGCAGCAAAGATTCCTTCTTTAACTAAAATTTAAAGAGTACGTCAAGAAAAAACACTGCCATTTCAAAATCGGTATTTTTTGGATAATGCTTGATTGCTCGTGTCATGGTAAGATTTGGGGGCTCACTTTTAACACAGAATGGATTTCAGCCTTGGACTAACTAGCCGAAAAATGTCACGAGGGATAGGCGACGCGGGAGGGTAACGCCGAAGTGTCACACGTACCAGGGAGCCAGGAGCGACCAGGAACTGAGACCGCGATAACAGAAATTTCACAACGAAATCTGGGACGACTACATGGATACCGTTGTCACGCAACCAAGCCGTCTCTAGGGAAATGAAAGTTATTCAGTTTTCGATGGACAAAAATCGTTCTTCATTCGTTGGAAAGAACTCGATTTACCACTCAGGCCTTTCGTACTTGCTGTTGTTATTTACGTTGTTCATAATTTTATTTTATTATGTTATTAATAGATGTATTAAACAATGCCACTTGTTTTGTTGTCACTTGGTTGTTATGTTAGTTACAGTACGAACGAGCGAAGTGTAAGGAACGGTTTATGGGTGATTCTCATTTAACGGGACAATCGAGGTTTTGATTCTGACTAAAAAATGTTGTTCTCCTAAATTCATGATTTTTTATTATACAATCTAGATGTTACTCTAATGGTATAGTGATGTACAAGCACGCATGATTTTCGTTTGTTTCCTCAAAATTCAGGTTTTAAAATTTTATAGGTTACGAGAATGGGATGTATCCATGACAATGAGCTTTGTCAATCAAATAACGATATAATTACGTAAACGATGTGTAGGTAAGGTTGAATGAGACAGATATCTGATTTCAGTTTTTGCTGACTTTGTTGCTAGAACAAGTATCACATTTTAATAATAGTATTTATTTAGTATCAAATACCAAACTTGAAAAAAAAAAAAAAAATTGTTTCAAACAGCCATGACGGCTTTTGTGTAGCCACAAGAATGAAGTTTAAAATCGCCACGACAATGAGAAATCAACATTAACCTTCGGCAATTAGGAGTCTAATGAACAGTTATAGAAATTAAAACTTGCATTAAATAGAGTTTTTACATGTCTATCCCAAAATGAATGCTAAACGAATCAATAAAATTGATTAAGAGTGATTTTCAAACCCATAACAATGAGAAGTATGAAACGTACACACCTGTTTTACAAACGGCTAACTTCATTTTTGAGTTCCAACTGTATAGAAATGGCGGAAGGATGGTGTTTCCTCAAAGGTCAGGGTTACCATCGCTGAAAAAACTTTGAATTGCGAAAAAATGCCCTCATTTGAGAGCTACGATGATTTCCTTCAAACCCATGACAATGAGACAGAAGGTTTGGGAGAAACTTTGAGCACTTGATTCGTACAGACAAGAGTTTCACAGGTGATAGAGCACGTAAATCTGTTCTCGACCAAAATACCTATTTGGATTGATCAGTTGATCATATTTGTGTGCCTCCTGAATTAAATAATCGCTCTATCACCTGTGTTTTGGTTTATTATTGTTTGTTTGTAACCTAGTGATGTCCGGGCGATAACGCCGAGTTGCAGTGAATGTGGATACTGGAGTGAACTCCTAAAAGGGTTTATAGCCGATACACGGGTTGAAGCATTCTGATATGTATGAAACGCTGATAATGTATAGGTAACTATTATTCAATATTATTACTGGGGTTTGTTATTCAATATTATCACTGGGGTAAATAAGTATTCTTTCACTGGGGTTTGTTATTCAATTGGCTTGCGTTCATGATTTGAATCTGTACTAAGCTTCGGAGTGTGCGTGTTTCACAGGTGATAGAGCGATTATTGAATTTCAGGAGATATGCATAGGGCACGTAAATCTGTTCTCAAACAAAATACCTATTTGGATTGATTAGTTGATCATACATATTTGTGTGCCTCCTGAAATTCAACAATCATCTGTGAAACACGCACACTGCAAATTCTCTCAGTGGGGTTTATTATTCAATTGGCTTGCGGCTATGTGAATTATTCAATTGGCTTGCGTTCATGATTTGAATTTCTACTAAGCTTTGGAGTGTGCGTGTTTCACAGGTGATAGAGTGATTATTGAATTTCAGGAGGCACACGAACATAATCGACTGAACAATCCAAATAGGTATTTTGGTTGAGAACAGATTTACGTGCTCTATGCATATCTTCATGAAATTCAATAATCGCTCTATCATCTGTGAAACACGCACACTGCAAATTCTCTCAGTGGGGTTTATTATTCAATTTTATTCAATTGAGTTGCATTCATGATTTGAATTTCTACTAAGCTTTGGATTGTGCATGTTTTACAGGTGATAGAGCGATTATCGAATTTCAGGAGATACGCATAGACCACGTAAATCGGTTCTCATCCAAAACACCTATTTGGATTTATCAGTTGATGATATTTGTGTGCCTCCTCTACATCAGTCTGCCTTTGGCTACATCGTTTAAATTTGGATTTGGGGAAGTTTTAACGCAATACGAGTGCTAAAGGACTTGATAAATTATAGATGTTTTTATTGTGGGGGGGGGGGGGGTATAGAGGTTCAATAAAAAAACGCTGCAAATTCCACACCCCTCTGGACCAATTCTAATAGGCTTTTCGCTACGTCTGAGGGACGTCCTAAAAGTAGAGGTCTTGAGTGAAGTGGCTGAACTGTAGATACACCTAACCGAACCGTATAAGACGCTGCTGTGTTTCAGTTGAGGTTATGCGAACGAAATTGAGACCTGCGTCGCGTTGATAAACACCGTTTTTTTCCTTCTTCTTAAGGGAGTAATAACAACCATAACCATAACCGTAAATTGGCTAGAAAAAACACCCTTTTTTTTATGACGGGGAGCCCAAGGCGCGTTTCCTAGCGGGTTGGGAAAAGGATCCTTTTCAAAGGTGGTTTCAAGGCGGTAAATTGCGGCAATTAGCGTCCGCAGTGTTTCTAGAGGGTCCTCGCCTCTGGGACAAGACGATAACAACTAATCTCCCACACTGCGTCGTTACCAACGCACACGTAGACAAATCCTCAGTTTGGTCATTATGTTTAAGGGTCCTCCGAAATTGCCCCCCTTAAATCGTCATCTTATTTATAAGGCTCACTTGACGCTCTCGTCACGTTTAGCTTCGCTTTATAAAGAATCAACACCCACGAGAGCCCTAATTTTTTCCCGTTGTACTGTTATTAATTAATGATCCTTCTGCAATTCCCGGAAACAAAAAGTACAAGTCATATACCACCGAATGACCTGCAGACGTCACCAATGACCTTATCCTAGTCCCAAAACAAACCTTCGTATATAGGATGATGTTACATGTAATGTGCATCAGTAGCTTCAAATGGAACCTTCTTATCTCAATTTGTTCTCCACACATGAATTGATATTAAGTTTTGTTTAGTTTTTTTTTTTTAATTAATTTTTTGCCATAAAACCCTACGCTATTTTACTTAAAAACAACATTTTTCAAATTTTGTTTAGAAAAAAAAGAAGTTACTAAGGGAAAAATGACAAGAACGCAAAGCTCCATCGACTGAAGAGCAGAGTGGAGCGTATACTTGTTTTTATTTCATTGTTTATAGGAAACGTTTCATCCCACTACGGGGACTTCCTCAGTCCTGTATACAGACATAAAATTTTCATCCTTACAGTCTAAGGTTTTATTATGATAGAAACTATATTGTATTCTGATATTTCATTAATGAAAGCTTATTCAAGCACACTGCTTTTTGATTTAGTTTATTCTACAATATTTCCTCACCTGTTCTTTTTATTTCATTAATTTACAAATCTATAAGGTGCAGCCAGATATTAGCTTTGTCGTGCCTTTTCATCTTCACATAAGTAACTTATAACTTGTGTCACACTTGTTTTTGTCAAAATAACTTAATGAGGAAACCATTACACACAATAATGCCTATGGTGAAGGTGTAAAGATGGGAGCAAGTCATATTTAAGCTACATGAAATGCACTGATAAGGTAAAAATTCTACTTTACATGATTAACAAGAAATAATAAAATGAATATAAATTATGAATATTATTGATAATTAATAAACAAACTGAACTCTTTCCTTATAGGATATGACTATTCCCGCAAAAATTGAAATGTGGATGACATGGATGTGTTATGAGTTGGCTATACATGATTGGCTATTAAATGATTAAGAAATGAATAACAGGTGAGGAAATATTATAAAAAATGACAATCATGAAATATATGTGATAAGAATAGGCCTTAATAAATGAAATATTTTAAATCCTTCTTCATAAAGTAGGACCTCCTACACAATATGTGAAGATGAGAAGGCACGACAATGCTAATATCTGGCTGCACCTGATAGATTTGATAAATTAATGAAATAAAAAGAACAAATGAGGAAATATTATATAATAAACTAAATCAAAAAGCAGTGTATATAACCTCAGACTATAAGGATGAACGTTTTATGCTTGTATGTAGGACTGAAGAAGTCCCCATAGTGGGATGGAACGTTTCCTGTAAACAATGAAATAAAAACAAGTACGCTCCACTCTGTTCTTCTAATTGAACGTGGTCACACCACAACACCACAACTTCCATGCCATTCATCTTTTGCGTTTGAAGTCCTTTCACACTCACGCCCAGACAACAAACTAACAAATAAAGCAAAAGAAATACTGCCCAGGAGATGGCAAAGCAGCTTCCTCGTTACAATCAAAGTGACACCATTATGAAATAGAAAATGAAGAAATGTTCAGTACATTGAGTTTCAATACAAGTTACTTTTGCGGTTACTCGTCAGAGGCGGGCAGTAAAAACGAATATGAATTAATTCAACGTAAGCGCATGCGCACAGCGTACCGCTAGTTCGATCATGATGAAATTCATATTATATCCACGTATTTTGTACTTATGGCAAATGAACGTAAACAAGTGGGTATGTTGGCTGTAGTGTAGTACCGAATTGGTTGCGGGCAGAGCGTCCTGAGTCGGTACGTGTGTATGTTTAGCGATAGCGGTCTGACACTTGTCAGTAGGACATGTGCGTGGAGAAGGAAGTGATGTGCCCCAGGGCAGTAATTCGGATCCTCTCCTGTTATGTTCCTGGCCGTTGTAATTAGCGGTTTCACTCCGTCAACAGTAGCTGCAGTCCCGATTCGCCGGATCGTTCGGGGATACGTGAACCCACCACACAAACTTGGTTATTTGAAGGAACGTAACGTCAAAGGCGGTCGAAATGTGTCAAACAGTGATTGGTGTATTGAGAACGCAGTTACTCCGTGCAGAACCCAATAGGAACCTCGCACCAGTAATTTGTTTTGCTCAATAAACGAAGAGAGCACTTGTAAAAGCAAGCATATCTACTGAATACAGTTTTGGCTGTATTCTGCATACATTTAGCAAACATAAGGGAAAGAATGTATAATCAAAATTTTCCGTCTCAATTTCCCTAGGTTTCTAATCTATCTTAGGGGTCATGAAAGGTCTTACAATTTATATAAATAATCCGTTCTTTCATACATGTACTCCATTCGGCATCTAGTTGGTCCCAACTTCCAGCCAGCCCGATCCCCTCACACGCAAAGATTCCATGAGCTAAAACAGGCCAAAAATGTGCCAAAGGCGTGGGTTTTCGAGGTTTGATGGTATCGACGATTTTTCGATTCAAAAACGATCAAATTTGCACAGGAATTTTCATTTTTCACTCAAATATTACGGAAAATGTGGTACAAATAACCAAATTATTATGGGAGTTTTAATGGAATTTACCTGCCTCCCGACTGCTCTCTTCGATTCTCCGTGAAATTATGATCGTGGGAAAGTTAAGTACATTTTTTTAGAAGCATGGAACGACATTGATTTTTTGGAACTGATAGTCACCTCATCAATATACGGAAAAAGTATTTGGGTTCACATCCATCAATCAGAAGTCATCAATAGGAATGAGAAACGGCTGGGTGGGGCTGATAGGCAAGCGCCATGGCGATTGCCTGGGTTCATGTGCAGCTAGAATTAAATCTAGTATAGGCAATGGCAGAGAATATTTAATAGATCCAATGCAAGTCAGCGCTTAAAAAAATCTTGGAGAGAATATTTAGGAAAAAAGAATATAATTACCAAGTTACTTGGAAGTATGATAATAAAAGCTTAACTAAAACTAAAGATAAAATGGATCCTCTTACCACGAGATACAATGTGTACCAGTTAAAATGTAATGAATGTATGGATAAAGTATACATAGGAGAATCCGGTGTTAACTTACATAAGAGAATGCATGCTCATGCAAGAGATATTGAATCTAAAAGAGGTTGTACTGGAATAGCTCAACAAATGTTAGAATTCAATCATAAACCAGACTTTGGGAATGTAAAAATTCTATGTAAAGAAAGCAACACATGGAAGAGGAAAACAAAAGAAAATATAAAAATAGTCAAAGCTGGTAAAAATACTATGAATATTAAGACTGATTTTTATAGCCTTAGTGAAAGTTTCTACCCTATATTTAATACTAATTAAGCACAATATTAAACTATTAAATTAAGCAGAAACACAACTGTGACTGGCACCAACACAGATAGGGGAAGAGTTGAGTAACAACAACAATGATGATGACTGGTAGGTTTCCATCTAATTTTCTCATGAGTTTTCTTACAAAACATTTCTTTAGTTTTGTTTTGGTTTTTCAATGGGGAACCTATACTTTTTGACAATGATAAGGTAAACAATCCAACTTTTACATAATTAACAAAGAAAAAACTGAATATAAATTTTCAACATTACTACTATGATAATTAATTAACAAAATGAACTCTTTCCCTATAGGGTAAGATTACCCCAATAATAATTTAAATATGATGACCTGGATGGTGTTGGTTGGATGTACTTACATATTTATAACTGGATGACAGGCGAGGAAATATTATTAAGAATGACAATCATTATAAAATAAAATATATGTAATATTAGACCTTAATGAATTATGACGAACGTTTTATGCTGTATGTAGGACTGAGGAAGTCCCCGTAGTGGGGCCAAACGTTTCCGATAAATAAAACTAATATACGCTCCACTCTGATACCAATCTATAAACCAATCAAAGGAATTAGGATAGGCGAATTTCATATGAAACTGAAGAAATGTATACCTACGTGTGCACATGTGAAGGATTTCACATTAGGTAATCGCTCTATCACCTGTGAAACACGCATACTCCTAAGCTTAGTAGAAACTCAAATCATGAATAATTGAATTATAAACCCCAGTGAAAGAATTTGCAGCGTTTTTGTATTAGAACACCTCTTCCACTTGAATCACAGATCTATTTATATTAGACGTTGTCAGAGGTACCTATACATGGTGTCTACAAAACAGCTCTCATTCCTTCAAGGGATCGATTCAACAACTAATTTGCAACAAAAAATGCCGCTTGAAGTTTTTTTTTAAACGCTTGTATTTTGAGTTATTCACGTTTTAAGATCGACCTTACTTCATTAAAACATTGTTACCCCATTTTCAGAGTAATCTCAAATTTGAAGAGACCGTCGGAAAAACCGTAAAATTACCCATCTTCCTAATACCAAATAACATTTTTTCAGTTGACGCGCCAATTGTATTTTAAACAACATGATTTCCTGCTAGACACTTTATAAATGATGTATTGTCTAAAATGTGTGTGATGAGTTGTCTCTGGTGATCATATACTACGATTTTGCTTATAGAGGGACAGGCTGCAGGTTCGAAATCTGTCTAAGTGCATTTAGCTAAATCAAAAATGACTAAAGGAAATCAGGAGGAGAGGAATTTCCAGAATGGTTCTTTATACCAACTGCAATAGTGCCATTGTATAATGAAACTGTTCTTTCATACCCTACACCTTCTTGTCCTTTGAAAATACCTGACAAATATGGTTATCTACGCATTGTATCGTGCTTGTTTCAACCCCAGATACCTGTATGTTGATTTCGCAGAAATGCATTTTCGAGTTTCCTGGGGAGAGGGTGAAATGCATTTGATTCAATTCATCCAGTAGGCATTGCAAGTAAACGCAACCGAATGGGAAACGTTATTTTTTCGAAGCTCCCATCGCCCGAGAGGGAATCAACGTTGCGTTATAACTGGATTAATTCGCGTGCCTCTGTTGCTTCGTTTCCCGATCACCAATAACGGGAACGGGCCGGTTAATGCAACGTAACTTCGCATATTCACCGGTGCTACCTACCCGTGTTCCGACGACGCCGATAATAGCAATCTTGAGGGGTTCGGGAAACGTATCTTCCCTGATTGAGCCGTTAACGAGTTTACTGCCCTCCATCAATTTCCCCTGAGCATCGCGGAAACTGAATATCATGATGCGTCATGGAGCGAGTTGAAGCGTAGGTACGAACACGGACCTTTCCAGTAGGACGATCCGCCTATAGACATCATATAAACACAGAACTTAATGTACTGCATGGGGTCGTTTCAGAGTGGGTTGGTTGCAAAACGCCAAGATTTCGCACATTCGTAATAACATTAAAATAAGTTGACCAGCTTCTGATAATCAATCATTTAGGTAGGAAATGCATGACAAATCGAGAGATTTCTAACTAACGGTGAACGCTTTCTGTCCGTTGAAGACTTGAGAAGTTTCATTTCTCCAGAATGGGTTGGGTTGTGCGTGAAAATCATTAGAAGTCAACTGTAATTTTGGTTTATTATTCAATAATAAACCATTGTAATCGCTCTTGAAAAAAAAAAATTATAACCCCCCCTTTAAGGGTTGTCAAAGTTTTGTAAAATCCATAAAAACCTCAAAAAAATTCAAGGCGGCCTAAATTTGGCTTTATTGAAGAACTTTCCATGAGGAATCGAATGAGCCCTTCCCCAGGTCCGTAGCTCAAACCAATACCGTATTTATGGTGACAACATTTGGATCCACATTCACTACATCACTAGGTTACTGCAATCAAAACAAAAACAACAACTTTTTTTTTTTTTTTATCGCAGTAACCTAGTGATGTAGTGAATGTGGATACTGGAGTGAACTCCTAAAAGGGTTTATAGCCGATACACGGGTTGAAGCATTCTGATATGCATGCTCCGCCTTCCGAAATTTAAAATTTTCAAACAGAATATTTTTCCATTGTAATCGCTCTCGAAAAAAACGCTGTAAATTCTTTCAATGGGGTTTATTATTCAATGATTCATGATTTGAATTTCTGATAAGCTTTGGAGTGTGCGTGTTTCACAGGCATTAATCATGGCTTGGAATTTTTTCTGATACTCTTCACATTTCAAGCCCAAGTGAAAGTCATTAAATATACCTATTTGTAATTTTATTTTTTTTAAATACTTTTTTCAGAAATCAGTAGGTAAGCAAAAGTGCAGTAATTAATATCGTTTTTCCTACATACATAGGATCGGCAAAAAAATCTTTATGGAGCTTTGGTCCGTGGATAGTTTTAGGTTGTTTTATAAAGAAAATAAGAACTTACAGTTCAATTTTCAGCTGCCTATATCTGCCTATTTAGCTGTTTTGATCACTAGAGTAGGAATAAGGAAACAGGTCGAACTGCTAGATGTCGGGAAGTGTAAACTATATCGGGCGCTTAGAAGTAAACAGCTTATAGTTTGTTTTGTACCTTTTATTCTTTTCATCAGTTCTCTCGGAGAACAGTTTTATTTTTGTCATTGTCGATCAGCGTGTGGGATGGGGTCCTTCTCAATAAGTTACAGGGATTTGTCTGATCAATTAATGAATAGTGGTTCCTCTGACCAGTCATTCTATTCGCTAGTTAAAGGAAAGGTAAATAATATTCCTGACAATCAAATCCACGAGGTGTGTGTCGCACTAAATAAAAGATTTTTGCCTAATTACAATATGAAGTGGAGATCGGTCAACAGAGACAGAAATATTTTTAGAAAGAGGCACAGTGAGTGGATGAAGAATTTATTCATTTTCACCTTCCCAGACGAACGTTCTGAGGATATAAAAGAAAAAATCAATTTTCGATTGTCTTGTTCAATACATAACCCCTGAAAACGTTTTTTTCGATTTTTTTTTACTTTTTGACCTTTGATTTTTCTAATAGCCTGATTGCGCTGATTTCACTTTCATTTGATTCAACATTTCAAAGAACCTAGTAAATGATACCGAACACGACTTTTTTCTCAAAATTCTTAAAATGTAGACTTTTGAAATCAAATTTTGACTTTTTCAGTCGTCTGATACCAAAAATACCAGAAGTGAGTGAAATTTGGTGTCTCTAGCACAATTATTGTAGTCAGCAGTGATTTTTTGCCGTTTTTTACCTCTTTTGCGGTGTACGGCGGACGGACCGAAAAATTTGTGTTGCAGATTTGGATTCTACACCCTTTGAAACGTAAACCATGAAATTTCCAGGGGGGGTTAGAATTTTTTTTTCAAGAGCGATTACAATGGTTTAATATTGAATAATAAACCAAAATGATACATCTCTGTATGATATCTTTCTCTGTGATACCTGGTTAACCACAGCTGCAACAGCATTCTATGTCTGGTTGGTACTATTGGTCACTTACCTGTTGGGTGGAGGTCGTTACTGTCGGAGGTTCATCTCATAACTACAGGACCCTCAATTCCGACTTGGACCTTTTCGGACCGGTCGCCTCCGGAAGTCTTTCTGATGCTAAAATCCCCGTTGCGAAAGCCGAATGTCGTAACTTTTTTTCCCTTCCGTCCACCAACCCCTTGGGGGTCCCTGGTGGAGCGAACTCCGGTTCTAAAGGGTTAATCTTCGCGCCTAGTTATTAGAGACGCACCGCCTCCCCTTCAGGCCCGCAGGAGAATAGAAGACTCTCCTAGAGGGCCCTTCCCCAGCTCCATTCAATGGACCAGCTCTCACTAGGTCCTGAATTCCTTCAGGAGATAAAGCTAGTGACGAAATCTTCTCTGGAAAGATGATCCGCCTCTGAAAGGAATATTAAGCCTGTTTACAATGTTACCCGAATGTCATCATGTCCATTATACTCTCAAACCTACGTTGAAAAAGAGCAGTTTTCAGTTGAGGAGGTGGATTCCAAAACTGTCTTCATTAATTTTTTAGCGAAATCTAGTTTTCGCACGCATTTTCTCGCGCTCTGTCGACAAACATCTTCAGAATCAACCAAAACTGTCTCCTTTCCACAGTTTTTGGCTGTAAAATTCATCGGCTTGTTTCAAAACTCTCTACTTCTCAGTTTGGTGTATTTTGCCTCTAGTGGAAGTGACCACCATAGCTTCCCAGCATTCCAGCATGTTTACAGCATTAATACTATTTTTGTTAAACCCTTGATTATTTGGTGCTTCTCGTTTCTCAGCCGAAATCAGTTCCGTTTTCTTTTGCAGACACCATCCTAGTCTACTGTTTTTAATAATTTGATTCATTATTTGTAAAGCCAGGGGTGCCCCCCCCCCCCCCCAAATTTAAAATGTACTGGTAAGCACCCCTATTAGGTATTGAAGAAATTCAGTCGGCAATATAACATGAATATTTTTAGAGGTTCTTTCATAGCATGTAATATATTTTTGGATGTCGTCACGTTAAACACTGTTTCAACCAAAGTTTTAGAACCCATTCAGGTCCAAAAATGTCGGAATTTTTTGGTATACGTGTATGTTCATTTACTTACAGTATACGTTTAGTATTTGTATATATAGTTACTGTTTATGGGCATTTTGAACCAATAAATGTCAACATCACGAAGAATAAATTGTTTAATTGTTCTGGTGATGTTTTGTTTACTTCGAGTTTTGTGCCAGACTCATAGGCTGACAGCTTACTCGCCATGCCTTTAACCCCCTTTGTAATTGGGAATCGTCTGTGAGCAAGTATTATTAAGCAATAAGACTAGACCAAAGTATATTATTACTAATCATAACTCAGAGTAGAAATTAGAAAATTAATACATTTAATACGTTATATATAAAATTATTACAATATAAGAATACCTGTCAGGTGCAATGTCTAATACAATAATAATATTTAATGTTATAATAATGCGTGAAGCACAAACAACGTTATAATCATAATGTACTTGTTCAAATGTTGTTAATAAAAAGGATTTTCTCTCTTTCTCTCTCTCTCATTTATATCTCTCTCTTAAGGAACATTTGTGGGTATTATGAGCGTCTTGGAAATTGTTATGGAATATGATATTTCATAATAAAAACTTGGCTCAAGATGTTGAAGAGCGAAGGAAGCTGAAGTCGGGGACCGGAGAACCAGTATATTTTTATGGTCATACTTGGCGTTTTATGTCGCGAGGGATACACTTTTTCTCCACTCGAACGTTCATTTTACAGAGAAAGAAACGAATAAAACATTTTTATGTGGGAGAGGGCAGTGGCGTCAATAACTACACCATCAACTCTCGGGAGGCCAAAATCTCAGACTGGGCGCAGCGCTGGAATGACGGAAGCAACTTACGGCTACCATTGCTACTAACCCAAAGCTCCCAAGTGCTGATGGAAAATTACGTAATTCGTATGGAAATTTCCGGGTTCCCCCTAAAACTTAAGAATTGTCTCATATGGGTCATCTCAAAACGGGTAATTTAAAAAAATCGATACTATGAAATGCAATGAATCAACTGTGTTAAGAATTTGTTACCTTGTAAAGCAATGAACTAACTTTATAGCCTTCAAGGTTGACATTTTTCATAAAATTACAGCACCAAGTTCATTGTTATTTTTCCCACTTTCCATATTTTAATTTCAGTTCTTGCTCAATATCTCCAAAACTATTAGAGATTATTTCTTGCCCACTGAAGTGATTTGTTACCAACTGAAGCGATAAAACTATTAACTAGTAAAACTAATTAAGTCTATTGCCTTCCAGGTTGGCTTCGTTCATAAAATTAAAAAAAAAAAACCTTGTTAATTGATATTTTTTTAATTTTTTCGCTCAATTTTTGCTCAATATTTCCGAAACTATTTTTTGCTCATTCCGTAGGATTACTGAATACATCATTTGTACACTCACCGAAAAAAAGAGTTTACAACAATGTTGGAAGAAAAATTTGTTGGTGCAAAATTGTACAGGAATTTTGAAATTACCCAAAAAATAACCGTTACCTGTCCTTAGAGGATGGGTGCTTACCTTGAACAACATTTTTTCGGTTAATTCAAACCATGGTTTAGCAGCGAGTTCTCCCAATTCATTATACGGTGTGGATTTGACTGATTTTGAAAAAATTCAGGTTCGAACGATCGGAAGGGATGTACTTTTCCTTGGGATCAAACCGTAACATTTATGTGAGGTCTTGTCGCTGTGTAGCGGTTGCTTCTAACAATCTTCCCCTTATATCTTCGATAACATAATTATCTGGCCCTTTACTAAAAAACTTCAAATCACAACTTTTTTCCGCTGTCACGACAGGAAAAATAGCCGCGTTTCAATAATTAAAAGTTACTAAAAAAAACTGCCGTTCCCCGCTTTCTTTTTCAACCAATCGAACCCTTTCAAAGAATAATTTGCGTTGAAATATTAGCATTCTGTTTTAGTGAGGAGCAGTCGTGCTGTGACCAGAATTCCGATTTGTAGCCTAATGCTTCCTTCCCGTTTGTGCTGCCGTCTTTATTATTAGCTTGCCGCTCTGGAAAGTATTAAGCAATTAAAGAGACAATGAAAAACGGAGGGAGAGAATCAGTTGTTTAGGGAGATGGGAGTCACGTAGTCCTGATGAGGGTCCTGTGGCATTTAATCGAACCTCCAACTGCTTCGTCGTCGTAATGGAATTATTTAAACAAATTGCTAAATAAGGGAGCGTCAGTGCTGTTTCGATTTGAGCGAATTTTCCTACCAAAGAAGCTATTGCAACGGGTTCAACGTACTACCACTTGTTAGTACTACCAGTTGATATAGGTATTTGTTCCCCATCTTTCATATTAGGTTTGTTTTGACAAGAGGTTCCGAACCAGTTCGGGATAGAACCAGAACCTACAGGGGGAGGGATAGAACCACCGAGAACTTTTGGTATTCGTTCTACTTGTCCGAACGCTTTCCGAACTAGTTTGGAACCTTGGAACATTTGAGTCGGGGAAATTATACGAGGAGTTTTCAGAATTCATCGTTCATAAACTCATTTTGCGCATGGACAAACGTAGAATCCACCGAACTGCTGGTCCGATTGCTCCCAATTTTTCAGGATTGTCGAGAAGAACGGTCTATCCGCTATAGAATTAGCGGAACAAACTTGCAATGCATGTCTATTTACCTTTTGAAGGCGTTGTTGTCTGCGGGAACGTGTCTCCCGGCATTTCTATCGAGCACTATTGAGCATTATTTATAAAATTCCAGTGAACTGTACATTTACGTCACCTGAACGAGGACGCTATGTGTCACATCCAATACATAACTACTTTTCTATATTTCAAAATTTTGAATCATGGTCAGGAATTTAAGAGCGAATTTACTTTCGATGGTGGAATCCAGTTCACAGTCATTTGCGAATACCTTCAGACGTTTACAATCTTAGTTCACCTCACCAAGTTGCCAAATCTCGTCCCTATTTTGAAACAGTGAATCACAGTCTGAGTGGACTTACGAACCTTTTGAGGGCCATGAATCTTGTCAGGGTTTTCTAATGAGTCAGACGGGCTTTTAGGTGGTTCCTTTCTTTCGGACAATTTAGGCGAGCTTTTTCGTCGCTATTCTTAGCGCACAATTCCTTAATTCCTTTCTCCCCTCAGTCGCAAATAAATCTTCGAACTCGCGGCTACTGAAATAGATTTGACGTTCTTTAATCTATCTCAAACTGTTCTGGATATTTCTAAGGGTTTCTTCATCTTGTGGAAGGATAAAGGTTAGTTGACGTTACCAATATTCGTCTGCAAGAGGGCTCATCAAGGCTCAACTCATAAGTAAGTCATACGAGTTAGTGACATTTTTTAACTTGAATCCGATCCGTTATGGAAGATGAAGGTAAACATATATCATTTTATACCGCTTTCTTCCGAAAACCCCAAATGAATATTTTTCCTTTGAATTTTGATAGCATTCCGTACTTCAAACCATACTTAACTTCAACCTTCATAAGTACTTCATTCGATGCAAGTATTGCATAAAAGTCTCGTTGAAAACGTAGGGAAGAAAAATCGCCGGCTATTCAATTGAATCAGTGGAAAAATATTACTTCCAAGTTGGGTAGGAATATTACTGTCAATCTGAATACAACATAGGTCGAGCTTAGATAACGAAACGTTGACCCCGTTCAACAACCGCACCCAAGTATTCTGAGTAAAAAACGCTACAAATTCTTTCACTGGGGTTTATTATTCAATTTTATTCATTTGGCTTGCATTCATGATTTGAATATCTACTATGCTTTGGAGTGTGCGTGTTTCACAGGTGATAGAGCGATAATTGCATTTCAGGAGGCTCACAAATATGATCAACTGATCAATCCAAATAGGTATTTTGGTTGAGAACCGATTTACGAGCTCTATGCATATCTCCTGAAATTCAATAACCGCTCTATCACCTGTGAAACACCCACACTCCAAAGCATAGTAGATATTCAAATCATGAATGCAAGCCAAATGAATAAAATTGAATAATAAATCCCAGTGAAAGAATTTGCAGCGTTTTTTATGGTTTTATGATTTTATGGCACTTGTGACACGTACCTACATACAGCGTTTTGTTTCGTCTTGGGCCTAGTTGTGTCTGCGAGGCAAAACGTTTCTCTTGTGTCGAAGTGTGTATTCCATATTCATATGGGACAGAAATTTTCCTACCGAACGCGGGAAACAAACCAGAGAACCTGCGGTGGTGAGCCCCGCACGAAACCCTTGTGCTACGAGTTTGTTCTACTCAGTTTATTTATAAAATCGAATAATAAACCCCAGTGAAAGAATTTGCAGCATAAGATCATGTCATACATCGGGAATGGTTTGAGCCACAGACCTGGGGAGGAGCTCATTCGATTCCTCATGGAAAGTTCTTCAAAAAAAGTCCATATTTCCATATTTGACCGCCTAGATATTTTTTTTTTTTTTTTAAAGGGATTTTACTAAACTTTGACAACCCTCAAGTGACACTTTAAATTAAGTGAGAGAGCTGGCTAAAGAGTTGGGGCGTTGTCGGACCAATATGGAAATTTCCTGAAAATTTCAGATTTTTTGCTCCAGCCGTTTAGGAGAAAACGCAAAAATTGTTGTTGCAGATTTGGATTCTACACCCTTTGAAACGTAAACCATGAAATTTTCAGGGGGAGTTAGACATTTTTTTTCTCTTTTTCAAGACCGATTACGATGGTTTATTATTGAATAATAAACCGAAAGGTTATCTAACGAGATATTAAACCTTGGCGTATTAATTCGCTACGTCTTATTTTTTAATCTTAGTGTATGGAAATTACCTATAATAGTATAGCAAATCTATTTTGTGATATTCAGGTGACCAAGAAGTAAACGGAATATACTAGAGAAATCCCTGAAAAGATATGAATTTTAAACAAAGGCCCAGAAGAACGGCACAAAAGTTGTACAGTCATTCAGATCTTGGTTATGTGAAGCTTAGTTTGGGCCTCTAAATCAATAGTATTGCGGTGTAACGAATTGGCTAATTGTTGTATTGAGTTGGGCATGTCGCTCTCACAAGCCAGTGATTTCAGGGCTGTGATCTCCTGGGAACTGTAGGTTGTGGGCACTCGAGGGCTCGCAGCGTCCCGAGTTCGGATGCACGTTGATTAACGTAAAGCGCATTGTCCGAAAGCCCACGAGCCGTGCGGTTCTCGGTGAGTGTTCGGATTAGAGAGGGGCCGACCGGTCTCTAACCCTCCTCAACATGGCGGCCGGCGGAATACAAGGGATTAGTATGTAATACGGGGCATCCGCCATGAAAAGGGGGTCGCGAAATAGACGGGAAAAAAATGTTTCGTGTGCCCCCCTCCCCCTTCTGAGTCACGATGAAGCGTTTGAAGATAATCAGCGAAAGGGAAACTGCTCCGTAGAGTACGAGGTCGCTTTTGTATTCAATACGACGCTTTAGTGCGAGGCTCGTGACGGCCTTCCAGCCTGGAATTAGCGGGCGGTTAATAATGTAGGATGGGCCGGCGAGACGCCTCCAGCTGCCGTTCGCAGGATCCCCCATCCACTATCCCCCATACCCCACCCCGTCCAACCCCCAACACTGACCATTCGCAAAACACAATGACAGGCGCTATCAGTTCTCGGCGGACATCTTGAATAATTGCCCTTTCCCTTTAAAATTTAGTTGAGGATCTCCACACAACTGTCACGTTCTCACGTAACAGAAGGCAGATCACACGGTTCATTTTTGCCCCCAGATCCACTCAATGGTAGACGAAAAACATTGCTTTCATTTTCTGGAGAAGACAATTTCGTATTTCGTAAAAATCTAAATTTCCTCTCACATTTTATGTTTTACACTACTCTGTACAACTTTCGTTTCGAGCCGGTCTTGTGTTCTCCAATCCATCTGACAACCTTTGTTTCGTAAATTCACTTAGAGCGATTTCGCCTCGTTCAGCAAAGCCCCGTCAATTCCACATTGATATGGGTGTGTTAGGCAAGGTACCTTACACCTACCGATGTTTGGTAATGGCGGTGTGGTTTTATTAGCTGGCTTGGACTAATGAACGGTCCGTTAATTTTGGTTAATAATCATAGACCAGATTGAGACGAGAAAAGTTGAATAAAGGCAGATAATAAATTAACTTAATTTATTACACTGTGAGGTAACAAGTACTGCGGTAATTTATTCTGAAGTACCAAGTAGGTCGCCATTTAAAATATCCGAAGAAAGTAGGTAAAATTGTAAATTGACTGGAGTTTGGAAGGTGACTAGCTTTCCCGAAGTTCAGTCACAAACATGATGAAAGTGAGGCCAATTACAGGTAAGCAGAACGGTGAATATGATGAAAGAGTCATGAATAGAAATGTCTCACCAGAATAATCCTGAACTGAAGAACAAGTAGCAAGATAAGGATCCGGCACTAGGTAGGGAATGGTACCACCAAATAAGAGCATAATAATTTCTCTCAATTATTGTAGTGAGTGCATCCAGTTGACCCAGACGGGAATGGTACCACCAAATAAGAGCATAATAATTTCTCTCAATTATTGTAGTGAGTGCATCCAGTTGACCCAGACGGCTTTGCCGGAAATTGACTGATTCCACAGCAAAATCAGGCACGAACACTGGAATTTGAACGGATGACGACTGATACAAGACTCAGGAAAAATGATATCAGATGAAGTAAGCAAATCGTTGGTAAAAAAACTACTCAAAATCATGAATACCAGAATGCTTCAACCCGTGTATCAGCTATAAACCCTTTTAGGAGTTCACTCCTGTATCCACATTCACTACATCACTAGGTTACTGCAATCAAAACAAAAGCTTTCGTACAAGTACGCAACCACGAGGGACATTTTATGTCTGCGCCCCCTCCCGCGCACACACACCACGTACTTCGTACCACCCGTGGGTACTTAATTGAATTTTCCTGACAATTTTTGTCACTAGTGCCGTTTTGTAGGACCAATGATAACTACGTTAGATTGTGCTCGTTGATGGTTGCGACGTAATGGTTCCATCGTTTGGTCACTGAGGTTCCGAAGCAACGAATGGTAAACTGTAAAGACATAATCATCACCACTCACAGGACTATAACAGTTAGTGAACAATATGGTTCCATCGGTTGGTCACCGAAGAATCGAATGGTAAACTGTAAACACATGATCATCACCACTCACAGGACTATCGCAGTTACTAAACAATATGGTTCCATCGGTTGGTCACTGAGGTTCCGGATGTCCAGGGGTTAACGTAACAAGATTAAGTAAATCAACGGCTTCAAATGAGTGGTGAAAGAGTTTTGTACGATCAAAAATGTCGAAGAAAAAAAAACCATCAGAAATATTTTCGTGACGCTGTCCGCGTTACATTTTCGAATTTATGTAGCAAAGTAAAGACATAAAAAGTCAAAAAGCGTACTCACCGAGTAATGACAGACATGAGAAGTGTTATGAGGTGTTACATCTACTTCTTTGTTAGTTCCACAGGGTTGATGGATTCAAAACACTGTTGATTGACAGCTGAAACAAATCACAAAACTGACATTATTAACTATTTTAAAAATACAGAATGTTACCAAAAATATTTAGATTTCAAGATGACGAGAAATGGATGTGGTAACATAGATTTCCAACATCAATTTTACCGTTTCAGAAATAGTTCCATGTGACTTCCAGCATCCATTCACTATGTTTTCATTGTACGCCTAGTTCGGCCTAAAATCATTAGTTTGGCTTCACCAATTAAATTAATGTGTGTATCAAGATATGTTTGTATTTTAGCGTATAGAATATTGTTTCTATTTTGTATCACGCGAATATCACACACACACAATATCGACATCATCATTTATGTAGGTAGGTACTAATTGTGTGTCATAATTTTATTGGCATGGTTTGGTATTGTTAGAATGACAATACTGCACATGTGTGGGACTAGACTCCCGATCTCTCTCACTTCGTTCTATGCGCTCAACCGTGCCAAGTGATCTCTTCTGGTTTACTGCTTCTTGAACAGTTAAGTATTATTATATCTCTTCTTTCATCTCATAAACCAGTAATAGTTTATTGAAGGTACTCGTTGCTTCGATCTATTGGAAATCAGGTGAGTTGTATCTGTGAAGTATAATATACTTCACATATATTATACAATATAGGTATATTTGAACCTGATTTCTGAGGTTCACTGTTCACATGTAAATTGTGTTCCTCATTATCGTTTACGAATAGTTCTCATAGATAAGCTTTTATAAACACCATAATTCTTAAAGTTTCTTTATCACTCCCTATTTATTTATAAATACGTACCAAATTCTGTTCTCAATTAAAAACAGCAATAAGTTCATCACTACTTAATAGGTTATTCCATTTTGGTTTATTATTCAATAATAAACCATTGCAACCGCTCTGGAAAAAAAAATTCTAACCCCCCACTGAAAATTTCATGGTTTACGTTTCAAAGGGTTTAGAATCCGAATCTGCAATAAAATTTTTCCGTCCGTCCGCCGTACGCCGTACGCACGATATCTCCGAAACGGCTGGAGCAAAAGTTCTGAAATTTTCAGGAAAAATCCATCTTGGTCCGACGACGCCAAAATTCTTGAGCCAGCTCTCTCACTCAATTTAAAGTGCCCTTTAAGGGCTGTAAAAGTTTTGTAAAACCCCTAAAAACCTCAAAACAAGTCGAATCGGCCTAAATATTTACCTATTTGAAGAACATACCATGAGGAATCGAATGAGCCCTTCCCCACGTCCGTAGGTCAAACCATTCTCGATGTATGGCCCCATTTATGGTGACAACATTTGCGTTTTTTGGTTTATTATTGTTTGTTTGTAACCTAGTGATGCCGATAGCGTCGAGTTGTAGTGAATGTGGTTACTGGAGTGATACCCGATGTGGATACTTGTAGTTTATAGCCGATACACGGGTTGAAGCATTATGATATGTATGAAACGCTGATAATTTGTAGGTAAATATTATTACTGGGGATTATTATTCAATATTATTACTGGGGTAAATAAGTAGTCTTTCACTCGGGTTTATTATTCAATTGGCTTGCGTTCATGATTTGAATCTGTACTAAGCTTCGGAGTGTGCATGTTTCAATAAAAAAACGCTGCAAATTCTTTCACTGGGGTTTATTATCCAATTGGCTTGCGCTCATTATTTGAATTTCTACTGAGCTTTGGAGTGTGCGCGTTTCACAGGATAGAGCGATTATTGAATTTCAGAAGGCACACAAATATGATCAACTGATCAATCCAAATAGGTAGGTATTTTGGTTGAGAACAGATTTACGTGCTCCATGCATATCTCCTGAAATTCAATAATCGCTCTATCCTGTGAAACGCGCACACTCCAAAGATCAGTAGAAATTCAAATTATGAACGCAAGCCAATTGAATAAAAAACCCCAGTGAAAGAATTTGCAGCGTTTTTTCTGTATGATTGTAGATTCCCCTTGAGATTGGAGACTTAAAACTCCGAAACGTTTGGAAGAGGTTTTTTATTCAAGACCGAAGCTCAATAATCGCCCAGAAGCTCCTTCTGAATAACTATAAATCTACGGTCAATAGCTATCCACTTACGTATATATAAGCACGTCTACGTTTTTGATACGTGAGAAAGATATTCCACCCAATATGGAAAATACACAGTGTCCGAACTTTCTCTTCAGTTTAGGGAATCGGGCAGTCATTATACTGAGAAGGAGCTTAGGAAGGGATAATCCGAGCTTCGACAGAACGTGCTCTCCTCTCAACTGTTGACAATAACCAACGTCTAAGGAGGGCGGCCCTGGGCCTGAATGAACGGTCAGACATTCTCATATGTGAATTCCATTTGGCTCGTAAGAGGAGTGAATGCCTGTTATTGAATCAATTAACTTTCCTGAGAAACGTCTATTGAGAAAGATGTCAACCGAAAATATGACCACGACCTTCGGCAAAGCCGATCTCTATTCCCAAGTCTCTGAGATGCAGTAATTAGGTTTATCTCGTCCTAGGTTTCCCGAGGATGGGGACTTATAATTCTTGGATTACAATCTTATACAGGGTGTCCCACGAGTTGGATGGAACATGCTTTTCCATTGTTTTTTAAGGCTGATTCACGTAATGCAATCCATTTCTCGATTCGATAATTGGAAGCTGGTTGTTCAATTCGGCTCCGGATTAAACAAATTGTTAACACAGCATGAACAATTTGAACAAAATAATGGCGACTACTTGGAAAAATTGTGTATGAGTAAGGTAATCTAATTTTCTTTGTCCCAAATTGTATGAAGTATTTTTGAATTTGTTTAAAATAGGGTAAACTTACTTTTTGGATGCTTTAGAAGTTGAGTGTATTCCCAACCATTGTAATAACCAATGAAAGGTGTCTTACTCGTATATAGAACAGTGTTTGTTAATTTTCAATGAATTCTCGGTAGATTCGAGACTAATAATCGTCAAATAATCTTCTCGTTACTGCTGTCAGCAGTTACTAAAGACATAGTTGTGGCATCCATTTGCCCAACGCAGTTCTGTTTTCAGCTCGACGAAATCAAGTCTTGGATAAACAGGGAGGCTCGTGAAAGACGAACTCATTAGCAAACGTCGTCTCAAATATACCAAAGGAAACCATTAATTAAGGCTCGATATTTGAGGTAGAGTATCCCTTCCTTGCCTTTTCCCTCAAGTTAACTTACTTAGCGGCGAGGGACTTAACGAGAGGAAGTGGGGATCTTGAAACTACCGCCAACCCCTCGGGTCTAATTGTTACAGACAGTGGCCTCCTTGAGGGTACAGGCAGGGAAAAATGCATTTGATTAAAAACCGCTCCCCCAACCTGGAGCCTTATACCTCTCGAAGAATGTGATTACCCAAGTCCGCATCTCACTGGTTCCCCTAATAAACTTCTTTGCTTAAACTAATGAAATCACTGAAAATAAGGAGAGGAAAAGGGTTGTCCTCTCGTTACGGTACAAAAAAAAATCTCGAAGTACCTGCTACCATTTAATTCGATAAAGGAATTGTGATGCAGGGTATCACTTAGTCGACCGACCCTTGTTTTCCTGACAATAGCGTCGTTTTTTTGAGAAGACAAACAATCGAGAAAAACAAATCTGAGAAGTTTCTCTTTTCTCTTAGATTGCTAATCGAGATACACCTAGTCGGTACAAGTTTGTCGTGAAATTTATAAACCATACCCACATATACAAATGATTTCGATGGTTTAATTTGTCATTAATTTAATTATCGTAAAGCAAGAGATCGTGTGTGACAAGTTTATTGAAATGCTTGCAATCATACCATGTTTATTTAATCATAATGTGTTCCACTAAATCTCATTTCTCCATAATACGGCGTAGTAACCCCAAAACGGCCTCCAACCTCCTATTTAGCAATTCCCGTGCCAAGCAAAGTTATTACAAACTAATTATTGAGTCTTTGCATTACGTTTATTGCACAATTATTTAGTAGTTTATCGTTGCCCACATTGATAGGAGATTACAGTAATAATGTTGAGGGATGCTCCTTGTTTTGGGATCCGACCATAAATATAAACGAGAACTGTATTTTTCTTGGTTCCATGCAAGTACAATATCTAATCCTTGTATTTGGGACAATCGATGATTTTGACGTGAATCTGCCTTCTCTTGGTACGATGCTCGCAGAACATCGAATCTAATTTGTATCCTGAATTTGTATTGTACAAATATGGCATATTTTAAACTATATGTATCCCAATCTATGCCATAAAAAGTAGGCTCATGAACGTGCTAGATGATAAAAGAAAATGGATTTATTCACTACTAAAACTGAAATGGCTTTTGCACTACCAGAAAATTTGCGATCTTATTCAATTCCTAAGCTTTTAGCAAATCTGAAAATGAAGCTTTCTTCGGTAATCTCGATTCAGTAGTTTAGTGAGCTACCTTGACGGATGAGCTTTGTTGCATTCGGCATATCAGCCAGCAATCAAAAGATGCTCCATGTAGGTATGTATTAATTTCAATAATTTAATCTAAATTTTTAACCAACTCAGTAGCCCTGTGTGGGCTTCTTAGAATAACTTAGAAAAATATAATGTCCACAGATATTAGCAAATTTTTATATGATAGTTAATGTACTCGAACTCCTCCAAAGGTTATTAAATTTCGACTTTTTTCATTGATAGGCGATAAACTTCAATAAAATGTGGTTGACATCTATGAGACTAGTAAGAATTTAAAACTTCTGCCAGTTTGGGTAGGGTAACAGTTTCGTTCTATTGGCAACACGAATGCAAAGATCATCGAAACGTACATAAACGTGGAAGAAACGTGGTTTCTTGATCTTGAAAGATGTCGAATGAAAAATTGCTCCAAAGATTCACGGGACATAAATCCACGCCTTCAACTATTTGAGTTAACGCAATAATTAGTTATGTCAAAGTAATTCTATTAAAACACATTAATGATAGAATTTATTTGAAATGGACATGAGTTGATCAAATCATGTATTTGGATGCCCTTCGTAGAAAACTTCAGCAAGATCCGACCACGAGAGCCAGTGTAAACGACGCTTCACGGATTTCACGTTAGCGCAAGTGTAGGGCGGGATTGATTTTGAAGCGGCGAATTTAATAGAGGACCGTCTCCATTCTACAATTTAATCGGCACACTCCCAGTAAATTTAATTAAAAAACCCAAAACTAATTTAGATTGCAGAAAATTGCTAAATTTATATATTTCAATCGCATATTACAAAAAAAGTTCACAATTTAAAACTAGTACGTTACGAAACTTAGGTTAGCTCAAGCTTATTCTAAAAAATATAGGTATTATTTTTGTTCAAATAATAGATTTAAGGTTATTTCCACGAAAACTAATAATTGATTTACTTTTCTTTTTTTTCTTTAAATAAAGGAATCTCTAAAGCATCATCTTTGTTGTCCTGGAGATCTCACGGCTCCTGGAGAGTTTTATGTTGGCATACAATGCTCGGTTTCACGGAAGGAGGATAATGGATAATAGTTTGTAAGCCATATTCAAAAGCAAAATGCCTCTGTAATTCAGGCAATCAAATTGATCACCTTTCTTCTGTATGGGGACTGTCATACTAGCGCACCAGTCAGCAGACATCTTCTCTTGGGTCCAAAGATTATTCACCGTATCAAATTGTTAAAGTAGAAACTGATTGTCATTATAGTTTCTGCTCACAGAGGGGAGGAGATTCTGGCCAAACTAATTGATTTCAGTTACCGAGTTCAGCATCTGTGGAGCTCATTAAAGGGAGAAGGCATTTCAAAAGTATACAAGCAGCATTCGCTGCACGTAATTTTGTTTATTCTTTTTAGCAGCAATATCCGCAGTCTTGAAATTCTCTGAATTCTACCTTCCCTAGCGCCTTTTCCCAGCCGTGATAGCGAGGCCCGAAGGTGAATTAGAAGGTGGAAATTTCCCCTTAGGGAATTAGATTGTGCCTCCGCAGTTTTTAGGTTTCCTCCGGTAATAGCAAGTAGGTGTCGACGAAAGTTGCTCGAAAAGAAAAGGGAAAAATCCAGCTAAATAAGGGGGAATAACTGAGTGTGGAAGAATAAAATGAGCGAAGGAGGGAATGGGGAAAAGCTGTATAATTAAATTACATCAAAGTTTTGTCTCGGGGGATTATGAGGTGTGCGCCCGGCGGATAATTTTTATAAAGTTGGGCAGTTTAAGAGGGAGATGGGGCCCTTGTCCTCCCTCGTTTCCCAGCCACGACGGCGATAAAGAGGAAAATTATTTGAAAAACTTTAATTGTGCGTCTTTGTCCGGAGAGGGGAAAGGAAACTGCCAAAAAAGGATATGAAGAGCGTTTCGTGTTTTTTTCTTGGTAAGGACGTGGTTGTGTTGGAGAGATGCCATGATACTGTCCTAAAAAATCGGCAATAGGAAAGTGTAATCGAGTCGGAAGAAAAAAATGCCGTAACTGGTATATTTGTCAATACGGGTAGACTGTTATTAACCAACCACGTGGGTTTATCACCCTGGTCAACCGACGTTTCTGGGAATTTTTGAAGCGATTATATGAGTGGGTTTCCCATGGCGTCAAAGACAATCGGTATGCTCCAAATAATCGAACGCGCCATGAGTTCTGCCACGATTGCCCACTATTCCTTTGTCGAAATCCTTTCACTATACTTTCACAAAATGTATCAGCTGTTTTCTGGGAGCCGCTCAGGGATCAGTCTTGGGCGCACAGCTCTGGAACGCACCGTAAGATAGTGTCCTACGACTGGAAATGCATGAAAACTGCTACCTCATTGGATATGAAGATGATTTAACGGCAGTGTTTTGGGGTAGAACCACGAAACTGGCCCAGAGCAAACTGAACCTCCTAAGTCAGGAGAGAATCCGGTGGAGCCGAACATGACGGATTGAAACATGATTGAAAACACACCACGTCTCGGTTTGTGAAACATAAAGAACCTGCGAAGTTCTTGTTAGATCCATGAAAATCGGAATGTATCGGCTATAAACCCTTTTAGGAGTTCACTCCAATATCCACGTTCACGGCATCACTAGGTTACTGCGATAAAAAATAAATAAAATAAAACAAATGGAATGTTCGGCAATTGTCGGATTGGCAATGTTCGGCTCCACCGGATTCTCTCCATACTCTTCTAACCAAAAGGAAGTCAAAAATCACCAGGTGGATGGAAGATCATATGTTGACTGCAGCAGCTGACAAAACGGAAGTAGTTATTTTTACCGGAAAGCGAATGCCCACTATTATCCCGGTGCAAATCGAAGACACAGAGGTGACAAGTGAACAAACAGTTTACATATCTAGGAGTTACGTTGGATACATTCTGGGAACAAATTAAAAAACCAACAAACAATTCTTTTGGAAAAATTTTAATTCAACTGGAAAATGCTTTATCTTCTTGGTTTGTTTGTTTGTCGGCGAAGTAGCCGGCCCCCCGCCATGAACTGCAACTGTAATTTTTTCTACCGAAAATTGCAAACTCGGAAGGAAAAATTAAAACTCGTGGACTTGAGACAGATATAATTTCCTCATTATGCGTAGTTTATCGAGCAACCTGATGCGTTTCGTTAGAAAATAAAATACCCCTTTTTTCCTTCCGTAATACAAAACTTTTCACTTCCTGCCCCTTCAGGTTAAGTGCGCTTCTACACAGATCGACCGGTAATTTCAAAAATATCTCCAGTCGGTTACGGGAGGAGAGAGGAAGGAGGCTTGAAGGAAAAAGTTCACTTATTAAAGCCCCACTTAATGAAGTAAGGGGAGAAGTAAGTGGCGAAATGTTGCGGGGGCAGGCGGAGATTCTTTAAAGTAAAAATAAATTCCGTTAACAAGGTTCTAACAAGGAGGAGTGCAAGCGATATTTTTAAACATCCTTATCAGTTCGGTTAGCAATAATTCTCCCCTCTCGTCGCAGCAAAAATGATTCCTTTCCCTGAGCTGAGGTTGAACATCATTAGCGGAGAGTTGCGGCCTTCCATCGCATCTTCTCCCTCCCTTATCATCCGTTTCCCTTTAAATTAGTGGCCGCTTTTTTTGTCCTCGATTTTTTGTGATTCCACTGCCAGGTGAGTAGGTGTATAAGATTTACATGGGGCAAAACAAATTGCTTCATTATCAGTAATGAGGCTTTCAGAATCAAATCCTGATTCAGTAAATTTAACAGTACGTTTTACTTTATTATTTTCAATAGGGAACCCTTGTAATCGTCCAAAAAATAACAGATATTAATTTCCACTCATTAACCAAGTAGTGGGTCGATTCAGATAATTTTTTTCGAATTTTCCAATGTATTCCAATCGTCAATTTGTGATTCCACCCAGTCGAACATACTTTAATTATTAATTACTTCCAGATAATAGTCGTTTGGGTGATCTAAAAAACAGACAGATCTCTCTAGTTTGATGACCATGATTATTACATGTTCAAGTTTATTGAATACTGTATGGTTTATTCGAACAATGAAGGCATGTTTTCATTCACATTTTAAATACATAAACATAACTTACAAAAGAAATAACGAAATTTGACTGGACTGAACCAATATGGGCGTTAAGTCCATTACGTTAAGAAAACATCCTAAAAGCGGGAACATCACGGAGTTATACAAGCGAGTCTAATGAGGTCTGGTGAAGGGGGATGGGACATTCGATTTGAGATTCCTTCCAACTACACAGACTTCAATAGGGACTTATTTCCCATGAATAATAACGTTTACTAAGAGATACTCGCCAGTAAAACTGACTCTTATTGACTAGATCTCCCAATGTGAGATACCAACTAAGACTCAAAATAAGTGATGACTGATAGTAATTGATTTCATCATTCATTCATTCACACCCTAAAAACATAAACGAAACTGAAAAAATATAGATATAATAAAATATGACTAATAATAAAATATGGTTTGAGCTACAGACTTGAGGGTGCTAATTCGATTCCTCATGGAATTTAAAAAAGTCCATATTTAGGCCTCCTTGATTTTTTTAAAGATTTTTAGGGATTTTACGCAATTTGACAACCCTCAAGCGGGACTTTCAATTAAGTGAGAGAGCTGGATAAAGAATTGGGGCGTCGTCGGACCAAGATGGATTTTTCCTGAAAATTTCAGATCTTTTGCTCCAGCCGTTTGGGAGAAATCGTTCGTACGGCGTACGGCGGACGGACGGAAAAATTTATATTGCAGATTCGGATTCTACACCCTTTGAAACGTAAACCATGAAATTTTCAGGGGGGGTTAGCATTTTTTTTTCCCAGAGCGATTACAATGGTTTATTATTGAATAATAAACCAAAATGAACATTAATTAATCGAATCAATATCCATTGGTCTCAATATCCGTTGGCTCCATTTTCATTGCCTTAATATCCATTGGCCTGTATCTAGGGCGACCGTAACGCACAACTGAGACAATTTTTCTGAACGAATTTCGTGAACAATTTTCGTGACGAATTTTTGTTTATGTGCCATAGCAAAGACATAAAAATGTCAGGAAAATTTTTCACGGAAGGTGTCCACGAAAATTGTCTTGGCTGTGCATTATGGTCTCCCTAGATACACTAACATGAACACTAAACAAATTGGAGCCAACGGATATTAAGTAAATTAATTGATATTCATTTGTTGTGTAGATTTAAAATGGTCTTTCTTGGTATTGAGACTGCTTTGTCGATATCTGACTGAGTCTTGTATGGCAGCTGTACATTTGTTGTCAGTTGAAGTGATTCCTTCCATCTCATCCAATCAAATGGATGTTTGAATAGAAATGGTGGGTTAGTATCAGGTAGGTGAGAAGTTCCGAATGACGTTATTAGAGGGAAATGATCGGATGACAAGTCTGGTGCAACAGCTGGTTGTGAGCATACAGTACCTATATTTTTCCCCAGGAAGAAGTCTAGTACGTCAGTTACGATGTTGCGTCTATCAGGAAAGTATGTATGTTCAACGGGGTTACAGACGTTACAGACGTATCTGTGCACCATTTGCATGAGTATTGTTCCTCATGGGTTCGACAAGTTTGAGCCAAATTTTGAATGCATTGAATCGAAATCTCCACCGACCAAGAAACTCGTTCCTAGCTCATGGATGAGTCCCAAGAAATCGCTGGCGATTACTGAATCGCTGGGAGCATAATAGAAGGATGCTGTCTGTTCACAGTAATCATAATGCACGCTACTTGCAAGTTTGATTCCTTCATGATCGGTAACTCTGAATGAGCTATCGACTTCTTGACTTACATGAGGGAACCTGCTAGCAACGTCCAATTTGCAGCACGCCTAGCGAACTAAAGTCATCAACCTCAAAGCCGTTCCTCCAAATATGTAGTAAAGCCTTTTATTTCGGATCTTCATCGAGTAAAAAACCAAGCTCTCTTTGGAAGAGAACTAAATATGCCAAAAAAGAGACAAATAATATTCCCCCGCACTGTTGGTTATAGGTGGCTCTGTACGCCCCTGGAAGTCAAGGAAGGCTCCAGGGTTCGACGGTATTACTCGTCAGCTCCTAGTTAAAGGTAGATGCCCCAATCTACCACGCTGTCTTGAGACTGAGCTTTTTTTCAAATAGATGGTTTTACCACTAATACTTCGCCAAAGTATTTGAAAGGTTACTGCTACCCGATCTGTGGAACTTCTTTGAGCCTTTCCACCCTTACGAACAATTTGGTTTCCGGCCAGAGCCCTCCAGCGGTCAGAACAACAACACAGAGTGGTTGACGAGCTTCTAACCACATTTGAAAGCAAGAGCGTTTGTATAGGGCTATTTTTGGACATAGAGAAGGCCTTAATAATCAGCCTGGAATAATCCAGTCCTACCTGCTAAATAGAACGTATGATGTCAAATTCCGCGTCTAGAAGGCGTCCCGCAGGGGAGTATCTGGGGTCACCTGCTGTACATATTCTACACGCACGACTACCTAAGAGGCCCAGAAGTCGTAACTGGCCACTTTGCCGATGACCCCGCCGTCTTGGTACGACGAGACACGCGCGAACAACCCACTCGGTTCTCTAGGAGTACGTTAAAAGGCTCTCACAATGGACGACTCAATGGAAAATTCGACTAAATGCAACAACAACCGAAATGGTGAGTTTCACATATAAGCGTAACGTCGTCGTACCGAACTTGATACTCAACGTGGAACAGGTGAGCAGGGAAATATTTGGGCCTCACATTGGACACTAAGTTGCACTGGAACGACTTCATGTGTTCTCCCCAACGACGATCAATCCTGTGTTATTACTACATCGATACGTGTACCCTTTCCAAAGTTAGAAATATGACTAAACTGCATTTCCGGAGGCTAGGAGAATACACGGAGGGGTAGGGGCAAAGACAAATGAGAAGGCTTTACAGTTTGAACTTGAAAATAGTCGCTAGGGATTCGAAGCGAGTACTGAAGGGTTAAATACCGACAACTTCTGGTTGGATGCTATGGTTATCAATCCTTTTCACGAAATAACTCAGGTTCTCTGTGGTGAATAGCTGGTATTGATGGTTTATGCTTTAGCTGTGTAACATAATCCGTTCCATCGAGGGCCGAAATCGAGTAAATGATTACGCACATTCGTCGATATTAAATTTTCCACCCCTAATGACGTCGCTCCGGTTTTCCGCTCCTAAATATCAGTAATAAGCAACGGTCAGCTGATTTCATCTGAGCTGAGCTTATTACTCTAGTTGAAATCTAATTTCAGGGAGGGCGGTGAAATAACGGAAAGCTTTCAGAGTTTAATTAGAGATCGCCCAACAAAAGCGTCCCTTTTAAAAGAGCGACCTTTTTACGGCGCCTAATGCAATTGTTGAACTTGTTGGTTTATTGGCTTGCGAAATGCATTTACTAACTTGAACGGGGGAAGGAACCACGATTTGTTCCCTGCTTTGCGACCAGTCACTCGGTTCACGGCACATTTTTACACAACACACATTCACTTACTGCAATTAGAGCCTTTACATTGAATCACCGATGCGCGAACCAAACGTAAGAAGTGTTTCACAGATTTTTCGAATATGAGTCGATATAAATTTAAAATTTGCATTTTCTTCAGCCTCACATGCATCATTGCTATTTCAAGTGCTGCGGCTCCCTCCCAATCACTCTCCCAGGATCTCAAGGTACGGTGTATCCAATCTCAGAGGTCTAAGATGAACAATGGATATCAGCCCTTGAGCATATGAGGCACAAAAGAAGGCAAACGGGAACACTATTGAAGTATCCCAGTGAAAATCGCTAGAGAAAGGGTTTTTTTAAACTTTATTGTTTATCCAGCTGTTCTGCCATCCTTCCAATCAGAGATGGACAAAAATTAGCTATGCTAAAAGCTTAAGCTGAGATTCTGCCTAACTAACAGCTACACTTTCAGCTCTTTTGATCTGTTGATATGAACTAGTTGGCTTCCAATGTGCACGATAACCGACTTAGTGTTTACAATAACCGACCTATTTTGCACGTATAGGTATACAGCCGGACCGTTCCAAGCCATTTTGGTCACAATAGCTTACTAGAACCACTAAGCGTGGTGGCATTAATCGGATTCCACTGTAGTAAATTAGGTTTTTGGGGTAGAAATAAGTGTTAATCATCAAGGGTAATTCCAACTCTAATTCACGAGTCATAGGTGCAACGATATATATACTATCTGACAGCCAAGCAGCACTAAAGGCTATTTCTGCCTTCTCGGTAACTTCAAAGCTGACTTGGAGTTGCCTAAATTCCCTCAAGGCTGCGGCCCGGGGCAACAAACTGATGCTACTATGGGTGCCGGGTCATGAGGGAATAGAGGGCAACGAGGAAGCTGATCGCCTTCCCAAAAAGGGATCCGAGTCCAATCCAATAGGACCTGAACCCCAACTAGGGGTTACCAAGAGTTATATAACTCAACAGGTTCAGAAATGGGAGGACAAAACACGCACAGAATATTGGCACAACACTCCTAAGCAGAGGCAGGCCAAGCGGTTCCTCTCTATTTCAAGGAAACGTGCAAAAGCCCTTCTATCATTGAGGCGCAAAGACCTTCGTAAACTAGTGGGTCTTCTGACTGGCCACTGCCCCCTAAGGTACCACCTAAACAAAATGGGTAAGGCCAGGACAATAGAATGCCGGCTCTGCTGCGAAGAGGCGGAAACAGCAGAACACATCCTCTGTAATTGTCCTGCTGTTGCATCAACTAGATTCCGGCATTTCGGGAAGGGTGCCCTAACACCCTCTGATATTGCCTTGGAAACGCCTGAAAACCTCCTACACTTTGTGAACGAAGAGGTTATTAATAAGGTTTTGAATTAAAAATGGGGACAGCGTCACAATAGATCCTAGCGGTCTCAGTGACCAGGGGCTCCTCCCATCCCTTATTAGGAAAAAAAAAAAAAAAACTCTAATTCAATAGTCAGTTCAGTTTCTTCTTCTTTTGATGAATCTGATTTCCGTCGCGAATTTGCATCTAATGTTACCCCTATGTGTCATCTTCCCAGTATTATAGTTGTCATTTTCTCGTTTCTCTCGCCTTCACCAGCTCACCCTGCACATAATCACAAGTTGACGCTCCCAACTACAACATTGTGATCATTGACGCCCTCAGGAGTCGTAGCACCGGAAAAGGGCGCCCGAATGCCTCCGGGTCGTGGAAACTCAATTAAAATCGTCAAGCCGGATGGAAATTAACTTGACCCAGGTCTCTATATAAACCTCTCTCCCCCCTTTTAGAAGGGACGCGGTCGCTGTTATAGAAAGTTTGATAATTAGCGGAAAGTCAGGACGGATGGTGTGAAGTGATGGTGCAAAGGCGGGGAGTTCGCCATCTGTTGAGGAAGCGGTTCCGAAGCCTCCCATTGTGCTCATCCGAGCTTCGAGGGTCGGCCACATTGTCACCAGCTCGGTCAGTCCTGGGCTCCTCTTTCTATGAACACTCAATAATAAAAGGATTTGTTTAATTAGAAACGTGTCCTCTCTGGACCAGGTTTCCCTTGATCCGGCCTGACCCCTCCATCTGCCGCTTAACCACCTTCCGCCTCTTGATATTAAATTTAAATATTTCGCTGAAACTCTATTGGCTACTGCGTTCCACTCCAAGCAATACCGGTGTGGCTTAATTCCGTGGAAGGTGGGTGCACCACTCTGTTTGATAACGACAATTCCTCAACCCAGAGAAAATTAGCGCTACCTCGGAAAGTTCGTGAAAGATCTTTTGATCGACGGCTATCAAAACGGAAAAGTTTCTTTGAAGTTTTGTTGCTTTTTATTTGACAATCTGATATTTAACGTCGAAGGGGCCCAGCGATAAAAATATTGAAAACAACCGCATAATTTGTAGCCGTAAATATGAATTGATACGAATTTTGTTCATAACTCGAGGGCATTAGACAAAACTTTAATCAAGACGAGACCAAATGGTCAAAAATAGGAAAATTATATTGGGCTGCCAGAGGTCTTTTGGCTGAAGCACATCCGACCGCGGTGTAGGGGGGGGGAATAATAATAATAATTTTCAAGTTAATCCTAGGTCAATCCACTATTAAATAATTTATGAGGGGATGTTTGGTAGAAAAGAATGAAACGTTGTCGTCGTCAAGATGTATCTGACTTATTTTGGATCAGGGAGGAGGTTTATTGTTGAGATGGATCTGACACAGTAACCTGAGAACTACCATACTATGGTGGAAAATGCCAGAACTACAAGCAACAGCACAACCGTTTTGTCTGCACGCTGTCTGAGTCAGTTTTGTTTTCCTAGCCAACTTTTCAAAGCTACTTCTCGTCTTGCCGATGACTGCATACAATACAAATAATATACCTACGTACATGGTTATTCGTACTTAGTTGTTAAACGTAAAATGGAGTGAAAATCAACAAAGTTAGTTTGCATGGCAAACCAAGACAAACTAGTATGCTGGTGTCCATGAGGCACCAACTGAACTTCACCAGCAGGCATTCGTTGCTTCATACATTCTTGATCGTAAGTGGGTTCCTACGCACCCACGGCAACACCTAATATTTTTGCAAATTGTTGATAACGGTTGGTTTTCCGAAAATAAGTTTATAACTACTCATAAAGGTAAATATGATGATTTTCCTCGTTTAAATCAAAAGTAGAAAGTTTCCTTTTCTATGAGATCTATTCGTAGTATGTAGCTACATCAACATTATATGGCCACAATGCCGCAAATTATTACGCAAAGGTTCAAAATTTCTGCATTATGTAGCCGTTCAAAGTAGATCCGCTGGTCTACCTTTTGTTCAATGTAGTCTATGGTGCACTAACTCAAGTTGGAACCCCGGCCCACGATATTTTATTATTCAATTCTAGGTGCCCTGTTAACGCCAGCCTGTCTATATTCAAGCTCCTTAGGTCACCTGGAGTTGAAATTAGGTACAAGGGAAACTCAGCGGGTCAGAGTGCTTCCAGACCTTGTAATTCATAGAAAACAGTTATTTAGCCGTATCAGAAACCTGTACACGATCCATAGCGGTTGGTGGCCTCAATGGAATACAATTGAGAACAGCCAATGAAATAACGCGAGAGCCTGTATGGAAACTTTTTCTCAACTTCCTCGAGGGAACGGAGAAGAAAATCTTTTCTTCCGAGTTTAAGTATTAAACCAAACGGCTTCACGCTGTTTGTTCGCAACAACGTTTGAGAAGGCCGTTTATTGTTTTCAAGTAAAGCTCCCTGGTTTGTGAAGAACTCATTCCGCCAACCATCCCCCACCGCCAGCCCTTAGTCCTCAGTTTTATTGTGTGTGTTTTGGAAGGGTGCCGTATCTACCAGGATGGTCTTGACATTTACTATCATAATTTATGGGCTCTTTTATGTTACAGGAGCCATTGTGAATGCGCAGCTTTCGCCTGCAGTCGCCGTTTTACGACGGAATGTCAAAAACGTGTAATTAAACCTATTTGGGGGTTTGTATCGATTAAAACTCTCTCCTGAAAGGATTCGTTGACAATAGCTTTATGCGACGTGCGCTGTGGGCCGGAACGTAAATTCGGTAGCTTTTGTGTCGAATCGTAATGAAGGGAAATGAATTCTTTCGTTTCACAACGTACCTACGAGTCGGCAAAAAAGTTCGAGATGGGTCACTGGGCCAGTCTGTTACTGCATGATGTGTTATCATCACAAATCCTGCCACAAGCCACTCTTTTGACAGAAAGAGCCCCTCACCTCCTCTGTAGGTATATAGAATAAGAATTCACAGTAATTTCACCCCACCCCCCATCCTTCTCCTACTCTCTGTTTAGTCATACCTAACCGATAGTCTGTTAAAATTCTAAGCATTTACGTACTAATTCAGTCCCGGAGCTTCAGTCAAACCACAGTCCTGGTATATGAGGCATTCCTTAAAAACTAAATTAAACTCGAAAACAGCCGATTAGGGTGTGGCACACAGCTCCCTCTCCTAGATAACAAGAACATGGAGCTTTTGAAATGTTTAACCTCGGTAAATGTAGAACGCGGGACAGAAATGCCGCGGGACATGTTTCGGGGATACACAACGCCTTCAACAGGTAAGTCGACATGTATAGCGGGCCTTTCAAGCTGATTCGATATCGGATAGAATGGTGATACGATTGTATTAAAACTGATATAATGTGAGATATAGATATAGATAGATGGGTAATTTATTCAGTCAATAAAAAATTTATATAAATACATACACGATGATAGTACAATTTGAAACATGAGCTACTCTCTTTAAGTTACTTTCTCCACGATAGATTTGGCCCGTGTTGTTAGGGAAGGTCTTGGCGATTCGAACACTGCCATGTTAAAGCTGGTGAAATTTTCCCGACCGATTTTCTAAACTGATCCGTAGCACTCTCACTAATCCGACTTGGTAACCCGATTGGGAGAAAACACCTTTCTATGTTATCAAACGGATTTTTGAGGTGAGATATAGTTTTGATTGGAATGAGTCGGACCAAAAATGCGTGGGAAGTATCCCCCCTGAAAAAATGATTATTATGTACCTCATTGGAGAATCCGTTGTAATCAGAGAGTCGAGTACACCTGAAATCGAAGCAAAAGAGATGAGATTCGGTGTAAAAGACTAAATCTGTTAAGACGCTTAACTCTGGGCGTAAGATACCATTGTACCCACCTTATCTTATAAACTATAAGATTTCTAGAAAGACAATGAAAGACGCGGTCCGCGTCAAACCCCCCCTGGTGGGCCCAATGGTATAAAACTATAAAATAGCATTATTGTATAAATTATACAATATGTATGAAATACAATAGCATTTAGCACAGACATAAGTTAACGAAAATAATAAGGTCATAGTCGTACAGTTATGACCAGCCCAGCTAAGTATTGCAATATTGTTCCACCTCCGTTTAATTCGAGCTCTAGACGGATGAAATCTTCCATGTACTGAAGCGTGATGATTAAAAACCAGATATGAAAACAGTGGATAGAAATATCATGATACAACCTATTAGATTTTTTATTCATTTTATTATGCTACTTTTTGCTTTTTCCTTTCTAATCGACGGAAACGTTTTATCATAACTTTTTAATTTGTTGTTTCGTTCAAATCTTGCTCCCAGTTCGCAGTTGATATGCTATTAGTACGTTTTGCGTGAATCTGTACTACGCCCTTGGTTGAATTACCAGTTTATAATCTAATATAAAATTTCTGTGTCACTATGTCAGTCACCGTACTCCTCCGAAACGGCTTCCCCGATTTTTGCCGAATTTTCTATGCATATTCAGAAGGTCTGAGAATCGGCTAATATCTATTTTTCATACCCCCAAGTGATGAAGGCCCTTGAAATTTTTCTTAATTTTTGGACAAAATTTGTCGTTTTTATTCTTTTATAATGTGGCATTAAAACATACATACAACCCTAAATTTTTACTTTTCTCTCACCAACCCCTATTTTTTTATAGCCATTTTGGTAATTTAATCATTACCGTCTAGCTCGATAACTGATCAATTATAGTGTTTTAAAGTTTCCCTTAGCTTATGGCAAATCTAAAATTTTTAAAAATGAAAATAAACACTTATTTTTTTTTATTAAGGTTTAATCCTGATATGTACTTAGTGTTACCAATCTTAGATTCTTAAAATGTGCTAACAAAAAATATTGTGCAAGCTATAGCATTAAGTTATTGATGTTGTTTGTTAGTGTTACTGTCGTAATTATAATGTGAAATGTAATTTTAAGAAATAAACTATAATAACTTATAAATAATATAGTTAAGCGTTTGTTAGTTTTATATTCGCTTATCGTTCATAGCGCTCCATGACTATTTCACGCTGATACCACGTAAGTACTTACACACTTAACATAAGTAAGTTACTTTTTCTATACTAGAATATATATAGAAAGTAGAAATAATTTATAAGGCAAAACAACGTTTGCCGGGTCAGCTAGTTTATATTTAAATTAACATTAAACTTGAAAGTGATTAGTTGATTACAGTTGTAAGTACATGATACATAAAAATTCGTTTCAATATTAACCTTTGTGCGTAAAAGCAAAATTGTGTCGACTCGGTGGTTTATAATAATCTCGATCACTCAAGATTAAAACCCATTTCGACTTCACAAACTTGGTAAAATCAAGGGCATGCTGTTTCGTAAATGAGAAGATGAATGGCTTGTTCATTGAAATCATTCTTCATTCAATGAAGACACGTGGTTTAAATTGGTGCTGTTACCACGATGAGGGTCGGGTCTGATATTCGGAAAAGTCATTCTCCCCGGTCAAGTGCAATTAACCCTCAGCTGAGGAGGATCATAAGTTGCCCTTCGGTATCAAACAATTAAGGGAGGAAACCCAAGGAGGCTTCCTTTGCTGTCCTTTAAGAACCGGGATGAAGGGGAGGAAGAGGGAGGAAGGTATTTCCTTGGCCTTAGGTCATCCGAAACCAAGTATTAATTATAGGGTGGACGCCCTCACAGCTTCGCGACCCCTGGCCAGAAAGGGGCATTCAGAGCTGGGGGATAGGGCGGATGCAAACAGTGGGTCACTCATTAGACGAGCAACGTCTTTGTTACCTGAACCCCGAACTGTAGACGAGGGGCCCAAGACAATGGTGCCGATCGCAACTTCCAACTCGGAGGAGGGAAACAGCTGGACCAGCCCACCAGAGAAAAGGGTTTTGTTTGGGACCCCGAAATTTTCGGTGGCTCTTGTACAATGAAGCTCCGCCCTCCTTCCGGCAAGGAAGATCGCATTGTAACAACTTTGCAATCAGAAATTGCTTCCTCGTCTACCTATGGGGAGCGTAAGCTTTGTTTTCACTTTCGGGATATGATCAACTTTTTTTCTCCAAAATCAACGTTCCCACCAGCATTTTGCGTTTTGGACAATTCTGAACAACTTTTCTTTCCGTACACAGTACAGGATACACAGAGGGGGGTATAGTATACAGTTTTTATCCACTTTTGATGAAATGATGTGTGGGTCACACTGTAGATCACATGTGGGGCACAGTCGGGCCGTTTCACATCTTGAAATCAATTAAAATTAAATTGAATTAGTTACCTAGCCCTGTCATAAAATGCATGGAGACAACATTTTGTTTTTAGAGCTCAGCTCAGTTATTTTATTCTGAAATTACAATATGCTATAAAGGTAGGAAAACGATTAATCACTCAAAATGACAGTCTTCATCGTTACACGGGCGTGTAACCTCAAGGGCCGATCATCGATGGAAGTACGCAGCACATCTTGAGGGAAATTGCTCACAGAATTCACCAGAGACGTTTTCTGCGCTATAGAAACAATTGTTCGTTTCGTTTTAAAAATTAGCTACTTTGAACGATTTTTTAAAAAATGGCTATGATGTTTTATCAAGATTTAACTGCAAAAGCGAGCGAACTTTTGTCTACTAGTTTTACCGTTCATGGGGTGCTGCCATGAAATGTTTTTTTTTTGTGAGAAATGGTTAATTTTCCTCTCACCCTTCGGGCTGTAGCTGTAAGTACCTTAATAAATCGGAAATCAGCCAAAATAGAGTGAGTCCCGTGACGCCTAGTTAATCTACCCCCCCCCCCCCCATCCAGTGCAGTCGTAATTTACTGCGGGCATTTCGCCCCTTCCAACTTACCCCTTCCATTCAACCGCGGTTTTGTTTACTCGTCGGGTCCCCGGACAAAAAAACCCAATTGCGACTCGATCACTCGCACACCCCCAACACGAGCCTCTCACACGAGCGACTCGTGAAATAAACGACCGACGATTCCCCGACGTCATTAAAAACGTGGGGGACGAGGCTCTGCGATCGGAAGACGTGTCCTGCATCCCCGGGATGCACTCGTTACATTATGACACCTATAACGGCCCTTTTTTCTCTGTCCTTTTTGTTTTTTATACTTTCAACTACACGGTCCGGGGCCGCCCGTAATAATCGACTTCCTCCCTCCGCCCTAAAAACGCAATTTAAAGCGACGTCCAGCTCGTGCGCAGGAGGACCCAACTAACTGCATCAATCTGATATGACACTTCAATTTCCGCCGTAGATTGCAGCGCGGGCTAGAGGCCGAAAAATTCTGTTCCGTGACGGATCGACGCAGTAAAACCGCTTCACTTGCGATAATAATTGAAAACACAAGAGAAAATATAGTAGTCCCGTAGAATGACCTTTTAAGCCAATTTAAGAGACTTTGATTAATATTAACATGGAACATGTTTTTGAGTTCACGTCTAACCGAAGAGTAAACCCTGCTCCAATTGAAATTAACTCTCAGATAGCACCGCACTCTAATACAGCCGCATATGTGGGTATGGCACAAGACGCTAACCTGAAATAGAAAGAGTAAATGAAGAAAAAGAAGGCAGAACACAAGTTGTGTATCAGGTGTACTCGAACAAATGATCTGCATCACAGTCTCAACGTTGTGATGGTTGACGAGGTCATAAGATAAAGAACTGTGGATCACGAAAATTGGATCCGCAATCACCTCTACGTCGAACCATTTCACTCCTGGACAACAGCGATGAGGTCTCTTGGACTTAGTTACGAATCGCTAGTAGTAGTGAAGTCTTTCTTGGAGGTAGTGATCTATGAACCACCAAAAGTGAACAAAGTGAATGGGAGTGAAGTTGATAGATGTATTATATTCTTTTCAATTGTACCAATAATATTATTTGAAAAAAATTAATTTTAATTTATTAATTTCAATATTGAACCTTGTGAAATGATGGAATAGTATAGTTACCCCTTCCATTGAGGTGGATGCGGAATGGTCATGCTCAGAGGACGACCCAGACGCTTGAGGCGTCTAATTCATCTACCAAATCGACGGACACAAGAATCGGAAAGGGCCAACTATCCATATCCACCACCTTTGTAATTAAGGTAGTAGGAAATGTGCTTATACCCTGTATAGAATCAAATTCTAATGGTATAGTGATGTACAAGCACGCATGATTTTCGTTTGTTTCCTCAAAATTCAGGTTTTAAAATTTTATAGGTTACGAGAATAGTATGTATTCATGGCAATGAGCTTTGTCAACCAAAAAACGATAGAATTACGTAAACGATGTGTAGGTAAGGTTGAATGAGACAGATATCTGATTTCAGTTTTTTCTAACTTTGTGCTAGAACAAGTATAACATTTTACGATTAGTATTTATTTAGTATCAAATACCAAACATGAAAAAAAATTGTTTCAAACAGCTATGAAGGCTTTTGTGTAGCCACAACAATGAAGTTTAAATAAGCCACGACAATGAGAAATCAATATTAACCTCTGCAATTAGGAGTCTAATGAACACTTATAGAAATTGAAACTTGCATTAAATGGAGTTTTTACATCTCTATCCCAAATGAATGCTAAACGGATCAATAAGATTTTATTAACAGTGCTTTTCAAACCCATAACAATGAGAAGTATGAAACGTACACACCTGTTTTACAAACGGCTAACTTCATTTTTGAGCCCCAACTGTATAGAAATGGCGGAAGCATGGTGTTTCCTTAAAGGGCAGGGTTACCAACGCTGAAAAAACTTTGAATTGCCAAAAAATGCCCTCATTTGAGAGAGCAACGATAATTTCCTTCAAACCCATGGCAATGAGACAGAAGGTTTGGGACAAACTTTGAGCACTTGATTCGTACAGATTATCTAAAAGTTAGTCCCACTTGTAAGCGCACTAACATCCAGTAACTAATTCTAAAGAAATACTAGTTAAAATATTTCCGGTAAAACGTACTTTGAGCGGATAAAATTTCGGATTAAGTTGAAATTCTGAATCACGGAGAGACCATGACAATGAGATTAGAGGTACATTTCGATCAATTACCGGCATGTACAATGAAGAGTAGCCGAACTTTATGACAGCCATAAGTAGGCCTGGTTACCACATAATAATTGCAAAAATAATTTTTGGGAAAAGTTGAACAAAAAATTATTTATCAACGAAGGACAGCGATTGTCCCGTTAAATGAGAATCACCCTTGCACACATTGAATATGCTAAAACTAATCCTTTTCTAGGTAGATGAAAAATAATTTTTAAGACTGATTTTTGTACAGTTATCAGTTTTTGGAGAACAGCATTCAGTGCAGATATATCTATCCCCATATATCTTTACTTTACGCCGATTTCAACGTATTTAATATTGAACAAATTTTTTTAATTGAGCCATGCTTGCAGGTTTTTAGAACTGGTATTAACCCTCCCCATATGTCCAGAGTACCATGCTCTCGGACGGCCGCATCTTCTAATATATCTCTCCCACTCTGTCGTACAAAGTTTTATAAAAGAAATTCGTATGTGGCAGCGTTAAATTTTTTATATATGAATAGAATAAACCCATTTGATTTTTCAAGCCTCCACGTTTATAAGAAAAGTATTTGTGTTCATTCTAAGAAATCGTAGTTCGTTTGAAATAATAGTGTCTTACTAATTTTTTTTTTGTTTCTTGCACTCTTTTCTCTGCCTAATTTTTTTTCTTAGTTTCTTGTACTTTTTTTCTTCCTTGACTTGAAATTAAATAAGTAATGTCAGCCGTACAACTGACTCCACCAGGGATCACAAGTTCTCAGAACTTGAGCCTTGGTGGGCAATTGCATTTCACCCTGTTTTGTGATATTTCATATTCATTTGAGATTTAAGATTTCCATTGTCATAATTTTTGGAAATTTTGTAATTATAATCAAGAAATGTTTTTGTCAACAAATAAATAAATTTAAAAAAATATGAATTCCATATTGGGCAACGGACTGAAACAGTGATGTGTAGATTAGTTTCAGCTTTTCTTCTCTATAAAATATAAATCTATAAAATATAAAATTCGCGCTCTATAAAATACAAAGTTAAACTTTTGTAATTTGTTTGATAATGTTTTGACGTGTACATCCCATCGTAAGTTATGATCAATTGTGTATAAGGAAAACTGACGATCGCCCCCAGGCGAGTATTGGACCCTAGAATATTACAACGCTGCAATATTACAATACTCCGATCTGGAGAGCGTGAGTTTGAATTCGATTCCGGCAACTACCGCCGCTGATGGGTATCTGCCGCCGACAATTGTGACTTATCGGAGGCGCAGGTGAAGGCGCGGGGGCGGCGCGTGAGGCGGCGACGGCCCGTCAAAACGGTTCCGAAAGGGGGCGCGAGGGCTGCAGTGACGTGAGATGCGATGCAGTGACGGTTTGCGGTGTTTGAGCTGGTGGCCGCTAAGGTCATTAGCGACGCGTCTGTGTGCGTTCCCTGATTGTAGCGAAGAGGGCGGCGGAGGGGCGGGTACCCCTTGTAAACGGAGCTTCCCACGGCGAGGGAGGTCATACGAGGCGTTGAGGGCCAGGGCTTGGACAAACCTCAACTTGCAAGCTCTGACAGTTTCCCTACAGTAATTAATGCTGTTATGTTAATAAGTCGAGGGTTCGCTACTAGAACATAAGCCTTCGTAGTTAGACATCTCGGCGTCACGCACCAGTTGGTGTGGCCATCGATCGATCCTTTCAAGGAAACTGATTGATTGAATAAGTCATTTTTGTTGGATTTCCGTATCATCTTTCCCCTTTCTTCCAAAGAATATAACTTTTCAATTGAAAAGATGCAAACTTTTTCACAGACGCTTATTATCATTTTTTATAATGAGGACACTGTCCGTTATGGGGTTTGGGGGACATTATTCGGTTCACAAACTACCATTGTTTGCTGAGGGTGAATTTTTATTGATCTTAAACCTATCCAATTCGATTTTGCGTCGATAATTATTTGGAAATGACAATCCACTTGCTCATATATTAAAAACCCATATTATTAGATTCCTCTTCCGTACGTACTTACTTAGTAGATACGTAATTTATATTGCTGTCAATGTTATAAAAATACTTTCGCTATAAAATAATCATTCGGGTTGTTTCTCATTAGTTTCTAAGTTTATTTTTGTTTATTATTCAATGATAAACCATTGTAATCGCTCTTGAAAAAAAAAAAATTACCAACCCCTGAAAATTTCATGGTTTACGTTTCAAAGGGTGTAGAATCCGAATCTGCAATACAATTTTTCCATCCGTACGCAGGATTTCTCCCAAACGGCTGAAGCAAAAAAGCTGAAATTTTCAGGAAAAACCTATTAAGGTCCGACGACGCCCCAATTCTTGAGCCAGCTCTCTCATTTAACTTAAAGTACCCTTTAAGGGATTTCAAAGTTTTTTAAAATCCCTAAAAACCTCAAAAAAAGTCAAGGCGGCCTAAATTTGGACTCTTTTTGAAGAACTTTCTACGAGGAATCGAATGAGCCCCTCCCCAGATCCGTAGGTCAAACCATTCCCGATGTATGGCCCGATTTATGGTGCCAACATTTGCGTTATTTTGGTTTATTATTGTTTTTATTTTGATATCAGTAACCTAGTGATGTAGTGATGTAGTAATGTGGATACTGGAGTGAACTCCTAAAAGGCTTTGTAGCCGATACACGGGTTGAATTATTCTGATATGCATGAAACGCTGCAAATTCTTTCACTGGGGTTCATTACTCAATTGGCTTGCGTTCATGATTTGAATTTTTACTAAGCTTTGGAGTGTGCGTGTTTCATAGGTGATAGAGCGATTATTGAACTTCAGGAGGCACACGAATATGATCAACTGATCAATCCAAATAGGTATTTTGGTTGAGAACAGATTTACGTGCTCTATGCATATCTCCTGAAATTCAATAATCGCTATCTTACCTGTGAAACAAGCACACTCCAAAGCTTAGTAGAAATTCAAATCAAAATTCAAGCCAATTGAATAATAAACCCCAGTGAAAGAATTTGCAGGGTGTTTTTCAATAGCTATCCACTATATATCTTCATTAGATTTTCTATTTTTTCAAAATCTTTATGAACTATTTGCATGCCTCTGTATTTTGTCGTCATTTGAGCATGAAAAATACATACCTATTATGTGTTTTTTACTTTCGGCAACTTCAGTCTGTATGATTTGACTGTCACTGTCTCACATTAGCAAAATACCTACTGTTGTGCTAACAAATAAGTTTGACCATATTAAATGATTGATGAATGGTTAGCAAATTCGAATCATGAAATAATGTATTGGTGGGATGGCACCTGGGCTTATTGAACAATGTCCTGAATGTAAATTTTAGAATCTTGAAAATTGTACTTATCTATTGAAAGTGCTTCCCCATATTACAATGGCATACTGTAAAGTTGACTCAAACAGCGTATGATAAATATTGATCTTTAGTTCTTCTGTTAGAAAAACAGGTTTCTAAACCCTTGGGACCTGTCATACCCTTTTGGCGACGCCCTTATATTTCAGCGCGTTAGATCGATTAGAAATGAAATTAGCCACACGGTCCCACAGCTGAACAGTGTGTCTCCATACGTAGATGTCCCAAGGACTACTTCCGTGCGTACCAACCTATACTAGTCCATTTGTACGAAACGAACGCCGACGCAAGCACTTAAAATGGTACGATTTACTGTATATGGATCGTACGTGTAAATCCACGAATTGAACAATAGAAATTTAACAGTTTTTTCGGCTTTTCTTCCGCAATATCTCCCTTTTCCTTCGTGAAAGTCAACGTTTTCAAGGTTTGTGAATGTAGTAGACTTCAAATGGGATTGTATGAGATGAGGATCATGCTAATTGGGTGATAATTGTGGTTAGAGAAGCTTTACAACGATTAGATAAGACACAAAACTACCCTTTTTAACGAAATGAGCCCTGAAAACTTGAATTCAAAAGGAACTTTTGAAAACGAAATTCCGTTACAATTGTATCAGCTGTTGCGATTCTCATATTCACATTTCCCAAATTCGTTCACATTCATATTCTTTTTTCATGGCCTTCTTTTTTCCTGTCAAAGTTTTAGCCCTTAGGAAGAGCGAACAAAATTAACGTAAAGTGGCCCGGGTGGGCAAGTCATATTCCTTCAGGGAACGTTTGTCAATAACGAACGTGGATATTAGACAACACTGCAAAATGGAACGCCAGTGGAGATGCGGGGCGGCACCACGTGCGCTAACCAATTACACCTTCCAAAAGATGGTAGAAATTGCTTTATGAGAAATGCTAAGCAGGGTAATGTAGTGCAAACGATTTTGTTAATTTTCCTTCTCGAAGGACGACAGCCCTAAGGCTGAACATAATTGTATAAATGCGCAAGGAAAATATAAATGAGAAGGCAAGCAAATCGATTGTAAAGATACGTATTTTATACGTGTTTAAAGATGCTGAGACCTACGTATCTATTTCTATGGCCATAGAAAAATAAATATCGATGGTACCGGGATGTTGTGAGCAGCGAGAAATTCCAGCTCCTGGAGAAGTAGAGAAAGCAGCCTGAAGATCCAAGTGCCAGTGTCCAGAAAGGCCCGAAATTATGGAGGGCGGAGGGGTGCAGATGGGAATCACCGCTCGAATTCTTCGAATTTGATGCGACTTACCTACGTGGTAATTTCACGCGTTGAAATTCCGGATTCCGCGTACACTGTCTCGCGCGAGACGTCAATTAGAATTGTGCTCAATTCACGACTGGCAAACTGCAGAATTCGCGAGTTGGAAAAGCGAGAGAAGAAGGACTTGCTGGCTAGCTGAGATCGCATACGGTTATAATGTAAAACCTGGGGTACAATTTCTCCCTTTTGAATTCCTAACAAAACTCAGCTGTTCTGGTAAAGGTCTGCGGCGTATGTTTGAATCAAGGAGGAATTGAGCATCACGGGGAAGGAATGATCGGCTACGTCATGGATGATGGATGCTATACGGGGTGTCATCTTGAAAATCACAGCGGATCGTAGAAGTTGCATATTACTAACAATCTAATAAAATTTAGTACAATAAATTACAATAACTTTGCATTCATCGGGCATGAGATGGCTTTAGATTTAAATAATGATATGCAGTTTTGGTAAACGTGAACATGAAGCAGTAATGCGCATGTCTGCAAGTTTACATTGGCCAATGTAACCTGACAGGATAACCGCCATTGTACCCTACTGTAAACAAATCGCCGAAGAAAATGAACGAAAAGTTTCCGAACTTGCAGTGCAGAACAATAATATAATATTAACTTGAATACAAGTGTCTAGTGATGCATTGCGGAGAAATACTCGTAAGTAGTTTTGTGCGTTTGGGCGAAAAGGTCCATGTAGATGCGAGAATTTATGTGTGTGCTCGGAGTTGTAAATCAGCAGGTGCAGGTATGAAATACATTTCTTTCCAGCCAGATTACTATGTAAGTGTCATATTGAAATTTTTAGAGAATGGAATCACGTGGGGTGTTGATATGCGTGCCGTGTGGGTTAGTATTCCATGCATCCTGGTTGGCCCCTGTTCCAGAACGCAGTTTATAATATCCATTATGTTGTTGCCTTCCTAAATATATTTTATACGTTACTCTGACAGTTTAATTAGTTCACTCCAATAGTGTGATTTCCACCGCTTATAGGTGGCGACGAGGGCCTCGTTAAAAACTAAATCCAAGTCGAGTTACTCTCGCGGAAACTCAATTTTCCACGAGGAAGGGGCTTAACAAAGTAAACGACAAGAGCGACTGTTAAATGTCAAATCGCAAACGACGTCATTAAATTGTACGTCACACACTTGAGAGAAAAACATAAACTCGCGCTCCACATGTAGCTGTGAGGTCGGGAGGCTGCTCTTTGGTGTCTAGTCCGAGTTGTCGAGTGGTGCTACATCTTGTGAAGTTGAAGTGGTTCTCCCGCCTCCTCCTTGCGGTAATGACATTGTCATTACAGACGGTAAAATGAATAATGACTGTTGACGAGGGGGGATCGGGGAAGCGAGGAATATGAATTAATGACTTTTGATTTGGGTTTGATAATTGAATGCGAAATAACGAGGCCCTGACGCCGCACTTGCTCCGCTAACTAAATCAAAGCTGCGAAAGAAACTTGCTCCGCTTCGTTTCAAATGTTTCCCCCTCTTTGTGAGCAGTCATTAAACTGAAAACTCATCTAAAACAATGAAATTCTTTTATGGCGATGCATCTCGGAGTAGTGCAATGTGCGGCACAATTGCCGATGGGTTACCGTCAAGTTGTGAAAACGCATTCCCTGGAAGTGAACGGTACGTAATGAAAACATCTGTTTTCATTTACCTCATGGGGAATAGAAAATGTTTAATTTTGGTTTAGTATATTCAATAAAAACCTTCGTAACCGACCAAGAAAAATACAATTTGTAACGCCCAAAAATTCGTTCGTCTCAAGATGATCCTAGTCGAGGAAAACACAAAATTTATAGAAGAAACTATTTTCACACCAATTAAACGACTCACAGCGTTAAACCGATTTCGACAGTTAGGTCATCGTTAATAACGGTACAATAACTAATAAAATAAATGATCACAATAATCAAAAACCTCGAAAACCCCAAGAAGACTCACGATCAAAAGATAGTGAATCATTATGTCAAAATTTTGCCAAGTGAAGTAGTACCCCCTTGCTGAAAATTACTTGATCTGCTAAAGATCCGCTTTCTAACTGCCTTCTCTCGATCAGATTTGCCCTCTTCTGCCTTTCTGCATCTGTTAAGTAAGGCTAGTACAGCTTGTTAGCTTTTTCAAGCGGATTTAGTACCTGGCTACCCCCCCTGCCGCCTGTCTCGTGGTGCCTGGAGTGTTAGAGCTGCTGGGGTCCTGGGTTTGTCACCTTACAAGTCAGAAGGTCGTTAACTCAACGAAAATCAGGGTAGCAAGAACATTTTACCTTTGTACAAAATTTCCTCCTACGGCCATAAGGTGTTAGGTAGGAAGGACCGAGGAACACAATGTGTCCTTTACGTTTATTAAACGTAAATTTATCTTTATAAAGCCTTCTGTCTTTAAATTTCCTCATTCTTACATATATATTTTTCCTTTGAGTTTTCTTTAGCATTTTGCACATGCTAGTTCTAGGTGCCTATTTCAAGTTTGGTTAGCGCTGCATGCCGCCACGCCTCTCAATAGTTTTGGTGCTTTTGCAATTTCAACAAACCCTACATTTATTTTTTGCATTTTCACAATTTAATTGAAACAGGTGCAATTGGTTAGCGCACATAGCGTGCCGCCCTGTATCATTTCACCAACATTGAGCTATTTTACTGATTCCTGCAACGAACTGCTTTTGATTCACAATAATATTGGATAATATTATAATAATGGATATTATCCATTTGGTACTTTTGGGTCATTCTTTACGTAGTAACATCCTAATCCTAAGGAGGAAAGCTGATTTCGTAAGATAGATAGAAAGGACCGCTCTTCGGGTTACTTGGGATTCAAACTCACTAAATCCTCAAGTTCCTTTCCTTATTTAGAACTCTCGGTCCATTGACAGCCTCCTCTGTCTTTCCCGTTTTTGGGTGATATTTCTCTGCAGGATGATAGCCTCTCTGTAATTAAATACTATTATCAAGTGCATGTTGCTTATAAGCCACATGCATGTTGCATATTTTAACATTGCGGATTGCTGAGAGATTTGACCGTGAGATATTCAAGCCGTCCTATTGTCTTCATAAGGCGGTTTCCCCGCTTTTGTCCCCTCGGGGAGCGATAAAACATTCGGCAACATTGTCACCTCCGCGGATCTCGTTACACCGCGCAAAAACCTCCGCTCAAGGTGGGTAAAATTAACGTTCCGGGATTGAAAGGCGATACAGGGTGGGTTTTGCTCCGGGAGCCCATACGTTATATCTTGGCGCTACCCTTGCAAAATAATATATTACCCCCCACCGCCTCTGCGCACCGAACTCTCTCGTATAATTTACGCCGCGAGGCCTCCGATAGCGTCGCTATCTGCTGCTTTTTGCCGGATCCCAAGGCCTTCTCTCCCCGCCGTTTCTCCCCTATAATTACAACCCGACAGATAATGAGACAATCTATGCCCCTCAGAGGAATAAAGTCGCACCCCCGACCGACCCCTCCGATTAGAGAATTTGTCCATTTTTTCTCCCAACTGCCGGCCTCCCCTCTCCCCGTTTTCCTCCCCATTTCTCAATGATAAACCGGTATCAGAGTCCTCTCCCTGAATTATTGCAAATTGATTCGTGTTAATTTCCCTCCACTTGCTACGCGTCGGAAATTTTTTTTTGCCCCTCCAACCTCAAATCCCCCACTTCGGCCCGACCAATTTTTTTTCCCGCCCCGGTGATCCCGCTCTGATCCGGGATTTAAACCGTGGCTTTTAAACCAACGTATTATCAGGTCAGCGACTCGTGCCGCAAATATTTTACGGGTTAAAACCATAATTTATACCACTTTCAAAAAGCTATTACGCCTCAGGTTTGCTTCGCTTGAAACGGATTTCAGGTTTATAAAAGCTCCCCTTTTTCCTATAGGTAGCGAGGAAATGCAAGTTTATTGTAATGGACTTCATTTTAATCTATCGTTTGAATTAATGCTACGAATAATAGAGACAACTGTTCAACATGGAATATTTATTGTAGTGGTATGAACAACATTTTGAATTATTTTAAAAGGGCTTATTACATCAATATTAGCGGGTTTTACGATCGTCTTGGAATTTTATTTATTAATCGGTAACATATGTTGATTATATACTACGAAGGTATTATCTTTACATACCTCTGCTTTTAATTATTTGGAATTTACGTACGGTGCAATTTTAATACCCTCGTCTGAATATTGCATTTGGCTTGTACATTACACACTTATTTTCACGTACATATTCCTTCATATTTCATCCCAGATTTCCTTGAGACCGCAAAATTTGCCGAAAATGGCTCTTACTAACAAAAAAAGCTGAAAATTCTTTCACTGGGGTTTATTATTCAATGATTCATGATTTGAATTTCTACTAAGCTTTGGAGTGTGCGAGTTTCACAGGTGATAGAGCGATTATTGAATTTCGGGAGGCACACAAATATGATCAACTGATCAATCCAAATAGGTATTTGGGTTGAGAACAGATTTACGTGTTCTATGCATATCTCCTGAAATTCAATAATCGCTCTATCACCTGTGAAACACGCACACTCCAAAGCTTAGTAGAAATTCAAATCATGAACTCAAACCAATTGAATAATAAACCCTGGTGACAGAATTTGCAACGTTTTTCTATATTTGATCACCAGTTCGGCCTTCTTGGGGGAGATAGAGAGAATATAAATCCAGCTTGGCTTCAGTTCTACTAAACACGTAAGTGCTATTGGAGGAGAGATTTGAATCTAGTAGTTGGATCAGTTATTACAGAAATTTGAGTAATATTAATCAATGTCGAAGTGATTGGGCACAATATTCATGTGACGGTGGGGATAATTTGTTGAGTTCCCCCCATCAAAATGGAAATGCGAGGCGGTGCGGCGCAAATGACTGATGTGAACTCGTGTTAGATGAGATGAAAAACGCCCGCGTCCTTCCGTCGGAATCGGTCCCACGTGTGATCCAATATCCGAGCGAAATCGCTCCTCCGCGGGGTGACCATTAATCCCTCACAAAACCCTCCATTTCACGAGAAGATTCGCATTTTAACAAGGTTTGGACGCATATTGAGTAGAAACTGCGTCGGTTAGGAGCTGGGGGACATGGCCGGATGAGCGATCAGGCGGGGGGAACCGCTAGTCCCCTTTGATTAAAGGATTCCCATTTTCAACCTCTGACGCCGTACAACTTTGGCGCAGTGATGCAGCGACAATCTGCATTGCACATGCACCTTATTAGTTGTCGTTCAACAGAAAAACCGCCTCCCTCCCTCTCCTCGAGTTTCCCTCGGTCCTTGTAAGCCCCTGCATCAGCTTTATGCGCTGTTTTCACCACCACGCAAGTTCACGCACTAATAGACCTCACCCTCGCTCACTTATTCGCCTAGTGGTGCAAGTTGTGGGAGAGGAGCGCGTTTCCTTTATGCAAGTCACTGCATCTGCCCTTTAATTGAGTCTTCACTCGACAACATCTCCGAAAATGCAATTAGTTCCGAAAGATTCTCCGAAGCGTAGCGTAATGAGGTCGAACTATAACTCCAATAATTGGATTCAACTCAATCGACATTATCAATTACGTCGGTGGCGGTGGACAAATTCCAAATTCAATGATACTATCTAATTATTATAAAACAACGGTTTACAGAAAGAAGTCTGTACTTGTACTGAAGGGGTTCTAGGAGACCTTAAGTAACCAAATGTTGCTCACCAGTTAATATATAGTGGAAATTTGGGCTCTCAATACGCATTAAATGCCAAATGGGTAAAATTGCTCTAAATCAGGCGCAGAGGTAGCTTCTCGGCAGTAACTGTGAGACTAATTAAATATTCCACTGGTCATAGGTACCTACCAGCTGTGGGAGGGGGGTATAGTTGCCCGGCTAGCTGAAAATTCCTCGAAGTTCGCTTGGTAGTTCGAGTTTATCAGAAAACGCTGCAAATTCTTTCACTGGGGTTTATTATTCAATTTCATTCATTTGGCTTGCATTCATGATTTGAATTTCTACTAAGCTTTGGAGTGTGCGTGTTTCATAGGTGATAGAGCGATTATTGAATTTCAGGAGGCACACAAATATGAACAACTGATCAATCCAAATGGGTATTTTGGTTGAGAACTGATTTACGTGCTCTATGCATATCTCCTGAAATTAAATAATTGCTCTATCACCTGTGAAACACGCACACTCCAAAGATTAGTAGAAATGCAAATCATGAATCATTGAATAATAAACCGCAGTGAAAGAATTTGCAGCGTTTTTTCAAGAGCGATAACAATGGAAAAATATTCTGTTCGAAAATTTTAAATTTCGTAAGACGGAGCATGCATATCAGAATGCTTCAACCCCCTTTTTAGGAGTTCACTCCAGTATCCACATTCACTACATCACTAGGTTACTGCGATAAAAAAAAAAATAAAAAAAAAAAAAAAAACGCTGTTGTTTTTGTTTTGATCGCAGTAACCTAGTGATGTACTGAATGTGGATGCAATGTTGGCACCATAAATCGGGCCATACATCGGGAATGGTTTGAGCATTATTAAAATGAAAAGCATAAAATTTGTGCTTTCAATAATACTTAAAATAATAACACTTTAAATAATGCTTAAATAATAAATTTATTATTTAATAATATTTTGTTACGTCAAAAATAAATAGAATAACATGTGATGGAGGTGCATGAACAAAGCCACACTTCGCATCGAAGATCGCCTTATCAAATTATTACGGCGCAAAAATATTGATGCCTCGGACTGAGTTCGAGCTCGTGTCCTTGCTACCTACTAAGGTTGTATTATTTCTGAAATTGCATCGCTCTGTGAGACCAATTTCATCAAATGTCTTCATTTGTGATTTATACTACTTGAACGTAACATACTCTGCCTGTTGATGGACTGAATACAATCCAAAGCCGGTCATTTCATATCACATCACCATTTCGAGATAAATTTTTAATTTTTCCAATTCTAGAGCAATTTTTCTAGTGGTTGCAGTAATTCACTTGGACACATTGATGTCAGGGTTAGCATAGGCTTTGAAAAACCTTGGCATTAGGGGTTACATCTTCTTTTTTCAAAAAATTAATTGGGATTTTTAATTGTGTATAATAAGACAAAATTATTTTATAAGTTATCATCAGGTCAAAATCTTCCGGTCAACGCTTTTAATTTTAGCCTAAGCCCTTTACTATTCTCACATGAAGATGGTCGAGCATCGAACCGTAATGTCAACTAAAACCGAAAACAGTAATTACAACATGGATTGGCAACACTGGATATGCTTCGAAATCTTGGAACAAAGCCGGTTATTTATATGTATAGTGATTTCATGTACATGTGGAAGGAGTTGAAATCCGGGAATAATTTCCGAATGCTTCAAAACAGATTTCGGCGGAAAAATGTTTTGAAAAGTCCATTTAAAACATTTTGGGATACCTTAATAGCTTCACTTTATACGAAAATTCCTAAATTAAAATGTTCGACATTCTCTTCATGGAAATCCGTTTTCGGTCATCGGAAACAAACACTCGAGGTAAAGTCGTATTTAAAAAAAAAATTAATTGGCTTTATAATTTTATTTAATAAGATATCATTAGCTCAACATCTTCCGATAAACGATTTTCATTCTACCCTTTTTTTCTGTGATTTATTTATTGCAACTGAAAATAAACTGCCAAGGAGATGGCACAGCAGCTTCCTCGTCACATCTTTTACCATATGAGCTAGATTGAGTCAAAATTGTGAAATTTATACCTGTTTCAAGAATTTTACGTTAGCGCATGCGCAAAAATTTGTATGGGACCTCAAGAGGCCTTATCCGCATAGTCCCTCAGAATATGGGCTAAAATCATCCAAAATTAAGGAAGTTATGGTTGTGACAAGGAAATGCGGACAGACAGGCAGACCGACAGACACGGAACCAGATTTGTTCAGTAGGCTCCCGAAAGTGAACACAAGGCTTCCGCTGCTTCAAAGACTCGGAAGCAATATTACATTTCATGTAGCAATATTTTATTTCATTTATTTTCATTTCTATAAGGTAAGTTTACAGCTAAACGTGACCTTTGAAAGCAGGAATAGTTACACACCAGTTTCATTGCACTACCTAATTAGCAGAACTTCTTCCTCCTGGGTCACTGGAGTTCATGTTGGTAGTCGAGGACGTTAAACATCTCCAGGTTCTCCATCCAGGTCCATGTTTGTGGAGGCGATGTTCGTGCTTCCGTGTTCAAAGGTGTAATTTTTAGGTTTGTTAAATTGATGTGAATCGATTCAGATTCGTTCAATTTCATTCTCCACTTCTTCGTACAATTAGAGACGTTGTCAGCAAACGTCTGAAGCTTTCGTGTTTCAGATTCTATCTCATCTCCAACCGAGAGGATTCATTCTACCCTTTATTATTACTTTATTACCTAACATGAAGATGGCCAAACATCGAACAGTAATGTCAACTACAGCACAAAACAGTAATTACAGCATGGGTTGGCAGCACAGGACCGGCTTCAAAATCTTGGAACAAAGCCGGTAAGCGTGGGCGAGAGTTGATTCGATGGGTCGGCACGAGTTGGGAAGGTCGGACTCGAAGGGTCCCTGAACTGCTCCCCAAATGAAGTCTAAAACTTTGAATTAATTATTGTCTTTCGGAGACGAAGGCGTTCAGAGGGGGCGACATTTCAATGGGGACCTCTTACAGATCGGTGGCGTTGGCCGGACGCTCGTAATTGAATGTGGAAAACCCTCTCCGGTCTTCTCCCTTTCCCACCTTATAAACCCGACCTTTCCAGGCATAAGAGAATATTAAATTAAATCGCGGATGTAGTAGATGAGGGCTTATTACTCGAAGGCCTCTTTAGGTGAGAATGTCTCTTTTAAGGGCGGGAAGAGGGAGGGTTTTCTCTTTGGGGTTCGCCGAGGTTTTGGTCTCTTTAGGGTTCGAGGGTCTCACACCATCCCCTACGCCCCCACACTGCCTCCTACACCACTCTGCTCCCATCCTACAACTCTATAGGGGTCTTTGAATTCAGATTTCAGAAGGTGTCCGACTCAGGCTCATTACTCTGACTCCTTTCACACACCATCTTCTTCCCCTCATTTTCGAACCCGCCACAAAAACTTTTCAATTAAGCTCTCGGTGATCTCCTCACACCGTCAGCTGCTATGCGTTTCCAATATCTCTAGCCTGGAACAAAAGTAGGTACCCACTGCCAATTTTGTTGAGTAGATCACATTAGCAAATTTTCAAAGTACATTAAGGGAAAAGTTCCAGTTATGCAGATATCGAAAGAACTTTTTAAAATTATCGTTTCACATTCATTTTTTTTTTATAAAGCTTTTATTGCACTAAGTAATAACTCATTAACAATATCAATCTGACCTAAATTCTCTACATAATTATTGGGACTCAAGATCCATTACTCCAGTGCATGTCCTTCACTTCCTACGCAAGTTCATGTGGTTTTGTGCGCTTAAGGCGCTTAGTTAGATCTTGCACGTCAAGCAGCTTCACAGCTTCTTCATTCACATGACCTCGTAGTCTGCCTAGATAAGCGGTAGCCCTCTGTTTGATTTTGAAAGGTTAGCCAATTCGAATCCTGAAATTATGTATCGGTGGGATGGCACCTGGGCTTATTGAACAATGTTATTTTTTGAATCTCAAAATCAATTAGGTACATGAAAATGCTTCCCCATATTACAATGGCATGCTGTAAAATTGACCCAAACAGCGTATGATAAATATTGATCTTTAGTTCTTCTGTTGGAAATTTGATTGTATACAGGGTATAAGCACATTTTCCAAGCTTTTCACACAACCTTTGAACGTGGTGGGTCCATTTCATTTGAAAATCAAACGTCACTCCTAAAATTTAATAAATTAAGCTAATTTAATAAACTAAGCTATTAACGTTTTTGATTTTTGAACAGTGAAACGGTATTGCAGTCGTGTAATGTGCAACCGTCACTGGATGTTGATTGTGGTTCTGTTTTTCCTGGTATATCCTTGAAAGCCGATTACGCAGCATTGATGGTAAGCTTGTTGGTGTTCATCCATTGTCCAATTGCCCTCAAATCCTTTTCGGCATCTTGATGGTATATTTTTGTGAAGAAATTTCATTCAAGGTGGTATCAGTCGGGGGGGGGGGCTTATTATTGTTTTTGTCTTGGTCGATTACAAGATTTTCATTATTGAATTATAAACCAAAACGAACATTTCAACATTTTAATCGGCAGAGCGTGAAAAATGGAGGATCCGTGGCCGTAGTTCACAGGCTGGCTCCCAATCTGATCAATGGATCCTTGGATGGTGGTGGAATTCCACGCACGTCGCTCCTCACGCCGCTTGACGGGCTAACCGTACGATTAATCCGTTCCAAGAGAGTCAAAGTGCAATGCGGCAACCGGCCCGTTTAACTAAATCCAATAACCCGTTTGAAGAGGAGACGACGGGGGAGGTTGAGGGGGGCAAATTGCATAGAAACCCGTCGGGCGGTAATGACGTTGCGCATTATGCAATCCTAATGTATGCGCCAAAGCCCCGTGAATCAGTGGCGCTAATCCAATACGGCGCGTTTATTGTCCGACCTAAGCAAATTCGCGGGGCTCCGAGAGCCCTCGCGCCCGCCTCCCTTTCCCCGAGTCCTCCCATCTGTCTCCGACTCCAAGTTTGTGACGCGGCTTCCAGTAATCAACTTCACCTCGGAGCACATCACAGTCCTAGAACTACATGTCTCTCATCAGAGCATTGCCGAGTTAGACGAGTCATATACCAAAAGCCCCCCCCCCCCCCCCAAAAAAAAAACCCAATGTCAACCAACGGTAACGTTGATGTGTAGATCTTATCAGGGTGATTCCTAAAAAGCGGATGTTTTTGAATAGTCAGTACCAAGCTAGAAATGGTTCAAACACGTGTTATTGCTATTAAAATGTTTGTAAAGATATACAGTTACAGGGTAAGTATCAAAATCTTAAATTCTGAAATGAATGTTCTCTGCGGTTTCTATATGGATCGTTTTTCCAGAAAGGGCCAATCGTGGTCACAAGAGGTTTCCGAGTTCCCATTTATGATTGGGGGTTTTAAAAAAATTTCTCCATAATCTATCTACTTTGCTCTACCACGGGCAATCGTTAAAATTTGCAAATTTTCAATATAAAATATAGAAATTAAGTGTGGGTAGTGGGGTGACCACATTCATTTTGAAACTCTTATTTGGAGCATACGTATTTATTTCCTTCATCCCAGAAACGTTTCGTCCAGCAGCCTAAATTCTGAATGTAATTTTGACATAATAAGACTGAAGAAGTCCTCGCTGCAGGACGAAACGTTTCTGGGATGAAGGAAATAAATACGTAAGCTCCAAATAAGAGTTTCAAATATAGAAATTTAATTTTAAACAGCGAAATGTCTACTAATCTGCCATGTCACAGCCCCTAGGTAGCCAACTTTGCTTGAACACAGCGGATTACTGATCAAATGAGCGAACAAAATTAATAGAAGTTCTTTATTGGGTACATCCAGAGATGAAAAAAATGGGTCGGCAGAGTTTTTGAAAAGCACATTATGGAAGCAGAAGATAAAATTCGCTTGTCACAAGGTTTCTGTCCTTAATCTGCCTTTCTCGTGTTTTCTGGCGGCTTATTCTTGTTTCCCGCGGTTCCAATGGTGGCAGATGAAAGACAGTGTGGACAAATAAATGACTACGTTCATGTTTTTAATGATTAAATTTGAGTTTTCCGTGGCAAAAAAAAAACTAACTTATTTCTGACCCCAGAATCGTATTCCGCAACCTTGAAAATCCAGTTGTTGATGAAGATGAGAAGACACATAAAAGAGATTTCGTCATACAGAACGCGATCCTTGAACGTGTCACAGGACTTTGTTTCGAGAGCGGTGGACCTTGTAACACAATATTCCTATAATATGATGGAATTTCTATAAAATGAATAATATGGATGGAATATAAGTCCTCAAGGATAAATATTCTATTTAAATATTTTGGTCATTAGATTAAGCGAAAAATTTACGTATGGGACTGTGTATTGAAGACTGTTCGTGAATATTCATGTTTTACTGGATAGTATCGGAATTTAAGTTTTATTGCAAATACCCTAAAAACCTACTTGGTAATTGTGCTTTGCTTCCCCATTCTAAGAATATTTCAATTCAGATTTTCAGACAAAGTTATGGATATTTACACTAAATTTTGAAAACGAAAGTTTGAAAAAAAAATGTCACGTAAGTCTCTTATTTGCCTTGGGTGTCTTTTATCTGCCGACTGGTTTTCCTAATTAATTTGTAATCAGGTAATTATTCAAGTGCCCCATTGAAGCGCCTTCCACGGGATGAGGATATTATAAGGATGATCCCTGATTTTTGGCAGAACCTAATTCGAACTTCCGGTTCTCCGAAATCTTGTGGTTCGAATTGGCCCTTTTCTGGGAAAATGACCCATATTGCAGTAAGAGGCGCTTTTAAAAAATCCCAAACAAAGATTTTCCCGTGAATATTTCTGAATGAAACTTCTGGGTGACGCAAAACAGACAATCCTTAGAGGCTTCTCTTCTCGAAAATTTACTGCCCAACGCCGCAGGCTATTTAAGAGGCTAAACGAACAAAAGCTGATTCCAAAATTATATGGCGAATGTTGAATATTGTGTGAATGCATGAAATGGGAATTTTGAAAATAACGACAATGAATAATAAGAGAGTAAAATATTTATAGGCACAACTTTGTATCTCATTTTGAGTAATGATTTCCTGTTTCAATATACAGCGGTGAAGGAATCTACCTAATAAAAAAATACGTACTAAAGGTAATAAAATTCGATCATCTAGTTGGTAATGAATGGAAAAAACAATGAGTCAGTCGTGAAGTTTCCTTTACGTGATGTGCTCATGGCTCAGAGTCTAATTTGACTGACGTTATCACGGCTTATCTGTAGAACTTCATTATATATGTGGGTGGATACAGAATTTGACTTTAGTTCTACATGTTTTTCTGTCACTTAATATGTATATTTTCGGTAATACCCTATCTTCAACCACATACATATAAACTAGTAAATATACAATATATATTTTTCTTTATTTAGAAACTGAATCGGGGCGAAATATGCGATAGTGCAGTGATAAATCAACAACAAGTTCATCAAACTTCAAATCAACGAAAATTTAATCGTAGACTTTTTTTTAGAGGCTTCGTTTCCAAATTATATCACTTTTAACGAAAAACAAAAGAAAAACGTTGTTGTGTTTGTTTTTATCGCAGTAACCTAGTGATGTACTGAATGTGGATGTAAATGTTGGCACCATAAATCGGGCCATACATCGAGAATGGTTTGAGCAATGGACCTGGGGGGGCTCATTCGATTCCTCATGGAAAGTTATTCAAAAAGAGTCCAAATTTAGGCGTCCTTGACTTTTTTTGAGGTTTTCAGGGATTTTACAAAACTTTGACAACCCTTAAAGGGCACTTTAAATTAAGTGAGAGAGCTGGCTAAAGAATCGAGGCGTTGTCGGACCAACATGGATTTTTCCTGAAAATTTCAGATTTTTTGCTCCAGCCGTTTGGGGGAAAACGCGAGTAAGGCGTACGGCGTACGGTGGAAGGACGGAAAATCTTTTATTGCAGATATGGATTCTACACCCTTTGAAACGTAAACCATGAAATTTTCAGGGGGGGGGTTAGACATTTTTTTTTCAAGAGCGATTACAATGGTTTATTATTGAATAATAAACCAAAAGGTTGTGTTTCAGATAACACCCTTTTTCATTTCTGTAATACCCATCAACCCCCACCTCCTCCCCTCTTCTTTCTTTGATTCAGCGAGAAAAATTACGTAGTTATATCCCCTTCCCCCTTCAATTTCATCCAACACCAGAGGCATCATCTCATGCCAAAACGCTGATTTCGTTTGAAAAACTCACGTATTTCCACGTTCAAACCAATTTCTCCTTTAAAAATTGCTCTAAAATGAAAATTTAGTTGACCGATGAAATGTAGAGGTTTTCACTGCAGAGTCCATCCATTTTCCAGTAGATGGAAAAACATCACTCAATCAACATTGACATTTGTTTAACAAGCGGAGATTGACAAAAATTCAAGATTAGGCAATAAAAAATCATGTACGAAGTGACTTAGAAGAAAATGTCATAGAATGAAACTTGAAGAAAATTTAACGCTCTTTTAAACGGTGAATTTAAGTTGATTTATCCAGTGAATTGAGGGAGTTACGGCTAATTCAGTGATCTAAGGCCGAAAATACGAAACAAGAATTTGAAGTAGAATAGGCATAAAAGAAGCGGTCTCTGAAGATTGGTCGATCATACATTTATCATATACATATGAAATGCCTAGAAATAAAGTCAAATTTTGTATCCACCCACAAAAATAAGGTTCAAAGAGTATTTAGGACTCGTTCGACGATATTGTCAAGGCACTTTGTCGACCAACAGAAGTCGAGGTGGTTGTAGAGAGGGAGAGGCATTTCGACGAGTTTCTTCTCAGTCGAGAGAGCGGCGTACAGCGCCCGTACATCCAGAGGATGAGCGAGCCAATCAGCCGGGCCGTACAGAAGCGACACGGGCGTCGTTATGCGGTCCAGGGGGTACGGAGGCGGAGTTGGTTGCCCGTATAGCCGCTCGTTGGCTTCCGGCCCGTGATCGTACTGGTGGAACCAGAACTCACCGCTGATGCTCTGCGCGAAATGAGCCAACTGTTTGAGGGAAAGGCCGTTCCGTACGTGGCCGACCCACAAAGTGAAAAGCTGTGAGCGGAGCTCCTCGCAGGGGTAGCCCCAAAGAGAAGACAACACGTACGTCATGGACTCGTCGAGGACTTTAACTCGACCCTGGAACAGGTCGATGAATTTCGAAAATGTGTCCGTCGTGTCAAGCGTGATGTACGAAATCCCTGCCGCATTTGCGGCTTTATGGATTGTTTTGGATCTAACAGCCAGTTGTTTCAACAAAATGCTGCCCAAATGTTCCAAACTTGCGACAGGACCCAAAGCGAACATTGAAGACACTTTTTCGTTGTACTCAGGCCTCGTGGATGCCATAACAAAAAACACGCACGTCCCTTGCGAATGCCCAATGTACGTGAGGCGGTTTTGCTTCGTTTTCTCTAAAATATAATCAATCATCGATGGGAGGTCGTGATAACCCATTTCGTGCCAACTGAAGTCCCAGAATTTGGGGTTGTCGGAGTTCAGGGAGACGTGGGACCTGGAGTATATGTTGCCTCGGGTGTTGCCGAGCCAGACGTCGCAGCCCTCGTCGACGAGACGATACACCAAACCCCCGTTCATGACGACCCAGTCTGTGGAGGCGCAGCTGAGGCCGTGCTGGACCATCACCGGCTTCCGCCCCTCAAGGGATCTGACATCGGGCGATTTGACCCTGTGGAGCGTCAGGTTGTACCCGTCGTGGGTCGTCACTTTGTGGACGTCGCATTCGTAGCCTCGTCGTTTGACTTCCGTGACGGCGTCGAGCTCGTGATAGTGACGTCTGAAATTCGGGAAAACGGCTCGAGCCAACACGTTTCTTCCAACGGCCAACGCCATCGAGGAAAACTTTGTGAATCAAGATGTTAACGCTTGAGACCCTGTTTTCATGATCTGCAACAGACGATTTTAAAGAGAAATCAGAATTACGGTGTAAATGTTATCACACTGAGGACAGCTAGCAGGTACCCGATAAGGTAAATTATTTTTAAATAATTAAATTATTGGTAAACTAAATGTTAATCTAGGAGGTGTGAGACAACCCTAACGTAGGAACACACATTGCTGCATACAAGTCCGCAATATAGGAACAAATCAGTGAAAAAGACAGGTGTCTCTCTCTCTCTCTCTCTCTCTCTCTCTCTCTCTCTCTCTCTCTCTCTCTCTCTCTCTCTCTCTCTCTCTCTCTCTCTCTCTCTCTCTCTCTCTCTCTCTCTCTCTCTCTCTCTCTCTCTCTCTCTCTCTCTGTATGTCTGTTCGTATATGGGAGAAGAACTTTGCCGACGCTGATCAGCCGGTAATTCTTAACAGATTTGGTTCCTATTTCGCTCGATCCCAATTGGAATAGAATAGAGTGGAATATTAATTTATTGACAGAAAGAAAATTTTCTTCTGCCCACCAACCAAATAAGCTTATACGAACTAGAGGCTGGTAGAACTATTTAAGTCATTCTTCATGCAATAAACAAAATTCTTCAAATAATAAAAATAACAATAAAATCTACTGGTCAGTATCTTTGATTTTACTCAAAATATTCTTTCTAAAATGGGAAAAACTGTTGAAAGTGTCAGTGTTAGCTTTAGGGTGTGCAAAATAATTGCACAACTTTATTATAAGCATCATTTTTTGCACGTTCAGTACAAAGTTTAGGCAACTGAATATTTGACGAGTTTGCTGTACGAGTATGGGCGACACTGGTTCTATGCTCAGGATTAATACCATTTTTACGTACGAGCATACATGATTGAAATAAAAAAAAATTAAGTTGAGCACATCTAACAAACGAAGAAGCAGAATAGAAGGGAATCGTGAACTTTTCCGTAGGGCTATTTTCAATATGATATTCTGAGTAACATGCAAAGATTTTAGTAATGATTTAGTGGAACTACCCCGAACAAAAGCTACACCGTACTTGAACAAGAAAAAAACTAAGGCAATGTAAGTTGTTCTCAATTGCGACACAGACAAAATACACTGCCAAGGAGATTTCCCGTTACAATCAAAGTGACACCATTATAAAGTAGAAAATAAAGAAATCTTCAGATGAAAGTTATGGAGCTCAAGATTAGAGCTAAATTCATTGAAAAATGTGGAAACTACGGATGTTTCAAGAATTCACTATAGCGCATGCGCTGAGCCTACCGCTAATTATATTGAGATGAAATTCGTATGGGACCTCAACAGACCTTGACAAAACATGAGCTAAATGCATTAAAAATTGTGGTTATAACAAAGAAATGCGGACAGACAGACCGACAGACACGGAACCAAATTTGTTCAGAAGGCTATGAAACGCAAAATGCGAGTGGAAATTTTTATTTCGAATGACAAACAATTTTTAGCTCTCGAAAGTGAACACAAGGCACAAGAAAGTGAACACTCGGAAGCAAAATTACAAGCTTCCTTGAAAACATAGAACAATTTTCGCAATTTAGAAACCAAAGTTTGATATGGGGATTGAATTTCAAGTTATGGTCAAATTTAACTCCTAAATATTTGCGTTGATCGACCAAAGGTAAGAAATTACTATGGCCAGATTCTATACTATGAAAACAAGAAAAGTGATGAAAAGACACCTGAAGGCTTTGAGCAATCTCGATTAGAAAAATAAAATCTAATTAATGAGTTCCCCTCAAAATATAATCTATAGTCTTGACAAGAAATAAACTGCATTAATTAAGACTGGATTGTCTTTTCCTAGTTGTCCAACAAACTTTGGGAATTAAGCTGTTGCTGTGAGGAGGAGGAGTGGAGGGAGTAATAAAGGTATAACTGTCACTTCTCAACTATTTTGATTTTATTTTTATTGATTATTTGAAAAACATTTTTTCGATTCCAATTTTAGTGTAGGTTCCTAGTACTACATCAAACCTTGGACATTTTTAACTTTCTGGTACGAGGGGGAATGGTCAGATAAATAGACAAACCTAAGGAGCTATCATCTCATCCCAGTCCAACTCTTAAGTGAGGAATAGTGTTTCCATGTGAAAGCATCACGTTACCATAAAATGTATTGCTCATGATTTATCAAACGTATAAAAATAGGCATTCCTAATATTTTTCGTGAAAAAAATATTATTTTTAATAAAAAGTCTTATGTTACCTAGTTATTTTCTTATTTGATTTGAACCTGTCACGAGTGTCACCATGGATAGCTTTTGGTAGTTTAAACATGTCCAAGTAAATCGTAGCTTAGGACTCTAGTTTAGGACTTTTGGAGTGGTTTCCTGAGCTTAAAGGCGAGACAAAACTCCTTTTTGATTAAAATGTTCACAATTAAAAAAAAAGATACTAATACTGGATAAATTGATGACCGGCACTCACAGTTGTTGTCTTGAATATCTATACTCATTTTCCACATCAAATTTTGTTCAAAAAGTCGATCGAACATTCCGTCAAAATTTCGTCATAATGGGATGGAAACGGTAGGAATTAGGCTAGTTGTAAAAATTACATAGCTACCAATGAAACTATCGCGTTGAAATTGATAAACGATTATCACGTTTTCCCTAACCACTCTTGAAAATCGAGCGCTATCGGACATCGAGAACCGAAGAAAATGAAGCTTGGTTTGATTGATGGAGAGAAGCATATTTTTCATCTCCGGGATGTAAAGACAATGGTTCAACTACGAATACGTAGGCAGACCCGGCACCAGAAAGTGTTTAAAAAAGTCCTAAATTTCATTTTCACAGCTGAATGAGGGTTGGAGAACGCGTTTAACCATCAAATTAATAGGGTTTTCTTTTCAGAACTTTTCTCCTCCACCTATTTGAACAACTACTTCATTATAATTTGTAACATTTATTCGTTGTAATCGACACTTTTTCTGAAAATGTTCGCATCTCTATTTTGAAAAGTGAACGACAGAAATGTGTCATCGGAAATAATGACCTAAGTAAAGTTTCGTATGCACCTATGTGGATTCTACTGCTATTTCTGTAAATTAATTAATTAAGGACACTGATCAACGTGATTAGAAAAACAACAGGAGAGCAATAACAACCGCAATTAAGTAAGTAATGGAAATAAAATAGTAGATAAGAATTGACTTACCTTCGGTCGTGAGGAATGCAAATGTCCGTCTCGAAAGGTGATGACGAAGTAATCCGCGGAACAACTAATAGTTTGAACGTTGAATAAGTTGTAATATTCACCGGCTATTACTGTCTTTCAAGAAACTGGCACTTCATCGAAGAACAAAATAAACAGTGCGCTGCAGGAATGTGGAGGTTTTTGACTGTTGGTAACGTAACCTGCTCGGTGGGAGGTTGTCTGGAGGACAGCTGGCTACCAGCTGATCGGCTCGCCACCTCGCGCCGCCGTTGTCCCTCGTTCTTTTGAACTTCGCCTCGAAGCGGTTTTCCACATCTTCTTATTCATAGTGAGTTACTTCTTCAATCAAAACCTCAATACCTATTAGGTACTCGATTTATTGTAATTATTAAGAATTCGGACTTGGCATTTTTTGACATGGATATGTCTTTGCGACACTTTTGGTTTATTACTCAATAATAAACCATTGTAATCGCTCTTGAAAAAAAAAATGCTAACCCCCACTGAAAATTTCATGGTTTACGTTTCAAAGGGTGTAGAATCCATATCTGCAATAAAAAATTTTCCGTCCGTCCGCCGTACGCCTTACTCACGTTTTCCCCCAAACGGCTGGAGCAAAAAATCTGAAATTTTCAGGAAAAATCCACGTTGGTCCGACAACGCCTCGATTCTCTAGCCGACTCTCTCACTTAATTTAAAGTGCCCTTTAAGGGATGTCAAAGTTTTGTAAAATCCCTAAAAACCTCAAAAAAAGTCAAGGCGGCCTAAATTTGGACTTTTTTTGAAGAACATTCCTGATGTATGGCCCGATTTATGGTGCCAACATTTGCATCCACATTCACTACATCACTAGGTTACTGCGGTCAAAACAAAAACAACAGCGTTAAAACAGTGCATTGAGAAGAATTTTTTTGATTTTTTTTTTTTTTTTTTTTTTTTAATCGCAGTAACCATAGAAAATAGAATACTTTACTCTATGTTCTGTGGCAGTAACCTAGTGATGTAGTGAATGTGGATACTGGAGTGATCTCCTAAAAGGGTTTATAGCCGATACACGGGTTGAAGCATTCTGATATAAGTACATGTAAGATATTACATGCTCCGTCTTACGAAATTTAAAATTTTAAAATAGAATATTTTTTCATTGTAATCGCTCTTGAAAAAAACGCTGCAAATTCATTCACTGGGGTTTATTATTCAATGATTCTTGATTTGAATTTCTACTAAGCTTTGGAGTGTGCGTGTTTCACAAGTGATAGAGCGAATATTGAATTTCAGAAGGCACACAAATATGATCAACTGATCAATCCAAATAGGTATTTTGGTTGAGAACCGATTTAAGTGCTTTATGCATATCTCAAGAAATTCAATAATAGCTTCTCTATTACCTGTGAAACACGCACACTCCAAAGCTTAGTAGAAATTCAAATCATGAATCATTGAATAATAAACTCCGGTGAAAGAATTTGCAGCGTTTTTTTTTAATTTTTCTGCATAATCGTATTTTGCCCCACCTGACGGATTTGTGAGCTACTCGGAGGATGCGGACGGTCAGAATATTCAAAAAAGCATCTTACTCTGAATAATATATAAACTATAAAAGCCTCTCAATGTTACCTCCTCATCATTGAAGGAATATACATTGCGCCCCACATATTATGTTCGGTGAATATCTGTTTCTGACTTCCATTGTTCCTGAATACCCTCTGCTCCGCTCGGCTCCTCGTCATTGCGGGGCTGGCATGACAATGGAGGCAGGCGCTTCATACCAAGTTCTTGGAGAGCACCTAATGGAAACAACCACAGAAACAGATGTAAAAATACTGCCTGGAGAGAAGTGGGAATCTGCCTACTTCAACCATGTGTCTTTCCAAACTAAATATATCAGACCAAGGAATAATCACAGTCTTGCACTATGACTTCACCAACAAATTTTAGTTTATTATTCAATAATAAACCATTGTATTCGCTCTTGGAAAAAAAAAAATTCTAACCCCCCCTGAAAATTTTATGGTTTACGTTTCAAAGGGTGTACCTAGAATCCAAATGTGCAATAAAAAATTTCCCTCCGTCCGCCGTACGCACGATTTCTCCCAAACGGCTGGAGCAGAAAATCTTAAATTTTCAGGAAAAATCCATGTTGCTCGGACAACGCCCCAATTCTTGAGCCAGCTCTCTCACTTAATTTAAAGTGCCCTTTAAGGGTTGTCAAAGTTTTGTAAAATCCCTAAACACCTCAAAAAAAGTCGAAGCGGCCTAAATTTGGGCTCTTTTTGAAGAACTTCCCATGAGGAATCGAATGAGCCTCTCCCCAGGTCTGTTGCTCAACCCATTCCCGATGTATAGCCCGATTTTTGCTCCCAACATTTGAGTTTTTTTGGTTTATTATTGTATTTGTTTTGATCGCAGTAACCTAGTGAATGTGGATACTGGGGTGAACTCCTAAAAGGATTTGTTGCCGATACACGGGTTGAAGCATTCTGATATATGCATGAAACGCTGCAAATTCTTTCACTGGGTTTATTATTAAGTTTTATTCATTTGGCTTGCATTCATGATTTGAATGTCAACTAAGCTTTCTAGTGTGCGTGCTTCACAGGTGGTAGAGCGATTATCGAATATCAGGAGATATGCATGGAGCACGTAAATCGGTTCTCAACCAAAATACCTATTTGGATGGATCAGTTGATCATATTTGTGTGCCTCCTGAAATTCAGCATTTTCTCCCAAATAGAGAAAACGTGCGCACGTTTTTTTTGTGTGTGTGTGTGGGGGGGGGGGGGGGTATCGACGTTCAATAAAAAAACGCTGCAAATTCTTTCACTGGGGTTTATTATTCAATTAGCTTGCGTTCATGATTTGAATTTCTACTAAGCTTTGGAGTGTTTCACAGGTGATAGAGAGATTATTGAATTTCCTGAAATTCAATAATCGCTCTATCACCTGTGAAACACGCACACTCCAAAGCTTCAAATCATGAAAGCAAGCCTATTGAATAATAAACCTCAGTGAAACAATTTGCAGCGTTTTAAAAGATTTTCATTTCCAAAAAAACTTTTCAATGCACTCATCCTTTGAATTTGAAATATCGATTTTATGTGCAAAACAATTCGCACATAATATTGAATAATATCATATTATGATATCCTTCATTAAAATGAAATGTAAATTATATCATCATATTTTATTGAAATTCCGAAATATGACTGTTCAAAGTCATATTTTTGGGTTACAGTATTTTTCCAGTCGGAATTTTCCTCGTGCAGAGAAACAATAAGGCACGTTTCGTACATGCCTGGAGCTCAAGAAGCGCTCCTGATGGGACGCAAATATGCCTGGTAATACATTGTTCAATTTGTGTCGGGTCCACTGTTCATATGAAAGTTGGGTAAAGTCAATGGAGTGAATGACTCTCAAACCAATTTTCATCCATACCGGTAATACACCTCTGGGATATCACTCGATTTCAAAAAGAGCTCCTGATTGGCTAAGTACTTAAATACGTCATACTTCGTCGACTAATTTGACTGTGCCCACTGTTCATATCAACTTGTTGGCAATTTAATATACTTTACAATTAATGTCAATTAGGTGTGTTTTACAAGGATCAAGAAGTTTACCTTTCTTATATGACTGGGGCTCACGAAAGTCGCCTGATTCGCAAAAAATAACTCGTATGTATACTTCGACTAATTTTTTCTACTGTTCAAATCAAATGGGCTAATTTAACGTTGTGAATGACTTTCCAAATAATGTTCATTAGTTGTGTTATAAAAGTTTCACATAGTTAATGCACCTTTTGCACATGCCAGAAGCTTACGACGGGCTAAAAATATGCCGCATGCTACGTTGAGTAACTTGTTTATGTCCGCTGTACAAATCACCTTGGACTAATTTAATTCATGAGGTGGGTTCAAAGATTTACAGTTAACACACCGCCGAGCATGTCTGGAGCTTGTACTACGTTGACTAATTGTTTGTTCCCACTGTTCAAATTACATTTGGCTAATTGAATGTATTGAATGGCTCTCGAAATAATGTTCATTTAGGTGGCCGTTACAAAGGTTCATAAAGTTAATGCACCTTTCGCACACGGCGCTTATCGGACACTACGCTCTTGTTCATCCCCGGTAGCATTAGCGAAGAAAAATTGCATCCGCTGCACCCTGTGCCACACCGACACGCATATTAGTTCGAAACAACGTAATTACCGATGGAAAAAATATGAAGGAAGAACAACAAAAAAATTGCAAAAAAGCCCTTCGTACTGTAATGCGCCTCTCGCCGCCCTTGGATTTCAATAAACCCTTTTCCATTTTTCACGAGAGCGGTGAGGGGTATTAAAAAATATACGAGGCTGTGGAAGAGTAGGGGAGAGGGGGGGTCGTCGATACGAATTCAAGAGCATTAGTTTAATGCGAGCTGGGTTATTTTTCATGGACAGAAGGAGAGGCGCCGCGTGGAAGGGACTAATGATGCAGACATGGATATTAAAATTGGGCACACATGGGGTTGACATCGGCTCCCTCAGCTCTCGAGATATTTTTGCCCCCTCCCCTCTCTCCAGCTCTCCTCGCCCCTCAATCGCCCCTCCCGGTTCAGTTTATATTCAGTTTTGTTCGTAAATTAACCTCAATGATATCGATGATTATGTTTCCAATCAGTGTTTTGATCCTTTCATGAATATGTGAGGAGAGAAAATAATTTTTCATCAACAATTCTAGAACATACGTAAACATGAATAAATTAGTCATGTTAAATAAGTATATAGGGTGTTACAATTTGTGACGGTCACAGGCCAGGAGAAAATTCTACCGAAAATTTCTGATCGAAAATGCCTCATATCAATTTTTTTACACCCTTGGAAATGCGTTTTTTTTCAATTTCAAGATTTTTCTCGTTTTACCGCATTAAAACGGCCATATCTCCCACATTTCAAATTTCAAATCTGAACCCACTATTGAAAAGAGCGTTAAATTTCCTATCGCCCTCGTGGGCAACCAGCTTTTTTGAGCTGGCGAAACGGGTGAAAAAATCAGCTTGAAAAGGGCACGTTGTCAAATCGTGGAGATCTCGACTTTCTTCAAACGCTTTTGAGTCCCTGTAACAAGGCATGCGAATTTTAGCCTGTAGTGCTAAAAGATGCTCCATATCTCTATGCTGGAAATCTAGGCTTTCCAGCAATCTAACCAGATTTGAAATTCCGTGTAGCTTTCCGGGAGAAAATTGCTCTTCAAGTAAGAAAAATGTTTTTTTACTGGATACTCCAGTTTTTCATCATGCGTTGATGCGTCTGGTGAAAAAATAATCCGTACTCAGATGTTTTTTTTTTTTTTTTTTAATTATTAATGAAGCATTGTAATAAATTATACATTTTTACTGTAAATATTGTTCAAAATGCCCACCATTCAATCTATGACCCCCTTCTATCAATGAGCGACGCAGATTTGTACACAAAGGAGTCAGAGTCCGACGGGCTGTTCCAAAAAAAACCTCTGCACTTACCATTGCTTTTTTTTTCTAAATACAGATGAACCGAAACCCGCATTGTGAGTAACAGACAGATACACGACACAGCATTCACGTAAACATCATACTTTAGTTACCTGAGGAAATACGCCTTTATTGAGAACCCGCCTGTTAAGGAATCGCCGTCGATATTCTCTCACAGCTTCACGGGCATTTAGTTTTGTGTACCCATGCAAAAGCATCATGTCAGCGTATTCCACGTTGGTGAATGACACAGGCATTGAAGGTACTGATGCGAACAACGAAAAGCAACTAATTATCACAGAGGTTTTTTTGGAACAGCGGACTCTGACTCTTTCGTGTACAAATCTGCGTCGCTCATTGATAGAAGGGCGTCATAGATTGAATGGTGGGCATTTTGAACAGTAAAAATGTACAATTTATTAAAATGCTTCATTAATCATTTAGAAAAAAAAAAATCTGAGTGCGATTTTTTTTTTCACCAGACGAGTCAACGCATGGAGAAAAACAGGAGTATCCCTTTGAGATTGCAGATGTCACACATTCTCATGTCTAGATACCGTAGTACATCTAGACAACTTCATATAAGGTGGAAATACCATTACCAAGAGGTTGTGCAATGCGGTTACATTTTTCGGGCTATTGGCCTGTCAGTTGAAGTGAAATACCGCGCTAGGCGGAGGGACAAAAACCATTAAAGTTAATAGGGACAAGAATAAAAAAAAGAGGGGAAAAAATACAAGTTTTCTGACAAAGCTATCGGTTTAACTTGGGGGTGAACCAGGTCACGTGAGTTAGAGGTGCAGCGGGGGGGGGGGGGGGTAAAGGACCCCGGTGGTATTATAAAGATATGTCGACAATCTCGAGAATCTCCTAAACGTTACGGGGAAGGGCGCGACGCTGCGGTCAACCTGCATTAAAATTCCATATCTGGGCGAAGGCAGGCGGGCTGAGAGGCGGCGAGGGTGTTTTTTCCCTCTACACCCCAGATCCGCAGACCTCTTATCTGTGCGTATGGAAGAGACCGGGGGGGATTTTATAATTGTCGGAGCCCACAACCTGAAGGGGGTTGAAGCTCCGCTCGGAGTATGAAGAATTCATAGGAATCAGATAGCGGAAACCCGACTATTGCGCTTTCCGGCCCCTTAATTAACCCCCTTTTTTCCTCTACGAGACCTTTGGGGCCCCCGCGATGAACTAATTTGTTCACGGGCCCCTCGAATTAGACTCTGGAGGGGCTAATAAGGTGCATCTTTCAGGCAGCCTAAAGAGTTCTGATGAGAGTGCTGATGAACACCGCACATAACTCACAATTTTAAGAACCCACATGAGGCTGCTTCTAATTACTAATTTCTCTTAAAAAACAAAAAAAAAACTAATGATTTTCTAGATTAATTGTTTTTAAAATAATTAATCTTTATAATAGATCTAGAGAAAACAGTTTACCTTTCCCTCTAAAGTGGTTGGTTTGCGTTGACCACCGCACAGTGGGGCGAAAGACCAATTTAGGTGGACAAAATCCGGGTCAAAATTTCATAGTTCCTTATAGTAGGTAACAATGTAGTAGACAAGTTAGAGATCACCAAACATAACATTTACCCGATAAAGCTGTAGGGACCACTTGAGGAGGTGTAGAACTAATGAACATTGCTGGTTTTGAGAAGGAACAGGTTAATCGCAATAAAAATGGAGTAAGATAGAACGTTGTCTATATTTCCACGAAAGTAAAGGGTTAAACAGTTAAATGGATTTCATCATCAGTACCTAACAAACATGAAACATGAACAGTTCATGTTTGTTACTGATGACGACCTAACCGTCGTTAGGGTTTAACTGTGTTCTCATTATTTTCGTGGAAATTTATTTCCAGTATTTCAGAACGTTCTATTTTACTCCGTTTTTATTGACTTGGACATGTTTAAAGTACCAAAAACCATCCATGGTAACACTCGTGACAGGTTCAAATCAAAAAGAAAACAACTAGACAAAAAACGACTTTTTATTAAAAATACACTTTTAACTGTGTAACTCTTTACTTTCGTGGAAATATAGACAACGTTCTGTCTTACTCAGTTTTTATTGAAATGGGTTTCCACAACTTCGTCGCGAGTGACTTGGTCCGTAAGGTAAATCGCAGTGAAATTGAATGAAAGTGTATTAGGTTGTTATTTGGCTTTCGTTCCTCGTTAAAGTAACCTCTTCTCTACCAGTTGGATATAATGGAGACAGTTAAGCGACCAAATAATTTTTTTCGGTTGATAATATATTGGTTCAAAAGCGCGCAGCCCTTCTTTGGCAGTGTAAGCACTACGCAAATATTAGAAAGTGGAGAAGAAGTGATATTACACCCCGGGGTTCCAAAGTAATTTTTTTGCGTTTTTAGTCCTTTTTCGACTCCTTGCGTTTCCTGGTTTTTAACTTTCGTTGCCGTTTCTTGGATTTTTTTTTGCAACTTTGAAGATTTGACAGGTATTGTTTTAGAAAATGTGCTCCCGATCATAAAGAGACAACTAGAGACAATTACTGGTATTTCCGAGACCATGATCGCTAAATTTAGAGTGATCCTTCAAACTATGTCTTCAGGGTATGAACTAAATTATGGAAAGTTTGAAAAATATTGAGAAAAAGCTACAACCCTCTTTTACTCTTTACTCTTGGTATGGCATGACCCCAACCGTTCACAAAATATTGGAGCTTACCTAGTTCTCAAATTATTTGCTCGACCAAGAGGTCCTGGGTTTGTTGAAATGCGCATTTCTTTCTGAACAACTGAACAAGGAGTAGTTACCATTGTGTGCTCGTTGTGGTAGATAAAATTCCCCAGGTTTCAAGTTTCGGTCAGGCGCTACTAAACTGTTGGATATACTACGAAGCTCGATGGTACAGAAGCTATTTTGTCGGGGGATCGCAAATGCAGCGCTATCTGCAGGCGGATTGCTGGTGACAAAGATGGTTCTTTCCCTGTACCCGATGACATAGGTGGTTCTTTCCCTGTTTAGCGAAACTTTGAGTGCAATTCCAACCCTGACTGAACTGGCTTTTCCCTGTTTTGATAGACCGTTGGAAAGTACTGTTCATTCTGATTCCAACGTATCAAACTCATTTTCGAAAAAAAGTGACAAAGCTGGTTTTTCTCCTGTACCCTTCAGATGAGGAGCAGGCTTAAAGTAGGCTGTAGGTAGGCATTCCAGTGACTCACGACTATCACTTGCTCTGACTGAACTCGTTGTTGCCCCTGTTAATCTCAACATCGGCCCCCGAAAATTGTCGCCCCCACCCCGGCTCAAACGCGTAAAACGACCAACCCGCCAACACCAGCCTGTCGTTTTAAACGCTCGACGAACCCCCGTATTTCCGGATGGAACTGAAAACGCTGGGGATGGGAAAACGGCCTTTCCTCCGGGTCCTGACGGCGGATTGACTCAATGTGCCAGTATGTAAGGTATGCCAGGAATGGGACCGCCCCTTCCTCTCGAATTTTAATTTAACTTCTCACCCCTTCCCCGCCATCAGACTCGCTCGTAAACTAGACAAAAGGGTAGCACGCAAATTGAGCTTCGCGCGTGAAACCCAACTCTTCCTTCTCCCCTTTTTCACTAATTAATTTATACTTTTACGTCCTTTTTATGACTTGCCGTCTCCAAATTAAACACGTTTTAAACCGGGATGAAAAATAATTAGGCGCATCCCGGCTGAGCTCAAAGGGTAAATTACGTCTTGCAACATGACGAAGTAACAAGGCTGAGTAACTAAGGTAATATTTCTCAAGCGGCATAAACCAGATGCCGAGGAGGTTGAAGTGTGGAAATTAACTCGTGAAAAATTGCTGGAAGTCTTGCTTCCACAACTACGTACAATTGATCGATTAAACGTATTCCATTCCTAACAATATCAATCTACAAAATAATCAGAGGGAGAAGTTATCAAGGAATGTATGACAGAAGTGTGGAGCCCTGAATAGGAAATTTAATTTGAAAAAATTAGTTTGTCAAGAACAACCGTTGTTATACTACGTATAGTAATAATCGCTAATGAAATAAAAACAACGATGGTATGGTTGGTTTTGAATAATTTTAAAAACTGTTATTCAAGATAAGAAAACTCACTCATAAAATCTAAACTAGAATGAGTGGAGTACTGCGATTTCTACAAAAAAATACTTCAAAGAAGACCATTTTCCGGAGCCTGAAACATTTTCAAAACATTGATTCGTGCGTTTGGCAGTACTTATAAATGCGAACAGTTCTTTTCGTTGATGAAAGTTAATAAATCAAAACATTGTACTAGGCTGATAGATAAATAAATAAATAAAACAAAATTAAAATTAAAAAAAATTGAAACTTGATCAATTTTCTTGTTTCTAATCAATCACCGTGGTTCTCTCGGCATATTACCTAAGTGAGCACGCATGATCTTGAACCGTACTGCTGCTACGGCAATTTGATAAAATAAACTTTTGTAGGGAGTGAGGTGCATACTACTTTTTTCCCCTCTTGGGCCTCCAACCTCCATGGGAATCTCCGCTCAGGTGTTTCAATTTAGGTGAGTGGAAAATCACTAACTAGCTTAATTTTAGCTACAGTAAATACTAAGATTTCCTTGCCAAAATCTCTCTTGCTACAATTTGAGGGGCTATTGCCTGGATATTGTAGGGAGTGAGGTTATAGCCTTTTACAGCCTTTACAGGCCACAAATCAATTGAAACTGGTTGAACCAAAATGTTGCCAATGGGCTTCCAACAACAACACTAATTGTCAACAAGTTTCACTTGCCACAGTCAGAATGTTATTGGTGTGGGGTGTGGCAGTTAAAAAACTGCTGCCTCCAGGGATGGTTTTCCCGGCAGAACTAACTGGGAAGGTCAAGGAAAAATCCAACCACCCGCGTTGGGACCATCTAGAATAAGGGATGTCAACAGAAGCAACTTCATTAACACCCTTCCCACCTGTTAGGGGCTACTTTTCAAAACATTTTAGAGAGTTAGGAAAAACCGTGTGACACCGAAATAATGGGCTGATAAAGCTACTTGATTTGATCCAATTTTTCTTCCTGAGGCGGATATCCATTGTAGATGGTGTGTTCATTTATAGTGTTAGTGGATATAACAGCCCCAATAAATATTTCGCTGAGTAGTGACGATGGAAGTTGTACACCTCTGGTTAGTGACAGCTGTAGGGAGTGAGACTTACGGACTTTGGTATTTTCTCCTGGGTCTTGTAGGCACAACTTTTACATACTTTCCCATGGAACATGTACATCCACATAGGAGAACATTTTAAAACACTTACAAAACTGTATTTAGTTGAGATTTGACGGCAATACTGATCAGTGACATAAATGTGATTGCAATTTTGAAATGACCCATTAATTGAAAATTTTGTTTGAACTGCACTGACAATTATTTGGTGCTACCAACAAAACAATTCAAAATCCCCTTCTGGTGTCCATAGAGCGAACCGGCGTTTCCTATTTCATCAGGTAGGGCGCATTGTCGGCGGTCATTATTTTATTGGGAGTTTTACGGGAATGTCATTTTTATATTTTGATTTGGATATTTCAACGCTTTGATTTCGACGTTTTCAATTGACTGGAAGTTACTTCTAGAACTCAGTCCCAACTAAACCCCAATTGGGGTTTTTGACCAAAATTTCATCAAGTTTGGCTACGTATTTTCGGAGAAACCGGCGTACAGATGCTTTATGGACAAAAGCGACGAAAAAATAGCTGGTGGAATGAAAGAAAGGAGCTTAAAAATAGCTGAATAAGCCAAATCTCTTGAAATTGATGTTGGAGCCTGGAGCAACGTGAGAAGAATAGATTGAAGGACTCAAACCTCATCAGCTGAATGAGCTGACTTGCTTGCGAGGAAGAAGGAACCTTAAATTCAATGGAAAGCCTTTCTGGTACAAGACACGAATGAAACAACTGAATCCATCCAGATCAGATTTTGTGTTTAAAAAAACGGCTGTTGAAATTCTTCGTCAAGCGGCTTCCTCACTTTCCTCGAAATACAACGGACTGCTTTGTGTACTTGGAGGCAGGATCTTTACATTTCAAGCACCTAAAAAAGTCGCGAGTAAGCCAGCAGGCCGATATCCGCTTAAGGTGGCTGGGGAGATGGCTGCCTGCTGGGTTTTCAGGAATGGATTCGTTTCAAATTGTGTAAGAAGCATGCGTGTGCCTTTGAGCTCACATTCGAGCGCAGTGGAGTGCTGAAGAATTCACTGGAGACGCTGCAGATGGAATACCTGGATGGCAGACACCAGGGCCAAAGCTTTTGCCTCCCAGAAAAGGATATACCGTCTTCTGGATCACGATGTGAGGAGCATTGACCTGACGGCCAAAACTCAGAAGGCACCAGTTTGTGCTTAGATGGGTATGCAGGGTCCGAGGTGACCTTTTGAAGCTTAATGGCCGTCCATATTCGCCAGCTTTGAACGAAACAGATTCACTCTGTAGTGCAGGGGCGCCAGAGGACTTTTTTTTTTTTTTTTTTTTTTGAGACTGCCCAATGCTGGGCGAATTCAGAGCCTCGAGTTTTGACACCATCATAAACATCCTCAACCGAATAAACTGGCTTCCACCTGCCAAGTTCTTGATCTGGTTTACCTTTTCAATTTTGATTATCAAATGTAATATGGATGCATTAATAATAAGTACCGATACCTATATTCGATGATTAACCAATGCAGAACTCTGACAGACGGCCGTAGCTCAATGTCATTTCACGTATTAAATCAATGTTTATGTTGTTTTTAGAATTTCTGAAATATTCACATGTATTTTCTTCTTCTTCCATACAGATCGGTGAGCTAGAATCATTCAAAGTCAGTTATCGATAGGAGGCAGATGTACCGTTTAGGCTCTTTGTTAGCTCTTTGTTATAAGCTTCGTACACATTTTATATTTATGTGTGTTATTACCGGAACTTTTCGTGATGATTGTTCTTCTTGAATTGAACTTATCAGTTCAGCAACCCGTTCAGCTAATCCATTCAAGGGTCCGCCCGTTTCTCGCAAGTTTCAGAAATGCGCTTTATTGGATTCATCCGACTGCTGAACCGTGAACTCTCAAACAAAGACCAATTACAACCGGGAGGGTGCGGAAGGTGTGGGATATTGTCGAGGGGACTCGGAGGGCGTTACAATATTATGGTATTTGCTTAGCTCCGAGAGTTGTGACGAAGTGAGGGGGATATCAAGCGAAATGCCGGCGTTCCGTTATGCCACCCCCTCACACCGCCCCTCCCTGGAAACGTCTGTCTCTCCTCTCGACGGTGGATGTTGACAATCGGGATTTCGCTGTTTGGACGACGACTCTTGTCAATCACCCGTAACAATGACGTCCTTATTGAGAATGAAGAGCCAATAAAGAACTTGGTCAACGTAAGGCACCCAATTAAGGATTAATTGGTAACAATATTAACGGCAGATAGCTTGTCGGAGCTCGTGATGTCATTTCAAAGGCAGGAGCCCTTCGAAACATTGTCTAACTGTACGAATAAATGGAGTGATTGACCCAACAGTTCGGAAGCGGCTTTTTACGATCTTAGTACGCCAACACTCTGTTTCAAAAAGTGTTATTCAATAGCTTCGATTTTCTAAAGCGTTTCTGAGCACAACTTGAGGAAAATAAAGGTAGGCATGTTCAACTATTACAAACTATAAAATATACCTAATAATAAAAATTGACATTGACGCTGAATGGATAGATGACTGAAGTGATAAATAATTGTTATGGTCAAAAACTCCCGGAGTTATGCTTGTGGCAAGGATTTCACGTTTGCGCATGCGCAGAGGCTACTATTGATCCGGGGGTCATGAAACTCATAGGGGACCATCTACACATCAAACCGAACAATACTAAAAATTCCTGAAAAATTCATCGAAATTGGTCAAGAACTCCCGGAGTTATGCGCGTAACAAGGATTTCGTTTGCGCATGCGCAGAGACTACTATTGATTCGGGGGTCATGAAACTTATAGGGGACCAGCTATCTTGGGGAGACACTTTTCCATCGATACTGAATTCATTTTGAGTAGCGCAGAGAACAATACTAAAAACGAATGCAAATTCTTTCACTGGGGTTTATTATTCAATTGGCTTGCGTTCATGATTTGAATTTCTACTAAGCTTTGGAGTGTGCGCGTTTCACAGGATAGAGCGATTATTGAATTTCAGGAGATATGCATGGAGCACGTAAATCTGTTCTCAACCAAAATACCTATTTGGATTGATCAGTTGATCATATTTGTGTGCCTCCTAAAATTCAATAATCGCCCTATCCTGTGAAACACGCAGACTCCAAAGCTTAGTAGAAATTCAAATCATGAACGCAAGCCAATTGAATAATAAACCCCAGTGAAAGAATTTGCAGCGTTTTTTTATTGAACCTCAATACCACCCCACAATAAAAACATCTATAATTTATCAAGTCCTTTGGCACTCGTATTGCGTTAAAACTTCCCCAAATCCAAATTTAAACGATGTAGCCAAAGGTAGACAGATGTAGAGGAGGCACACAAATATCATCAACTGATCAATCCAAATAGGTGTTTTGGATGAGAACCGATTTACGTGGTCCATGCATATCTCCTGAAATTCAATAATCGCTCTATCCCCTGTAAAACACGCACACTCCGAAGCTTAGTAAGATTCAAATCATGAACGCAAGCCAATTGAATAATAAACCCCAGTGAAAGAATACTTATTTACCCCAGTAATAATATTGAATAATAAACCCCAGGAATAATATTGAATAAAATTTACCTATATATTATCAGCGTTTCATGCATATCAGAATGCTTCAACCCGTGTATCGGCTACTAACTACACTACAAGTATTCACATCGGCTATCACTCCAGTATCCACATTCAATACAACTCGACGCTATCGGCCGGACATCACTAGGTTACAAACAAACAATAATAAACCAAAAAACGCAAATGTTGGCACCATAAATCGGGCCATACATCGGGAATGGTTTGACCTACGGACCTGGGGAGGGGCTCATTCGATTCCAGACGGTATGTTCTTAAAAGTAAGTTCACATTCATGCCGCTTGGACTTGTTTTGAGGTTTCTAGGGATTTTACAAAACTTTGACAGCCCTTAAAGGGCACGTTAAATTGAGTGAGAGAGCTGGCTCAAGAATTGGGGCGTCGTTGGACCAAAATGGATTTTTCCTGAAAATTTCAGATTTTTTGCTCCAGCCGTTTGGGAGAAATCGTGCGTACGGCGTACGGCGGATGGACGGAAAATGTTGTATTGCAGATTCGGATTCAACACCCTTTGAAACGTAAACCATGAAATTTTCAGGGGGGTTATAATTTTTTTTTCCAGAGCGATTACAATGGTTTATTATTGAATAATAAACCAAAATCAATATAACAAAACCTGAAAGATCCCTTGGAATGATCTATTTTTTGTTGCTGAAGTTTTTTCAATAGGTCAAATATATGCTAAATCATCCCTTTATGATTTACATAAACACCCTAGTGAATTCCAATACAATAACAGCTTCAGTAGTGCGTACTCGTTCTGTCTACAACCTGTCCTGTTGTTCATATTCCGCTATCAAGGTTAAAATATACTTCACGCCACCTCCTTTATTGTTTACCTATTTTGATGAGAATATTACCTGCTAGCATAAAAATCCCATCTATTCATTCTAGAGCAATATATTATTTAAAAAACTGTTTTCAGCTGGCTACTATCACAAGGATATCAAGCGTGAGAAAATTTGTTCAGTAGTATCTATATACACAGATTCATAGAACAAGAATACATTCGACATACCTATCATAGATTTACTGTAAATTTTAGATAAAATTCACTATAGCAACAAATTCGTTTGATTCTCGCACTGATAGTCATTGGTGTTAAATTTGAAGGGATTTAAATTTATTGAAATTCGTCCCATAGGCGCACAGTATATTAGGGACTCATAAGTCTGCTCCCTCACCTAGCACAGAACTGCGTTTTTTGGTGGGGTAGTTCCTGGTTCTAAGGATAGTAATGTATATTATGTGACAGAGTATGGTAATTTACTTTGTTACCATGTATACTTTATGAAGGAATATATTAATTCCATTTCAATGTACGACAGACTACGTCTAATATACAAAGATAAGTCATTTACGTAGAGGGGATATCTAATAGAGGAATAATGAACATCTTTGTAATAAATTTCAGCGTTTTATTATGATGTTGAGACTTATAAGAGAAAGAATGTTCAGTGAGTGTTGGACGGTAAAGACTGATAACTCAATCACTCAATCAGCTGATTCCGCTCAAACCGCAACCGGCCGACGCCCAACAGCTTGACAGTTGGTTTCGAGAGACGCACTAGCCCAGTACGAGGGTCTCATCCTGCTGGAGACACGGAATTGAAATCCTGGTGACAATCGCCGTGGAGGCGCCTTATCAGTCCGTTATCGCGTCATACGTTTATCTGTCGAGAGCCTCTCGTGAACGGGGCCTGGAGCTCATATTCGAGTCGGACGTGAGTCAACCGAGACGACCGAGTTTCCCGTGAAAATGCGCTACTTGTTGGGTTACACCCTCGTTGGCGGCCTGTCAACGGCGGCCTTCTTCATCACCTTGTTCTACATGATCATCCTCGGAAAAGGTAATTTCAATCAACTTTCCGTTAACATCCAACACAACTTTGTTCTCTACCTTGAAGGGACTAAATCATCATGGATATCGCTGGTTTTATCCTCGTTATAACTATGCATGTTGTGGTTAGAGTTCTGAATTATAAGTGAAAACAAGGTGGGCGTGGCACATAGCTCCTTCGCCCTGGTAACATGAATGCATAGATCTTTGAAAAGTTTTAAATAATCTTTAAAGTTGTACGATATAGGCTAGTTACAACGAGCCAGGGTCAGAAAAGACTTGGTCCCGCAAACATCAACGCCTTCCAAAGGTAAATCGAAATGTATTGCGTTTCTGTCCAGCTGAATGATGATGTACTTTCCTCCCCCGATTACCCCGAAAACTTGAGGGTAATCAAACTACTAGAACTTGACAAAATTGTGCTTGGTAGATTTTACTTTTGTTCACAAGCAGATTTTCTTTTAATTTCTGAGTAATGAAAGTTACACCCTTAGCCAATTTCTACCCACTCGGATGCGAACTGTGGGAAAAGGGTTGTTACGAGAATTTCAAATTAGCTTATGCATTGTAGCTAATGACAGTTTCAGTGTTGAAATAGATTTCATATAATCAAATATTTTTTTCCGACTACCCATAAAAGTTTGGGAGAGATTAGTCTAGCAGAACTTGATGACTTTTACTTTGGCGCAGGCGCAGAATGAAGTATTGTTTTGGATGTATATGTGGATATTGCTTCGAAAGGATTAGCGGACAAGAAAATCAGGGTTGGAGTATTTTTTTCTTTCTAGGTCATTTCTAAAAAATCTATCTAGATCGGATAAAAACTGTTGGAATGAAGCTTTTTACAAGGAACTGCGGATACAAGCAGACAGATACGATTAAAAGTTGTTCCGAATGGCCTAGAACGCAAATCGCGAATAGAAAAGTATGATTTTGGGGAAACATATTTTTTTTCGCGAACACTGAAAACAAGGTTTTTCCAATTTATTATGCATATTTGAGGCAATCTTCCAAGCCAATCTATGCTACCTATACAGTGGCTTGGAAGTTTGCCTCGAATAATCATACAAAATTAGAAATAAACGCAAAAGATCCCGCCATTTTTCAAAGGCGTGCAAATACCCCGCTAATATTCAGAAAATCATTAAACGCATCATACATCCGTCATTTAGACGTAGATAATCGAAATAGACAGTCAAGTCTCTAGTACTCACATATTTTAATCAAGTAAAACGCTTATCAAATTCAACGTCGGCGAGGGAATGAGGCGCCTCGATAAATGTATCACCTACCTCGCCAATTTCCATTTCATTTGTGGATAATGTAGTAGGTATTCATCAAACAGCTTTTTGCGTAAACGATATTCGCTCACTAGTTCCAACGAGTGCCGTTTTGTAGGACCAATGATAATCTACGTTAGATTGTGCTCGTTGATGGTTGCGATGTAATGGTTCCATCGTTTGGTCACTGAGGTTCCGAAGCAACGAATGGTAAAATGTTAAGACATAATCATCACCACTCGCAGGACTGTCACAGTTAGTAAACAATATGGTTCCATCGGGTGGTCACTGAGGTTCCGAATGTCCAGGGGTTAACGTAACAAGATTAAGTAAAACAACAGCTTTCAAATGAGTGGTGAACGAGTTTTGTACGATCACAAATGTCGAAGATAATGATCCGTAGCAACGAATCGGTTGTAAGCGAAAACCATCAGAAATATTTTCGTGACTCTGTCCGCGTTACATTTTCGAGTTTATGTAGCAAAGTAAAGACATAAAATGTCAAAAAAGTTTAATCAACTGGGTTAAATTGAACAGTTATAGCTTAGTGCTATTTTAATTAGTGTCTAGACATGGGGCTCGCCAGCCACCTGTATTAAAACCTTCAATCAGACTACTGAAACTATATTGACTCCAGAAGTCGGAATGTATGAATGAATGAAAAATACATGTTTATTAAGTAATTACGAGGAAAAAGGAAATACATCTCAATCTTTAAATCCATGCTTATAGATGTAGATCTGTCTAAACTTTGTTGTATACAATAAACTTTGGTATTTTTTTTTTTTTTTTTTTTAATCAATGCCCTGTATAATTTAGTCCATAAAGTAATTATGATTCACCGCTTAAATTCCTCGATCAACATTCTTCTGTACTTGTTAGCCACACTTTCATACATAACGCGGCCAGACTTGACCGTGGGGGTCGAGGTGAGGGATCCTTTACTCCTTGAGCACAGGGCAAATTGCGAGAAAATGAACGCCATCCCCATCAAATTGCACACCGCACATCTGGGAAGACACTGATCAGAGGAGTCATATCGTGAGCAATTAAGCATCATCAAAGAGCCTCTAAACCTCAACACCCACCTCAAGACACACAGAGGGTTCTGTTGACACTCCTTAAAAAGGTCTCCAGGTTTCAACCGGTAGTCAAGCTGTCTGTAGATCGACTACTGTGCTCTCATTACAGTCTCATCATACGCATTGCGAACTGTAGAGATCAAGCCACCCAGTTGAGTTGGCCAAGCATCCACATCATTCAGATTGATGCTCAACTGGGAACCAGTATTCTCAGCTAGACCATGCAAAGCAGCGTACCAGGAATAACCGAAAAGCACGGTTTCCTCCGCCACCAAACGCGGATGTCGGTGCCCTGCCAACTTCACGGCTCCTAGAATCTATATGAAGCGCAAAACCAGGGTATGAAAAAACAGCATCTCGAGACCTGTCTCCCAATACAAAAAATAGTCAGGGGCGTTTTCCGGCAGCCCAAATTTCATGGAAGAGCAGCTGAACCTCTTCATTTCAGATCTGTGTTATGGTGTAAGATTTGGTTCGGCATAAGTACAGAGTGGTTGAGCAGGTTCAGAAGGTAGAACGTCGGTCACCTATTATCCATAATCAGATTGGATTAATCAATAAATTCAAATGAGTGGATTTTTATTTCTTCTGATTATCACACATCATGTCGGATTTTGAATGAAAATAAACCTTCAGGTTATCACACTTCAGACAGAATAAAATACTTAAAAATAAAAGTTTGTCTTTTAATGCGAAATCTGAAAAGGTTGACATGCTATATTGAGTCTAGACTAACTTGTAGGCTAATTATCATCAATTATTTGATTAATTAAATATTTTATACAGGTGATATCTGAAGACTTCACTTTGAGCCTAAGGCTATCGGGAAAGTAAAACGTCTACCAGAAGCCAGTAAAAGTGACACTTCTGTTTTCCCGTATTCGTTACTATCCCACCGATCTATTAATCAATCATCAAAGTAGTAGTTCCTAGCTATTTATTATTATATTTGTTTAAAATCTGTTGTGAATCTTCAGAATAAAACCTCTGCATGCCAAGTGCTCGGATACGCTGGCCGGCCAGGACCCACACCCACTCGCAACAGTATTCCTAGGAATCTTGAATTGCAATCAAACAATTTATTAATATAGTTTTGGCAGGGACTAGGCCGGCTAACAGATGAGTAGGTGGACCGACCAGATCCGATTTTCGTTCAGGAATCAAATAATTCTAAATCATCAATGTAACACATTAAAAACGAAATCCCACAAAAAATGGAAGCCGGATAAATTAATAACACATTAAAATCTAATTAAATTCAAAATAATCATAATAATAATATTGAACACTACTATAATTTTGTCGAAGTCCGTTTCATTTATGAAAATATTGAGATCATTGAGAAACATTCTCGGCCAAGTTTTGAGTGAGGAGAGAGGAAACTCAGGCGGTGTTAGAATTCGGTTGGTGAATTCCATTCAACTAGACAGAAAAGTAATGCAGCTGCTTTCTTTATAACAAGGGACCGACTGAGAAACATTTAGTTTTAAGAATAACTTCTACTCCGCAAACCACAAAATCCGTTAGCTGGAAGTTGCCTCTCAAACCGCATCAGAAACCAGGTGTTCTTGGCGGCAGGTTCTCTTGTAAACTCGATTATTTTTCCAAAGAAATTACGTTGAGCAGTGTTTTGATACTCTTTAAAGAATAGAGAATGGTAGAAAACAAAACAAAGCCAGCTGTTTGCCCAGAACAAGCAGCTTGAACGTACTCTCTGAGTTACTTGATGAGAAACTATCATGTAATAGATATATGATTGCTACGATAACATTTTATGAATGGGGGACGCTTTATGACTGCCACCGATGCAGGACATCAGAGATATCTTAGTTTTATACGGTGTCTCATCAACTAACTCAGAAAGCACAAATAAAATATTATTCGAGTGGCAGTTTCGTTCGTGGTAACTTTAAGTAGTTGATCAACGTTGACCACCTTCGGCCCGGAATCAATTTCTATTCAAATTTTTACCGCAACCAGTACAGACTTTCCATCCTTGAAAAATTAGTCATAAAAAGGCCGGAATCCCTCTCAAGTCCATCTCACTCAAAGTTTCAACCATGTGTGGGAAATTGACAGAATCTGTGAGAAGTTTAAGCCCACAACTCAAGTGATCCGCACAGAAGGGCTCCGTGATGCAGAAATTATGTACCTTTCTGTAAAAATTTCCGGTGTTTTTATTCCTTTACAATTTACTGGCAAGTTCAATATACATTCAATAAGAAAATAAAGCCACATTTACACGATACCGGTAGACATTCCCCCCACTATTCATGACACCGTCTTGTTTGGTTATCAAGAGGCCAATCGAAGCAAAAGCTCATCAAACGCTTCAGATTAAATTCTACCAGAGCTCTATATTCAGAAGGGCCTTCTGATCTCAATTCTTGAAGCAGCTGATGTGAGGCCCAGACGAATTTCTCCTCAAAATGCATTCACTGACACTTTCAACAGTTTTCCCCATTTTAGAAAGAATATTTTAAGAAAAATCAAGGAAATTTACCTTTAGAAATTTTTTTAAATTTGTTATTATTATTTGAAGATTTTTATTTACTACAAGAAGAATGACTGAAACTAGCTCCGCCAGCCGCCGCAAGTTCGTAAGAACTTATATTGTTGGTGGGCAGAAGGAAATTCACTTTTAAATTTTGTAAGATAGTTTGACTCGCACTACTTCGAGTTTCTTTTTACCTATAAATTGGGGGATTTCCGACAAGAACAAAATATGTCCCAAATTAGAATGGGAGAAATTGGTAAGTTTTTGTACTGCCAGTTTCTTCCATAATTCGTCCACTACTCCGGATGAGTGACTTATTTCGTTCTTGCTGATTTCTGATTTCAGCTGAGAATGAATTGGCGTAAGTCCTGCCGACATACGCAGTACCCATCACGGACTTGTTTTGTTCTTTTGGAAATAGAGAAGAATTTTTTTTCCAAATGTTATCATTCTGAGTTATTTTGTATTCCCAAACATCGATAGTAAGACGACTATCGATAGTGTAAAACTATCGATATATCAATAGTCCTATCGACTATCGGCCTTCCCTATAGGAAATCCCTCAATCGATGTTCTATTCTATATTTCATTTCATTTGATTGTATTGTTTTATTGTGACAGGGGAAACTCTGTCGATCGGATGGCTGTTGATGCAGATCTCGCCGTACATGTGGTGCGCCCTGGGGATCGGTCTGACGGTCGGTCTGTCCGTCTGCGGCGCCGCTATCGGGATCCACACGACCGGAACGTCGCTGTTGGGCGGCGGCGTCAAAGCTCCGCGTATCAAAACGAAAAACCTCATTTCGGTCATTTTCTGCGAGGCGGTCGCCATCTACGGCCTCATCACCGCCATCATCCTCTGCGGCAACGTCGAGTCCTTCTCGAGCGCCATCGCCGACAACAACCCGGACATCAAGGACAAGAACTGGTACGGCGGCTACGTCATATTCGGGTCTGGGCTGTGTGTCGGGGCCACGAACCTCGCGTGCGGTTTGTGTGTCGGCATCGTCGGCTCCGGCGCCGCCCTTTCCGATGCCGCCAACCCGGCCCTCTTCGTCAAGATCCTCATCATTGAGATTTTCGGAAGCGCCATCGGCCTGTTCGGTCTCATTGTGGGCATTTACATGATGTCGAAGGCCAAGATGGGCAACTAAATTATAATTTAATAATTAAATAACTATTTACGTCCTGCTATTAACATCGCCCTGCAGAGATTGACGTATTCAAATTCAAAAACAAGAATACGAATGAAGTTCATGAAATGGAAAAAACATGAAAAACACTACCAATACGAATACCAATAAAAACAATAATTAATCACTTTTTTACCGAAAAATTTCACCGGAATGCATACTTGAAACATTTCCTAAAAATTTATCTTATTTTTATACAGAATACCTAAAATTTACCGAGGGGTGCCCACCAGGGGGGGTTGACGCAGACCGCGTCATCGAGCTTGGACGAGGGGGGGGGGGGCCCCTATAGGGATTCCCAATTGTTACAATGAAATTTGGCAAAATTCAAGTTTTTCAACCAAAATTACCTATAACAAAATTAAAATCACCCTTTTTTGTGAATTTGTCCAAATCCATACGTGAATTTTCTACAGCACGATTTCAAGACAAATGACTTAATAAAATGGACAATTCGGTTTACGACGAAAAGAGCAAAAATTTAAAAACTAGTGAATTATAAATAATTAGCAATGAAATGTGAATTGTGGATAAATTCTCAAAAAGATGAACTTAGGGAAAACTCACAAAATTATGCTGAAATTTGGGTTATACAGCTTGAATTTCACTCAAACCTATTGTGAAATCGGGAAATTTAAGTAAAAGTTACCCAAACCAAGGTAGAAATTCTGAAAATTCACAAAGAAGTGATTGATTATTTATTTTTATACGGATTTTATTGTTATTCTTAGTGATGAACATGAATACGACGACCTTTGCCGAGTAGATACCGATTCCAGGGACGATTTCCCCTTGAAGTTGCCCCTTAACTTTTTTATTATCATTATTACATATTATTTGTATTATTATTATATCTCGCTTAGTTTTCGAGTTACGTCAGTTCTAAGATTTTTCCGACTTTAACTCATTAAAATGATCATAACTCCCTTAATTGAACTGGTGACTTCTAATTTGATTATATCGTTTAATAGAGCGTACCATTTTCTACCATCCAGGTAGAACCTAGGTTTTTCGAGTAAGGAGAACAGGTTGTAGGCCCCTAGATTCACAGGTGTGTAAGCTTAAAAGTCGCACCAAAATGTCAGTTTCCCAACTTTTTAATAAAAACACTATTTACTCTGGAAGTAGGTGGACAAATTTAAGGGAAACACGTAGGTTTTACGGTGAAATTCAGGTATTTTACGTAAAATTGACCGGCCTTAATTGGACGTCGGATTTTATGTATGTTTCTTCGATGGATAGGAAGGTCTGTCTGGCTTCCCGCTCAACAAATTTTGGATTTCCAGGCCCTTTCCATTGGTCAAAAGGGCTGAATTAACATTTCAGTAGGAAGACGATATTTCTCAAAACTTCCGACCAGGGAAAAGGGCCGGCAAATCGTTTAATCGTTGAGGGAGCAGGCCTGGGAAAGTCACCATTCGATCCGCTGAACTTTTCTTTTTGTTGTACCAAGTCAATTTTGAGTGGAAAAGGTGGATTTCACCTTAAAAACCTACATTTCCAGCATTTGAACGTCAATTTCGTCACTAACGTTAGGCGTAATATCCAGCGTACCTTTGGACAGGTGACATTGTGACCCAACTATTAAGGCTCTCATTCGATAAGTCACCTCTTCATCAGAGGCACCCTGAATCAACCCAAGAGAAGTTGAAAAAATATGAGGTTCTCTAGATTTTACAATTTTTCCTCATCAATTTCAGTTTTCATCCGATAAGCAATAGGCAACTGAACAGTCTTTTAACCGGTATAATCATATTAGGAGTTATTTCTCTAGTCATGACAGTTACGATACGGAAAATATCTTCAAACTGGGCTAACTCGGAAAATAAACGAGATTTTAAAAAATGCTGAGGATCAACTTCGATTGGAAATGACCTCCAGGATCGGTATAACACTCCGTACAGCATTCACAAACTGAATAATGCAATTATAGATTTTAAAAACTGAATTAAACCATCGACCATTGGATTATGCATTTTACAAATTGATTTAAATCTGTGAATACTACATTGTAAGTTCTGTGTTTTCAGAACTTTCCGACAACATTCATTTTGTCTCACGTAAATGTAAAAGATACAAAATTAGTAGGTTTATTACGTTGGGAGTGGAACATCATCAACAGAGGTTAAACAGAATAGCGAATTGCATATTTCTAATAAACTTCGGTGAGTACCTAGGTGGAAAGAAAAATTGTAAGAAAGACCTAATCGCATTCGAAACGTCATGGCGATTCAATTTAGTTTTCGAAGGTTTAATTCAGTTTGCTAATGCTCCCTCCATGTTTAATCAATCGAACTGAATCGAATCAGTCCCAGTTGTAAGTAGTCCATCCAGCCACTGTAATATATTGCAGTCGTAAAGACTTAGTTCTTAGTTTTCTGTTTGTGTCACCTAGCAAATTTGCAAGTACGAAGAGTTAACAGTTACCCGTGTAATGGTAGGGGGTTTCCCAGGCTGCTCGATGTAGTACGATGAGGAGGGTGTTTTTGACAAAAACCTCCTTTTTTACACCCGTTGTGTATTTGTTCTTGGTTATTTTTCTGGCCGGACAGGAAGGCCTCTATTCATTCCTGCGCAATATTTAAGGGTTGGGCCTAATAACAAGTTATGAAGGCATCATGGTGCCAAGAGGTACATAATACATAATAACCAATGTACATGGTATTGAAAGGGAGCTTACCCTATGAGTAGGAAGTTCCTACTAGGAAAATGATCCATAGACTCTAAATTTGAGGGTTTGCTGGACGGTTTCTATGTACACCTATAAATAAAAAGAGAAAAATAGAATGAAATATGATAATATTATACAGTTGATCCTATGTGCCCACCACGTGTTCAAAATGAACCAATACGGAAGATAGGGCTTACCTTATCACTAGTGTTTTACAAGGAAAGAAGATTTTCTTTTTGGTAACTGTGGTAACCATATACAGCACTATTTTCATGGATAAAAATTGCACAACTCCCATTTTCTTGGGGCGAGAATTGATAATAAGCTGTTAAAAAGAATAAGAAGTGGTAGTGGTGTGTGGAGAGCTTAAAAACAGACTGAGACTGGAACGTGGCAGTTATCATTGTCACTCTTGTTGTTGTTGTTGGCTAACATTTATGTCTATTGAGTGGGCAGGTAGGTACTCGTACAATTTTAGTGGGATGGATCTAACTATAGGTACAATCAGGAGGAGGGAAGAATTACTAGAAAATAATATCAAAATTCAATGAATGAAAATAAAATAATTACTTAGTGATAACAAAAATGGGGTGGACTTATCAGGATAGTAGACAATGGTAGATACGGCTTAGACCATTGGTCTAGTCTGTGGTTGACTGTTTTTTCCTTATTTTTAAAAATATGACAAGCCTCCTTGAACTCTCTCTTTCTCTTGTTCTTTTCATAGCATTCTATTTTGAAATTCCTAACTTGAAACTGGTGGCCTGTTTCAGCAGCATGTTTTGTCAGAGCAGTAGTTTGGTGCCCTGTGGGTACCTGTTGGCAAATGCCAGATCTCTTTCATGTTCATTCATTCTGGCTTCTGACAGCCTCCCTGTTTGCCCAACATAAACCTGAGAACACTGACACGGGATGGAATAAACCAAACCGGATTGTTCATCCCTTAAATTTAGAGTCTATGGACCATGTTCCTACTCATAGGGTAAGCTCCCAGTCAATACCATGTCCATTGGTTATTATGTATTACGTACCTATTGGCACCACGATGCCTTCATAACTTGTTAGTAGGCACAAACTTGATATATTGTGCAGGTATGAACAGAGGCCTTCCTGTCTGGCCAGAAATATTACCAAGACCAAATACACAACGGCTGTAAAAAAGGACGTTTTTGTCAAAAACACCCTCCTCATCGTTAACAGTTACTGTTCCCTGACCTACAAACCAGCTGTAATGGTTGTGAATTTGAAACAAAAAAATGTTTCTCCATCCTCATAAGTTATATACAAAATAAGTCTTTGAGAAAAATAGCAAAATAATCATCAATCAGATGTAAATCTAATCAGATTTGTCTAAATCTTAATCAGACAAGATTTTGTAGTTAACTGGTTTCATTGTTTCAATGTTTCCAGTCATTTACTTAACAATTTTACAAGCCAAGAAAGTTTTCTACCCGCTACTCCAAAATTATAAATTAGACTGTGGATTTGTACATATGCTGATCGTATATCTTAACTTTGTTCAAGCCACTTATTGCTTTTTACTATACGAATAAATGATTATTTACATATTATGGTGTATATTTTATAATGTAAGGTATACTGTACTGTATGTATACGAAAATTATTTGTTATCGTACCATCGCATAATTTAGCCGCAATTCAATTAAGTTCGTATTCAATGCAATTTTTCCATTCAATCCTTTGGTGCGATAATTTCTTGTCAAGAATGTTGAACAATCATAAGCATTACACATTCCAGGTTGCGAAATTCAGAACCAGAAAGACAAATGATCAAACAATTAAATCAATAGTTCTGAGGTATCCCTCGTTGGTTGGGGAACAATTTTACGGAAGACTTAATTGCATTCGAAACTTGATGGCGATTTAATTCAGTTTGCAAACGCTTCCACAAGTTTTAATTAATCGAACTGAATCGAATCAGGTTGTAAATTGTCCATTCAGCCACTGTAATGTATCAGATTTAGAAAGACTGTGGTACCTAGTATATTTGCAACTTCGATAATAAGGGCCAATCATAATAATACGTTTTGTAACAATATAAATTTTATTGAAACTGAATTTTCAGTTGTTGTTAGCCGACTTCCAAACTAATTGTAATGGTTGTTAATTTACAGAACAAAAATAGGATGGTTGAGCGGTTTTTTGATGTTTTGAGTTTATTGTTGGTTTGTTTTGGTTGTTTTTGAGTTTTTATTGGAGCTCTGTTGGTTGTGTTGTTGTTTGTTTTTGGCGTTCTAAGGGATTTTTGGTGGTTCTGGTTTTTTTAAAAGTTTTAATTTGGAGTTGGTTTTTCTGGAAAACAGAAAAATAATCACCAATCAAATATGAATTGCCGTTGATTAGTCTGAATGTTGATTTTAAACTATTTTATTCATAACTGCTTTCAAAGTTTACAAATCTTCCTAGTCAGTTTCCTAACAATTTTATGTTGTTCACGTTTTAGTGCGGTATCCGTCCATTCAGACAGGGATCTAGCCAAGAAAACTTCCTACATACGTACTATCTGAAATTTATCAATTGGATACGGATTTTTACCTTTGCTGTTCGCATATTTTCACTATGGTCAAACCATTTATTGGCATTGAATATACTTGTAAATACTTATGTACATATTATGCAAATGGCATGTTCGTTAACATTATTTAATAAAATCTTTGTTAATCGATCTACAATCTTTTCTTTCACTATGGTTTTGAAAATTTCTTGATTCAAGAATATCAAACAATCATAAATCATTACGCATTACAAGTTGAGAACCAGATCCATAAATACAAACGCGTAAACCATTAAATGCACAGTTTTGACGTTTAACGTCTGAAAACGTTAGGAGTATTTCCAGATGGGTTTATTATACAATCACAAACCCAAAAGGTTTTAACTTTCTTATAGAACTTCATTAGTTCCATAAAATCCATCACGCTAAATATACCGATATTTTTTACTAGTTCACATAAATTAGGTATGTACCTACTTGTTTTGTTGGCTCTTGGTTTTCTCTGTTTCCAATCAGACAAGGTCGTTAGAGTGAACTAAGTCCCTTTTTACACCGAGACCTTATAGAATTTCTACGAAATGGAACTCTTGCAGACCATAAAAGACTTATAAACTTCATGAAAGGTGCAGGAATTCGAGTGTATTGTTGTGAAAGTTAAAAATGTTACTACATGTAATTTATAAGATAAAATACTATGTAACTTAACTGATTATATGTTAAATTATTGTGGCGCAACCAATAACAAAAATAGAATAAATAAATAAAAGGTCGTTAGAGTTCTACATTGAATGTAATCCAGTAATCTTAATTAGGTTGTTATTTTCGGTAAGAAGATTGATTTTTAAGCGTTTATTATTTAGGTAACCAAAGTATATATATATATATATATATATATTGTATTCATAACTATAATGTATTTAATTTATACAATAAAGTTGTCGTTATTTAAAAAAAAAAAAAAAAAAAACAAAGTTTGATTGCCAATAATTCCATTAGCATTTTAGTATCATCTTCAATATGGATGAAGTATTGCAACATTTATTACACGTTCAGTGACTCGGAAGTGAATCTAGAAGCGCTAGTGAATCTGTTCGCATAAAATACTCCTTTGCGTGTCCTTGAGTTGTTCCAAATACGTTTGTTTTGACCAATAAATATCCTGTTCTAAATCTACCTTCATTTAATTTCAGCTTTCCGCATTATCCTTGTAATTTTCGTCTTGTCCTCGTAAAGGTTCCCATCGCTAACCATTTAACTGTATCAAATAATGAAAATTTTTAGAAATTCAGTTTCGAAGTTGATTTAACTTATTGCTAGGATTCGGCGGAGAATTCGATGAAGTACAAAAGTATCCAGCATACAATTTCGATTGAAACTCAAAACTTGAAAACTTAGAACTCAATCAGTTGAACTATCTCCACTTGAACAGTTTTTTTTTTCTTTTCAATAAACTACTTACAATCAAGAGACAACAGCTATTGAGCGCACCTATCCACAAAATTGAGAGAGGGATTGCACGACGTTAAGTAGTAGGCCGTACAGTGGTAGTAACTACTCAGTACACATTGCTACAGTAGTTTCCCATTTATTTTCTCATGAATTATCTTACAAGAAACTTTTCTACTGTTCCCTTCTGGATTTTAAATGACGATTTTATACAAAAGGATAGAATCACTCCAACAATAACATGTGAGTGTTGACCAGGATGATGTTGGTTGGATACGCACACTCAAGTACGACATAGTGACAGGACTGAAGAAGTCCCCATAGCGGGACGAAACGTTTCCGAAAAAAAAAATAAACCTATTATACGCTCCAATCTGATGTCTTAAATGAAAGTGGTCACACCACAACCAACAACCATGAATTGAAATATATAAATACAAGAAATGAATCCAGAAGCGCTGCAAACTTTTACACGACGAATGTTATTTTCGGAATCACTTTCCGAAGGAAAAGGAAAACTGCTTCGGGTATCGCGTCAGGGTTTGTAGTGTTAGTTTTGGAGTCCACTTTTAGGTTCAGAAATCGCGATTATTTTCTCTGGATGAATTTCTCGATCTCAAACCTATCCTAGTCAAATCGGCGCCCGACATTCCTAAAAAAGTGGCACTCCACTTGCGTCGTCAGCAAAAAACCTCGTTAAACCCGGTTTTTGTTGGCCAGTTTTGGGTCCACAGCATATTTGCTTGTGAGGAGACCGGGCTAAGAACTAACTAGACCCCTGGTGGAGTCTACTTGCTAAATAATAAATTTCACATTTCAGCCCAAGGTCGTTTGGTATACAATGGATGCAATGGGGTGGTACATCAGATCTTGCACCTTTGATGGAAATTGCCAGTAAATTGAGATAATCGATTATCGAAGTGATTAATTTTTGCTTCAAGAAAGTGAATTTGGATAGAGAAAAAATGGAAAAGTATGGTTTAAAGTAGCTACATTTCCGAATGCCAGGGTCATAACCTCTAGGACCGATCAACTGGTCACCTCCATAAATTCAAGTTTCATACTTGATGAACAGGATGGTGAATCACTCCCGCTGCAGCGTAAAATTACGATTCGGGGTAGTTAAGAATCCTGGTTGTTATGTGAAATGAATTGCGCTCACAATTAAAGCTCTGGGAACATCTGTGGTGGATGCCTTCAAATAAATCTCCGATCTCTCTTCCTCTCCCTCTCACTCTCTATCTCTCTCTCTCTCTCATACACACTCTCCGCGTGGCGGTTTTTTGTCCGGCTGAACATCAAATAACTCCAAGACAAACATTTGGTACGAAAGAAAAAAAGAAAAGATCCGAGTTCGAAATGGAAGGGGGCGCCTGTTTTGGGGAATTCCTGAGAGCCGGCAGCACCCATTACGTCACACGGCTTTTTTCCCCGTCCTCGGCATTTTCTTTTTCATACGACCGGAATAAAAACCCTGAACTCCACACAGATGGTGGAAGTTTATGCAACGCGAGGACAAACTTCAGCTGAGAGGATACAACTTACCCATACATGTCTGTTATGTTAATGATATGGGTGATTTGAACATAAACGGTGAACAGCTCTTTTGCATATGATATAGTTATTTACTTCAAATCCAATTCCTGGCGAGAAGCTACGAAGCAGGCATTTGTCGGTCTCCAAACCGTAAATATGTACTTGGTTTGTGATTAATCAGCAACTCGTGAGTTATATCAACAAAACTCGCGGAATCGCTTTCTAGGTCCCTCGAATTTCTCTCTTTTCATCTGGTTGAAAGACATAATTCCCATTGATGGATTTGATTTCCTCTGACCATCTTTATATTACTACATTATTCATTCGAAATCGCGGTGAACCTTGCTTCTATAACATGAACTTGTAGTTGTCCACTTTTGAAACCAAACCGAAAGTTTCCCGCGATATTTCTTATGGTTCTAGTATTGTTATGTACCTAATCTTTTGGAACATAAAAATATAAGTACGAACTATCAAAAAATGTGAAAAACCCAGTTTCAGACATTTTGGAGTAGTTCAGTTTTGATCTCAATCCCCTCATGTATCACCAATTCACAAGTGTATTTTACTCTAAGGTTTGGAAAGGTGAAAAAAGGACTTGTAACACGGGGAGGTGGTGGAATGGTATAGTTGCCCCTTCGAAGAGCTAAATGCGTATAGTGCCCGCAACACTCAGAGGATGTCCCTGACGCTAAAAGGCGTCTGGTGTATCTCCCGAGGCGGCGGATTCAAGAAATGGGAATGGCTAACTATACTAAACATATCCGTCACAAACTGTAGAACAACATATTGAATATAGGCTGTAACATTCCACGCTTGGTGCGGAAAATTGATAACAATTGGATACTTGTGACAACAGAGACAAGGAAACGCCTTCACCGTGGAGGCCTTTGAAATGGTCCATTGGAAAAGCCGGACAAGACGAATAACTCTACTTAACATCTTATACGGGTACGAATTGATAGAATCTTGTTCCAGTCTCCACCACCGCAGTCGCAGAGCCGATGCGGTGAGGCAGACTCTGATGAAGCTGCCAGTTCCTATTCAAAACCCGTCGCGTGGGGGATTTGTGAAGAGGCACAGGAAGAATAAATTTTCTTCCGATTGAACCGCTTGACAGAACCCTGACCCTGATGGTTCGCTTGTCACGAAGAAAAAATACCTCTACAACCCCCGTCAAAGCGTCAAATCGTCTATGGAAATGCAAGCGTTTTACTCCAGCCAGATCTTCAGAAAAGTTCCAGGGGTCGGAAATTAATTCAAACTGCGCAATGTTTTCATAAAAGTTTCAGTCATGCAGAATGATGAACCACTTTTATCTTATCTTAAAGGTAGACAAACCCTTCCCTTTCCCATTTAACTATGAGTGTTCCTACATCAGGTAGTTCTTGTTTAAGCCCTGAGCTGTAAACAGCCCACAATAAACGCTGCCGTTTGAAACAAACGCCTCATCACCAATGTTTTAATGAGTTTTTTACTTATCCTCCCTATTTTGTTATGCTCTTTTCAATGGTGATGTCCAAATTTTGAAATTTCATCTAGAAGTGGGGTTAACTCCTACTCACAAAATCGAAAAATCATTGAATTTGAAGGTGAAATGCTTCATCTAACTGTTTTTTAAGGTGGAACACCTTAACTCTGTTCAAAAACCAGAGGTATACAACTTCCATCGTCACTATTCAGCGAAATATTTATTGGAGCCTTTATATCCTTTACACTATGAAAGAATATACCATCTACAATGGATATCCGCCTCAGGAAAAAAATGGATCAAATCAAGTACCCTTATCAGCCCATTATTTCAGGGCCACACGGTTTTCCCTCACTCCCTACGATGCTATGAAAAGTAGCCCCCAACAGACATTAAAGGGTGTTTATGAAGTTGCTTCTGTTTTGCTGACATCCCTTATTCAAGATGGTCCAACGCCGATGGTTGGATTTTGTCTAGACCTTCCCAGTTAGTTCTGCCGGGAAAACCATCCCTGGAGGCAGCAGTGTAGGTTTTTACACTCTCACTCCATACTCCAGTAATATTCTGACTGTGGCAAGTGAAACTTGATCGCACTTGTTGATGATTAGTGTAGTTGTTGGAAGTTCGTTGAAAATATTTTGGTTCAACCAGTTTCAATTGATTTGTGGCCTGTAAAGGCGGTGAAAGGCTATAACCTTACTCTCTACAATATCCAGCCAATAGCCCATTTAATTCTAGGGGGTGAGATCTGCTTGTAGCAAGTGAGATTTTGGCAAGGAAAAGCTAATTTGTGTTGTTCCACTCACCTACTTTCAAGGACTAGAGCGGCGAATCCCATGGAGGTTGGAGGCTCAAGAGGGGAAAAAATAGTAGTATATACCTACCTCACTCCCCACAAAAGTTTTTTTTTTTCAAAATGGCGTATCAGAAGTACGGTTCAGGTTTATGTGCGCTCACTTGGGTAATATGCCGAAAGAGCCGCAGTGATTGATTAGGAACAAGAAAACTGATAAAGTTTCAACTTTTATTTTTTAGAAAAGTCGATACCCAAATGTGACCGAAATTTTGAAATGACCCATATATAAGCTAAAATCTTTTGAAATTAAAGCACATTGTCTGTAAAGATATTGAACCATTCGGTAATATCTGGAATGCACGCGTTCACCTTTCTCCAATGAATTGATGGCTACTGACGTTGAACGTAATATTATTTAATCAGCTTTCTGGATTGACTAGAAGTAAAAAAGTGTTGGTGTGACAAAAGAAAGTGGAGTCGGTGAAAGACGGCGTGGGCCCCTTTCCCTCGGGGTCACAATGAGGTTCCCCGGTGGGAGTTCAGGTCTCGCCACATATTTAAATGTCGCCACGATATTCAAGTCAGGTAAAAGGCCCCTCATCTGGTCCCTGCTCACAACGTCACAATGCGGACTTGACTATTCCGTCTTGCTTCCCCCTCCACTCAAACTGATTGCTTCAATAGATGCACTCTCTTCTTCCATTCTATTCTCTTCCCTTCTGTTGTCTTACTTTTCTTTCCCTTCGTCTTTCTTCAGACGTTTTCGTAGCCCAAACTCAATTTTACTGCTCCCCAGCCTCAAGATGAGGGGGGTCAATCTGACTTCTTCTTGAGAGTCACGTTGGACACACTAATCAGTGTCCCCTCGACTGTTTGGATTAACAAAATTGATTGTGTCACTTTGGTAACGTTTGCGGCATTTGAGATGTTGACATAGCTGCAAAATCGTTGCTTATGCCAACACTGTTGTTATGAATCTTTGAATATCAGCATTAAGTGACATATTCGCATGCCTCATCCTTCGAGTATCTCTTCGAAAAAATGCCACGCGATGGAAGAACGAGGGGCTGTCAAGTGATTTCCATTTATTCCATGATTTCTATTTTTTATTTGTAGAAAGGACTGTAATCGATTTAGCGAACTTTAATGTCACAGTGGATTGGCATCGTTTTGGTTTATTATTTCGGAATTCGCTCACCCGAACAATTATACCTCAGATACACCTCTCCACAGACGCCCTCACCATTCTTAAATTCGAGTTTCCTGCGTTGAATTGAATAGAAAATGGCTATGGGTATCACTCAGCTACATAATTCGTGGCCAGTTGGTCGTCATCAGCATTCACCCGTGACCTTCCGTCTCAAAATTCAGCTACCTACGTGGAAATATGTGGAGAGTACAGGGTAAAAACCAGATATGTCACTTTTTTCAAAGTTCAGATTTTCATTCCGAGTGTTAAGAAACACGGAGAAGCATATTTTAGAGCCTAGTTACATGAAAAAAAGCATTCTAGTTGTGAAATATGACGCTTCAACGTTTTTGGGTGCAGGGAAAGAACCAGATATGTCCATGCTTTCAATGAAAGAAGCAGTTATGTCATAATGGTTCACGTTACATAGCGCCGAGTTTGTTCCGATAACAGGCAGCTTATCAGAGTGGTGTAAGTGAGCTCCCGAGTTCTGGCTTCTGCTATGAAGTGTTTTGAAAAGATGTTTTCATTTTATACGACGGTGAGTTGTGAGTCAGGTTGTGAAGAACAGGTTGTCAATATATTGTCAAAGAAGATGAAGATAACTGGTCGCTTAAGCAAAGTGTCCAAGAAACTAAAGTTGTCCACTCCAAGGCTGGCAAACCTTGTCATAAGCAAGGTATAAGTCAGTGGTTCCCAACCGGTGTGCCGCGGCACTAAGGGGTGCCGTGAGATCTTTTGAGGGTGCCGCCAAAATTTCGGGAAAAAAATTGCACTAACGTCATTCTCTCTTGGCCGGAGAAATGGGACTACCGAGATAGCGGAGAGTCCTTCTCCACTCCACCCGTTCCTCAGTGAGGGTTGTGGATTGACGCGTATAACATAACATAACACACGTTATTTGGACTTTTTTTTGAAGAACTTTCCACGAGGAATCGAATGAGCCCCTCCCCAGGTCTGTAGCTCAAACCATTCCCGATGTATGGCATGATCGTATGCTGCCAACATTGCATCCACATTCACTACATCACTAAATTATTGCGATCAAAACAAAAACAACAGGATTTTTTTTTTGTCACAGTAGTGATGTAGTGAATGTGGATACTGGAGAGAACTCCTAAAAGGCTTTGTAGCAGATACACGGGTTGAAGCATTCTGATATGCACGAAACGCTGCAAATTCTTTCACTGAGGTGACTTGATAAATTGTAGATGTTTTTATTGTGGGGGGGGGGGGGGGTAATGAGGTTCAATAATAAAACGCTGCAAATTCTTTCACTGGGGTTTATTATTCAATTTCAGAAGGCACACAAATATGATCAACTGATCAATCCAAATAGGTATTTTGGTTGGGAACTGATTTAAGTGCTCTATGCTTATCTCCTCAAATTCAATAATCGCTCTATCACCTGTGAAACACGCACACTCCAAAGCTTAGTAGAAATTCAAATCATGAATGCAAGCCAAATGAATAATAAACCCCAGTGAAAGAATTTGCAGCGTTTTTTTATTTTTATTGTAACGAGGAAGCTGCTGTGCCATCTCCTCGGAAGTGTATTTCTCCTGTACTCTTCATATGTGAAAGCGGGTGTAATTTCGTAACGATAACATAACTACTACTGATATGTCGGCGAGTTGTACGGCAAAAACATGTTACATGGTAAACAGTGCTGTTTGACAGTTTCTCCAATAATTTGCAGAGTTTTTCCGGTAAAAAGCCTCTAAACGGCCAAACGTAGACACCTCCTTCATCTGAAAGCCCGTCACCCCCTTCGGGATTGTTAGGATGGGAAAGTAAAAGGGAGACAAAATACTGCGGGTGCTTAGTCAGACCTTACCGCGTTTCAGACGCCTCCCTTCCGAGTTGGGCTGGCTAACCCCACAGACGGCCCCGATCCCCAATCACTTAGCGATTTTATTCCCATCATTAGATGCCACCGGAAATGCGGAAGGAATACTAAAATACGAGGGCGATGATTTCCCTGACGAGAAATTACCAGTGAACGCAAAGGAGGGGTAAGTGCGCGTAGCTAGTAAATTCGCAGCTAGTACGTGAGAACCATATTCAGCTAACGCTTTCCAAGTGATTTTCATTTGATGACTGCGAGCTCAGTACGAAGTCGAGCCTCAATGGACAGCAGTTTTCAATTTTCCTTAATGGAAATCGAATGGTGGCACAAGAGCAAGCAACCGGCATTTGAGGCCCGAATTGAACAATGAAAATACATAAATTGACGAGAACAATCGAAGGGTACAGGAAACAACCGGCTTTTTTTCGAAAAAGAGTTTGATAGGTACATTTTTGGGATCAGAACGAACAGTACTTTCCAACCACCTGTTTCACTCTCAACAACTCATATTTTCTAAACTACTAAACGCCTTGTCATTTGGCTTCGTGAGTTTGAGCTTATTCTCATCAAATCTCTAAGGTTCCCTATATTTTCTTCTTGGGATTTCTCCTTGTTCAACATCAAGGACTGCCTTGATCACCAAACCTAGCACCGTGACTAGGTTGGGGTACCGCCTACCGCAAATTTGTAACAGCATCTGGGGCTTCCTGGTCCTACACGAGAGACATTGGGACCTCACTAGGGAGGGTACATCGAGGGAAAACATCGATATTGATATTAATGTCGATGTTTGAGAGCGGCATCGATATGTCCTCCAATATTGGGTGAAAACATCGATATTTTCGATGTCGGTGCCCTTATTAATTAACACTGAAGAATTTTGTTTGTTCGTTCGTTCAGCGTTTGTGGGTGAATATTCCATAAAGATGTCTCCAAGTAAGTGGTGTTTTTATGAAAAGACCAACGCCGAGTCAGCCAGGTGCAATATCTGTGGGAGTAAAATAATGAGGAATATTGACGCAAAATCGACATTTTATTTTTTAGGAAATGATATCTCATCTATGAGTTTTTCAACGTTGAAGAAGATGGTAAAAAATGTTCCAGTCATGCAGCATGACGAAATGAGCAAATTTTCAAAGTAACTAGTTTTGCAGGAGAAAAAATTACGCAAAAACCGACAATCTTATTTTCTGACTTGTGATACCTCATTTTAATTTCAAAATTTTTGAAAGCTGAAGAATTTTTTTTTTTTTTTTTTTGCGGATTTTGCCAATCTACCTTGTTTTATCATCTTCAAACTGCTCTAGTTTGAACAGATTGAGATATTTCCAATCCGATTTCACGATCGTGTTCAGCGTGAAAAAACCTTTACAAAAGAGAGTCACCATCTGGGGGGTTTTCGGGTAACTTTCTCCCATTTGAAATGCCCCAAATCTCCCCATAGAGTGAGGCGATTGTGCTCATTTTCAAACTTATCCTTTTGAAAGCTTTGTCGATTTTTTGTGCAAATTTGAGTTTTAACCTTTTTATCAATTTTACCGCGAGTTATTGTCTGGAATGTGTCTCGGTGTCTTTTGACAGTGGATTTAGAATGCTTTAAAACGGATTTTGATGCAAACTGCAATTTTGATGCGATAGTAACGTGTATTGAGGATACTGTTAACTGATAGGACACCGACATATCGATGCCGATCTCAAACATCGACATCGATATCAATATCGGTGTTTTGTCTGGATGTCCCATCCCTAGTTCCGTCTCGTCGGTTTCCCTTCTCTTGTACCTACTTGTTGTCATTACTCGTAGATGTTGAGCGACCAACGGTCACAAACTACATAAATACCTACGATCAATATAATTTTCTAGTCTAGTGTTTCATCGCCTTAGGTTGGTAATCAATTTTTCAAAAAAATAGTACGCAGCACATTGGACTAAAAAGTAGCACGTTTTCCTACAAGAGTACCTAGTACGTCTGGTCACCGTACTTGTACCTACTACAAGGGCTGTTTCAGACGGGCTCAAATCGGATTTCCGGACGGAAAATTAGGAACCATTTTTTTTTTGAACATTTAGGAACCGTTGATCGATTTAAGCAAAAAAAAAAAAAAAAAAAAACAAAAAAATGTTCTCGACGCCAGCCCAGCCCGCCCTTTACGTATCCGTTACAAGTAGTGATAAAGTGCATAGTACAGCAAACCTGTTGTGACTGAATAAGGAGAAGGCGAATTTGCGCCGGGAAATATAGTCAAAGCCCATTATCCCTGGATAACGACGCCGTCGAATCAAATCTGATTGTAATGCATAGACTGGGGCCTCGGATACATAACTAATATTCAAAAGGGAGGTGGTGGGAGAGCGACCCTATCACGGCTTATTCATATTCAGAGCGAAACCTCCCTTCTTGTCAACCCGCCTCCCGGACTCCAACTTCCACCCGATCTGACGGTTTTAAATTACTTTTCTCCGGAGAAAAATAAATAACTCAACGCGCCCCCTTCGTAGCTTCTTTTCACCGTCGTAATCCGCCCTAGGACGGATCCGCACAACCTGTTACTCCAGGGGACGGTGTAAATCAAGAAGCTCAACTTTTCCCATTATTAAATTTGTCATCGTGTTTTCATTAAGATGCTTCAAAGGAGACGAAACCGGGAGGCATATTAAGTTGGAATGACCCCCCCTCCCATTCCTCCTATCCCCCACTCGATCTTATTCTCCGAAGAAATAAAAACGAAACTCAACCAATAAGGAGCTGAATGTCTAATAAATTACGGTTTCCCCTTGATAATCGAGTAATCCCTGCTTTAAATCTCCAGCAGTTATTTCATTTTGACACAGGCAATTATTTCTAGAGAAAAGACGCGCAAATTGTGAGTAGAGCGTATTGTTGAAATTCCTGAGAGCTTTTTGGGATGTAAGGCAGCAAAATGGATCAATCACCTCCGAAAGTTGATGCGCACTGTGTATTAAATTTGTAGCCATGAAAAACGAAATTATCCGGGGGATCCTACTTTCGGGGAAACTCCATGAAAACACGACTGGTTACAGGGAGAAATACGACTATTCTGGGGAAACACCGTAGCACAGAAATATAGAGTTTGGGGAAATGAAAAATGAGCTCAACATGCAGAAATATTCTGTATTCTTTGGCCAGTCGTTGGAATGGATTTATACCCAAGTATAGCCCGAACTTCCTCGCCGACCTCTAGTTCTGCAAAAGGGTTTGCTAGTCTTGTTGTGTCATTGTTTGTCTTCATTCTAAGCTTCAAAGCTTACACTACAGTACTACTCGCTTAAAACAATTCAACAATATTAGTTTCAGGAACCGTGAATATATAAACAACAATAATTTCAACAACAAGATATAACAGTGAAATAATGAGTTATTAAGCCTAGGCGCGCTCTTGATCCAAATATGAACGCAATGATCCATGGTAAACTTACATGACTTTGTAACGCTACCTACTTCCTTGTAAGAAGCGATTATATAATTACGGTTGTGTTATGCTGTGTTTTAGCAGCCACTAAAGTGTGTTTATTGTAAAAGGTGTTGAATACAACAAAATAATAATAATAATGTAAATAAATGAATAAACGAAAAAATAAATAAATTCAGAAGTCCCAAGCCTATTGGATGCGACAATAGTAGGAAAAGGGTTGTTTCCCTGATCTGGACTATGTGGGAAATTAATATTTCACAACAACTGTAATTCTGGGTACACAAACAAATGCAGCACAACTCACCTTACGCTGTGCTGTGGTACATTTCCCTTGCTAATGGAGAGAGGGTAGAAAATGCTACTTCATGTCTTGTGAATTTAAAATTTCAGTAGAAATTCTCTGTTCTCCTTTCGATACCCCCACGCACACCAGAATAGATGAATTACTATGGCAGAAATGATAACAGTACGGTCTCATTTTAGCAGTGGTAAACAAATTGGGTCAACAATGGGAGCACAATAACTATCTATTCTTAGTTCCTACCCAGGTACTCATTCTTGGTGAGAACCACTAAAATCTTGTAAGTTCTCTTGTATTGGACGGTAGTTTAGAAAGGGAAGTGGCCCCAGGAGGTGGGATATTACCTACGAGTCCATTGTGGTCCGGTCTCTTTCTGTTTACCACGGATTAATAAAAGAACGAAGGGTGAACGAACTCCGTCGGTTCGGGACCGCTAGCCTACTTTCCCAAGGACCTCATGACAGCCTCAAGGACGAAGGATTTTTTGGCACGTGCGAGCTCCTACCAACCCGCTCCGAGGCCTTCAACTGATCCAGTCCCGCGCGAAAGCCCCCGAAAATTATGTAAGTTGATGGATTAAATCAGCTACCAGTTGCAGAAACAAAATTGTTGGAAACATCTAGTCCCCCAGTATGATTATTGATTCAGATGTAGAGATAAGGAGATTTATAAGGAGTCACACAATTCCAAATGTCCAACTCGACAGAACGGAATAAGCCCAAGTTTTCAGAAGATTTCCACGTTGTGGGAAATTTGCAGTTCGACTAAAAGCAAAAATCCATATGTGTCGGTTGGGGACAACCCACATAGGAGAAGAAAAAAACTGTAAAGAAATCCGTTTCGGACCACCATAAAACCTCCATAATCAAAACCACCATCAAATCCGTAAAAAAAAACTACAGGTGGGTCATTGTCATATCATTTGACCATTAGATGTCCCCAGCCTTTATATTTGTTTTTGACAAGCGTTTTCAGACCCCCCCCCCCCCCCCAAAAAAAAAAAAAAAAAAAACCTTGTTTGGTACCACTCAGGTGGGTTTCCTGAAAGGAAAGGAATAATGAACCTGGTGCAACCTTAAAAATAAAAAACCTTAAATTAAAGCCAGGAAATGTCACGAGTGTTACTGTCCCCAAGCTGCCAAATATTATTGAATTTCAGGAGATATGCATAGAGCACATAAATCGGTTCTCAACCAAAATACCTATTTGGATTGATCAGTTGATCATATTTGTGTGCCTCCTGAAATTCGATAATGGCTCTATAATCTGTGAAACACGCACACTCCAAAGCTTAGTAGAAATTCAAATTATGAATGCAAGCCAAATGAATGAAATTGAATAATAAACCCCAGTGAAAGAATTTGCAGCTTTTTTTGTTAACAGAATCTGGAGTCAGTTCTCTCCTTCGTTTTAGCCGGCTCTTACATTGCTGTTAACTTGGCTCTCCTGGGACCTCCCTAATATTGGCTGGGATTCCTATATAGTTATCACTTGTCAAACCTGACTGACTTCACATCATAGTTGTCAAAGTGACTTCATTTTCCTAACTAAGTAGTGGCAAAGCAGCATATTTTGTGATATTGTTGGCTACCCGCGAAACCTCAATTTTGTCAGAGGCGCCCTAAGGTTTTATTCAACAACACCTTTGTTTATTTGATTGATCCATTATATCGACGAATACGAGTTGAATGATATATTTCCAGACTAGTTCATTGAGCATGCACGCATTCATTTGAAATACAGCCTCCATCTCCATTTACGTCTTCCTTGGGTTCACCTTTACAATGTCTCATTTCAACATAAATTCTAAAAGTCAACCCGTGACTTGATGGCTGCGCTAGGTCTGAAGAAATGGAAATTCTAGGTACATGAAGTGTTCGTTTTTGAATTGTTTCAATTTTTTCAATACGTTTTTACTATACGAATGGGGGTTTTCAATTATTTAAATCGAGCGCCGTTCACGAGTGGATCCCATTTTGGTTTATTATTCAATAATAAACCATTGTCATCGCTCTTTCCTTTAGCATAAAATTTGTTTTCCCAAACTTCTTTATTAAAAAAAGTCATAAAACATATTAGTAATGCTGGAAGTCTTTGGGAACCATATAATGCCGAAGCCTGGAAACTATACGAATCTTGAAAGTATTTGATCAAGTCGAATGAGCCATGGCAGACCTCTTTCGGACCAATATTGGGACCCCTACGGGATTTTGAAATGAGTATGTGGGGAGGAGAGGAAGCTCGTGAAATCTCCTCAGTTTTAAATAAATTGAAATTGTTTTGAATAATTTAAAATAAATTACATTTAAAATTATACAGTTGAGAAGAGCGTTAAATTTTTTAAATTTTCATTCCATAAAAGTTTCTCCTAAAATGGTTTCAACGTGGTTTTTTCTAGCCTAAACTTGAATTTACGTTAACCTTCTGCTTTTACAATAATTTTCAATGTTGACTTACCACCATAACATCTACTGGAAAATGAATGAGCACCATAGTAAAAACATCTACTTTTCATCAGTTTTTTATAGATCTATTGAATTTTTATCTCAGAGCAATTTTTGACAGAAAAATCGGTGTTTGAACGTGAAAAAACGTTAATTTTTAAAACGAAATCAGCGTTTTGGCATGAAATATTGTTGTTATTGGATGAAAATGATGAGGCGAGGGGGGAAATAACCACGTAATTTTCCTCGCTGAATCAAATGAACGCATTTTTAAAACTCTCCAAACTATTGAAATCATGAAAAGAATTCTCGTTTTTCAACGTTGCATTTTGTTGAAGTTATCTTATCAGAATCTTGGAAATTTTCATACTGAAAGTTTTGAACATCATTCTATTGAAAATACACCACAAAGGCAATGTCAACGAAGAACGGTATATCTTGACTGAAGCAGGTTAACCTACAAAGTGGTAACAAATGTTAACGCGATAGTGCGGCAAAAAACCGATTGGAAAGTCAAACCACGCACGAGGGTTTGCCGCGGCAAACGTAACTAGCGCGATGCCGCGGTTTTACGTATGACAATTCCACAGAACAGCATAGTTTGATCGCTCATAGAACGGATCGCGTTGGTGGCCCGCTCGCTAGAGTTCGTTTTTCACGTATGACTTATTCACGTAGGCACGTACACAGTCGCGCCGCGCTGTGGGAGAGCTCTCTCTTAAGAGGCGCGGCGCGGGAGGCGGCCTGCGGCCCTGTAGTACAGGGCCTGTACCTAGGTCTCAGCTTCAGTATCTGTCAGGGAGTCGACTCCAATAGTTATACGCAGCGTCGGCGCGTATCCTAGATACGCGCAGCTGATGGAATTCCGATGGGCCAAGCGACGCGTTCGCCACTCGGCTCTCGCGTGTGTCATGTAACGTTCATCATGTTCACATTCATATCAATAATCAGTTGTAACTAAATTAAAATAATAAATTAATAATAGTCTATCAGTGTTGATGTATTTCAATTGTATTTTAACGTAATACCAAATACACAACAGACAGTATCGATCATGTTTTATTTGTTCAAAATGATGGTATTACTTTTTTATTATTGTAATTTGTTTAATTGAATGGTATTACAATTTACCATTTCTGGTAGTTGTGTTAATACTATAGAATTTTTAGTACATACTGTTTTTCTTCTCATGTCACCAATCGCTTCCCATTCAGTTCATACCCAAGTTATCATATTTGGATCCTTGTTAAAAAACTTTTTCACATTGATTAAATGATATAAAAATGATTTTTCCAAATACAATACCATTTTTTCCTTTTAGTTTATTATTCAATAATAAACCATTGTAATTGCTCTTGAAAAAAAAAAAAAAAAAAAAAATGTTAACCCCCCTGAAAATGTCATGGTTTACGTTTCAAAGGGTGTAGAATCCAAATCTGCCATAAACGCGGTACGCCGTTCGCACGATTTCTCCCAAACGGCTGGAGCAAAAAATTTGAAATTTTCAGGAAAAATCAATACTGGTCCGACAACGCCCGAATTCTTTAGCCAGCACTCTCACTTAATTTAAAGTACCCTTTAAGGGCTGTCAAAGTTTTGTAAAATCCATAAAAACCTCAAAAAAAAGTCAAGGCGGCCTAAGTGTGGACTTTTTTTTTGAAGAACTTTCCATGAGGAATCGAATGAGCCCTTCCCCAGGTCCGTAGCTCAAACCATTCCCGATATATGGCCCGATTTATGGTGCCAACATTTGCATCCACATTCACTACATCACTAGGTTACTGCGATGAAAACAAACACAAGAATCTTTTTTTCTTTTTGTTTTGATCGCAGTAACCTAGTGATGTAGTGTGGATACTGGAGTGAACTCCTAAAAGGGTTTATAGCCGATACACGGGTTGAATCATTCTGATATGCATGCTCCGTCTTACGAAATTTAAAATTTTCAAATAGAATATTGATCGCTACCAGATTAAAACGCTGCAAATTCTTTCACTAGGGTTCATTATTCAATGATTAATGATTTGAATTTCTACTAAGCTTTGGAGTGTGCATGTTTCACAGGTGATAGAGCGATTATTGAATTTCAGGAGGCACACAAATATGATCAACTGATCAATCCAAATAGGTATTTTGGTTGAGAACCGATTTAAGTGCTCTATGCATGAAATTCAATGATCGCTCTATCACCTGTGAAACACGCACACTCCAAAGCTTAGTAGAAATTCAAATCATTAATCATTTAATAATAAACCCCAATGAAAGAATTTGCAGCGTTTTTGTTTTGAATAGCTCAGTGATTTCTCGCTTCACAGATGGTTTAGATGGATCATTTCTGGCCTGCATTATTTACATTGGAACTGGCATTTTTCTTTCGTATTTTCTCCTCAACAGTATCATTTGATAGCCATGATTCCCTAAGCAAATCCTACATCCTAGGTTTCCAAAATTTTAGGGTCAATTGAAAAATTTTGGCTTTCAAAAATGTTGAAAACCATGAAGGAGAAATTTAAATGAGTTAATATTTTTATTGCAATAAGAAGTCAGGTTAGTAACGTTTTATAGAGTACCTATTGATAACTCACTGTTTAATTCTCTGTGAATGTTCAAAATACGGATATTCGCAAAGACAATGGTGATTTATCCCCGTTTTCAAAAATCAATGTGGCAAATATCAATGTTGGAATTTGTACTCCACTTTGCACACATGTAGGACTACTTAATGTGTAACAAGTAGTGGATTTTTATTCAGTCCCATTAGAAAAATGCAGCCTCAAACATCGGCAAAATGAGAAAAATCCAATGTTTAAAAATACTGCGTTTTTGATGTTGATACTTCTTACAATTTGAATACCTAATGATATCTTATTGCGGTAATGTTATCAACTCGCATACATTTCTCCTTAATGGATTTTTCATCCTTAAAAAATCAATTTTTGGAATTTCTCAATTTTTGCCCCATTAACGCTAGTAAGATTCGCATTTGGAATTGTGGCTATACATTATGTAATAATGTTGGGAAGAACTGTGCATGATACATTCTTTTTTACAAAACGGTTTTAAACATCTCATTTGAGGAGTTAACATATGTAGAAGAAGTAAAAAATATAAAAAATGGTCGAGCACCCAATTTATTTATCAATTTTTTGATAACTTCATATGGATTGACCCTAGTGTGGTTTGAGTCCCAGTCTGAGAAGGCTTGTATAGCTAAAACTGGTAACCCAAATTGGAAGGGCACCATCCTGATAAATGGAGAAAATGATTGAGAAGGGGGAGCGAACCGAGTAGAGAAGAGATGAAACTGCTCTGAAAAGTGTTCTCCTTTTTAGCAGAAGCTTCCTGAAGTGAAAAAGTATTCTTGAAAACGGTTGGCAATACTTCAGGAGGCCTTAATGTAGGACGAACGAAAAAGAGTTAGATATTATATACTGTTGGAAGCCATACATGCTGCCAAGTAAAAATATAGGTATATATAACAAATATTATGCACCGTGTATATTACCGGACGCCGTTATGAGTGTCAAGCGGAGAGATGCCATAATGGTAGCCAGGTTTATATATGCGAGTGGAAATTTTGAATTTGACAACAATTTTTTGGCTCCCGAAAGTGAACACAAGTCTTCCGCTGCTTCGCAGACTCGGAAGCAATGCAACCGAGTAAGTAATTCCATTCTCGTAATTACCGGAAAATTCGATATTTTCAATGTAAAATAATTTTGAGTGGAAGATATTAATGCTGAATGCAAGTACCTTGGAAATGGTGGGTTGTTTCACAGATAACCAACGAGGTGTACAGCAAGGGAAATCCTGAGGATTTTTTCCGAACATTTCACTTCACATTACACAACGAAATTAATTAATTACGTTACGAAAGCCTTTTACCTAACACAACCGACCACGAACACGCGTTCCGAATCCGAGTTGAAATCACGTTAGAAGCACCTTGTGATCGAGCCTGGAAGAACATTCACACCGCACAACCTACCACTAGCGCGAGCGACGCAAGACTGAAGACGTTGTTCTTGGGAGACCTAAAAATGGCGCCGGGCCAGCTGAGAAGTCAACAGGGATGGACTTCGGTCGAGTTGGGTAGAATACCGAGGGTTGGGACTCAGCACGTTGCTGCCGGCTTGTATGCTCTTCCAAGAAGGGTTGTCAATCATGTGAAGACAAAAGGAATTCTCGGTAGTGGATAGTTCTGTCTCTCATTGTCTCTCTTTATTTTCAATTTTACTGAGTTACTGCTAAGGGTTCTGCGAACTGTCACAAAGGACAGACCTGTGAAGGGATTTACAATTCCTGGAATTCAGTTTGAAAACTGACGAGGGGCTCATTTTTTTATTTGTTCTACCGAATTGGAGCTGGCTTAGGAGAGAACTCCTGGAATGAAGGCCCTGCAGGCAGTTGCCTGTCTTTGGAGGTCTTTGACATCTGACACAAAAGATGACAAACAAAGAAATTCTGCTTATTGGGTGTGGAAGCAAATTATCCAGTCCAGTAAAAATTCTTGGATAGGGCCAGGGCTGTAGGGGGTTCTTCGTCGCGTAATGTTATCCACCGTGTAATGTAACAAGAATTTCAAGTGTGGACCTCACTAGGAGCATTATTATTTTGACCATCCAAGTGGGGCTTTTCAAATATTTATATCACGCGAGTGGGCCATTTTTATTTTAAATTGCTCAGTGATTTTCGGTTCATAGATTTGGGTTGGAATGATCATCTTTGGATTCATGCTCCACATTCATGCTACTACATTGGAACAGCCATTTCATTTTTCACTACTTTCTCTTCAACAATATCATTTTATACCCGTAACTCTCTAAGCAAATCCTACTAGTTGAAATGGTCTCCTAAGTTAACGGTCAAAAGTTAAAATCCCATTTTTTTAATATTTTAAAAATCATGAAGAAAAAATTTAAATGAGTTGATATTTTATTACAATAAGATATCAGGTACCTAATCAAATTTTATATATTATCATCATTGATAACTCACTCCTTAATTTTCTTTAAATGTTCACAATAAGGATCGGTGAACTTCGGATCGGTGGTTACTTTTCCCCGTTTTCAATAGTTCATAACTTTGTTTAAAGTCAAATATCAATATTGAAATTTGTACTTTATCTTGCTAAGTACCATGTAGAACTACTTAATGTGTAGGTATTGTGAATTTTTATTCAGTCCCATCAGAGATATGCAGCCTCAAATTTTGACAAAATTTGGAAAAATCCAAACTTCTAAAATTCGTAAAAATATATGGACTGCGTTGTCGATGTTGATACTCCTTAAAATGTGAGTACCTCATGATATCTTATTGCGGTGATATTATCAACTCCCGTACGTTTCTGCTTCATGGTTTTTTCATACCTAAAAATCGGAATTTTCCAATTTTTGACCCTCAGCATTGGCGACCATGTACACTAGTAAGATTCGCATATGGAATTGTGGTTATACATTATTAATGTTGGGAAGAAAATACTGAGAAAAATGGTGGCAGTTCCAATGTTGTAGCATCATGCAGTCCAGAGATAATCAACTCATCTACCTTGAACACATGTATTCACAACTATTGAGAGAAAATAATCACTTTAAGAAGTTCAATAGCACAGAACTGATTATAGTCTTTAACAACGGTTAATTAACAAATAACAAAGAACGAATTGAGATAGGCCATAAAGTCCTTGTCCCCCCGGTATTTGGCACTTCCTAATAAAAAGTTCTGCGCACACCTATGATATAATATATCATACATATATTATAAATAATCAAAAATGAAAAGGTAACACTGAAATCAACACCTCATAACTATTTTTTAATATTTCGGCTGCTGCCTTTATCATAACTAAGAAACAGATATCCAGGGCATCGCACAACACGCCTCTAAGCAATTTTTTTTAAGAGGCCTCGATCCCGAGTTATTCGCGATTTGCGATTTTTTTTCGTGTTTTGATCTTATATCATTAAAACTATCCTAACTCATAACTAACATAACTATCAATAGTGGAGATAGCTCAAATGTTATGACACTGTTGGAAAGAGAGTTAAATTTTCTATCTATATGATGTAAGAAAACATTTTTTGTATTGCATTGAAGATGTGCGATTGTGTGATTGTAAATCGTGCGCCAAAATGTCAGCTGTCCAATGGTGCAGTCGTTTTGGTTTTTAAAAATATTTTTAGTTAAGGAAATGGTGTTTAACTGCAGAAAAACGTGTTTTCTGTTGGAATTGAGGTTTTTTCATGTCTTGACGAAAAAAGGTTGGAGGCGGTATGTAGCTACGTAACGTTTCTCAATGAATCGAATGGTGACAACGCCAGACCTCTCAAGTGACGATTTGAGTGAATTTGGTCGGATTCATAAACCAGTTCGTCAAGTACCTTTATAATATAGCACAGGGACATACCCTGGACATTTTCGTGCGTATGGAGTCCGTATACTCCCTTGCCGCTTCAGAAGCATTACCATTGGCAAAACCATACACAAATATCATGTCAACATACTCACTTGTGGTGTAGCTCAAATCGTCACTTGAGAGGTTTGGCGATTCAACGAGAAAAGTAACGTATATACCCAACCTTTTTTCGCCAAGACTTTTGAAAATCCGCTTTTCCGCAGTTAAACACCGTTTCCTTAACTAAAAATATTTTTAAGAACCAAAACGACTATACCGTTGGAAAGCTGACATTTTGGAGCACGGTTTGACAGGCCCGCACAGTTCTGTGTCCAGTATTAATGGGGTTGCTAGGCTAGATGAAAAACAGGCGGTTTAAAGATTTTGACAAAACTGCCTTTTCGCGGGGGCAATCGCACATCTTTAATGCAATAAAAAAATGTTTTCTGACATTATATACCTAGATATAAAATTTACCGCCCTTTCCAACAGTGTCATCAAATTTGAGCTATCTCCAAAATTAAGGGAGTTATGACAGTTTTAATGACATAAGGTCAAAAACACGAAACAAATCTTAAATCGCAAATAACTCGGAAACAAGGCCTCTTACAAAAAATTGCTAAGAAGCACTTTTGGTCGGAAATGAGTTGTAGAACACGTAGGAGTCGGGTTGTGCAAAACTCGTGGGACACCCTGTATTTTGAAAAAAAAACTTCTGTTCACGTTTTTGGCAGTTTCCTCTCAGTGTGTGGCGTTTGAAGTGGCGGTGCGGGGCTCTCGGCGAGGGGCCGGGGGCGGCTCCGTAGGTGTTGCGCAGGTTTCCACCGGATTTTCCTCCCCCGTTTTCCCGGTGACTTGTGTGCCGGGAAGGAGCGGGCGGTTTCCAAGGAGCCTCCGTGACCTTGACGTTTAAATCATCTCAACTCGATAAGCCCTCCCAACGGCCCTTTAACAGACCCCTGATCGTCAACGTAGGACACGTTAAACCCTTCACCCAACTGTCAAGAAATGCAGTCAAATAGAGATTTTCCACAGGGTGTAGAAAATTCGACTGGCTACATACCTTAGGAGTTGATTCTACGACTGATTTGCTAAACAACATTCGCCCTATAACTTTTCCCCCAAACCTTCCATAAAATACTACTTTTTTTTACTATCGTGATTTCGACCTTTCCTCTCTATAATAGCGGTAGGTACGTCAATTTAATGTGTAAATTAAAATCTGACTATATCGTTGAAAAGAGCGTTACATTTTCTAACTCCCTGATGCCAACACAAGAATTTTGAAGCGGAAGCAAAAGCTAGAGAATAAGTCAAATTCTAAATTTGGAGAAAATTACAAAATTCCACTTTTGTAACTCCAGTTATTGACCTGTTCAATGTAGTGCTCGTGTATTCCCGTTAAATGGAAAAACTTCCTAAGAATTTCAGCTTTTCAACGGTGCAGTAATTTTTGATTTTTCGGAGGACGTTCTTTTTGCAGAACATTGAATTTGAATCGTGAAAAACATGGGTTTCTCCGCTCGGCTTTCAGCAGAAAAATCTAGATAGGTAACTACTGTGTAATTGTTCGCTAAACAACGATCAACGGGAATAATAATGACCACCTCTGGAAAATCAAGTTCTAATTCGATTAAAGGTTCATGAACAAACACAAAAGATTGATAAAAAGAAAGTTAAGTTCAATTTAAAAACGAACGGTAGGTAGAACGGATGAGATGTTGGAGAAAAGCACTATAACGGCGATCCTGCTATGCGATGCCCCACCCCTAGCGTAAACCGTTCAACCAATGTCTTTGAAAAATTGTAGGGAATCTTTTAGACATGTTGGTCCTGCTTCCCACCAAATTCAGCTGAATTGGACTAGTCGATCGCTTTCGAGTAAGATGAGGGGGAAAAAAATGGTTTCAGGATTGTTTAAAATTGTTTACCCTCCCAAAATCAGCTGTGAATTCATCAATAACTATTTTGCGGAATGAATATAAACAACAACGATTTAAAGAACAGTAATACGAACGAAATACGGACGAATACTTCTCTTCGAATGGGAAGAGTGAGAATTTTCTCATTGGTGCTTTACTCCTACAAACAAAAAACAGCTTTCGTACTAGTACGCAACCACGAGGGACATTTTATGTCTTTGCGCCCCAGTTTTAACGAGTGCCGTTTTGTAGGACCAATGATAACTACGTTAGATTGTGCTCGTTGATGGTTGCGATGTAATGGTGGCATCGTTTGGTCACTGAGGTTCCGAAGCAGCGAATGGTTAACTGTAAAGACATAATCATCACCACTCACAGGACTGTCACAGTTAGTAAACAATATGGTTCCATCGGGTGGTCACTGAGGTTCCGAATGCCCAGGGGTTACGTGACAAGATTAAGTAAATCAACAGCTTTCAAATGAGTGGTGAACGAGTTTTGTACGATCACAAATGTCGAATGATCCGTAGCAACGAATCGGTTGTAAGCGAAAACCATCAGAAATATTTTCGTGACGCTGTCCGCGTTACATTTTCGAGTTTATGTAGCAAAGTAAAGACATAAAATGTCAAAATAAAAAAATCACTCTATTGCACAATGTTCATGGAAACAGAAGTTTTCTCCAATTTAACCCACAGACCCTCGCACGATGTGAAACCTGGTGTGTGGAACCTAACGCCTGCCGGAGTTTCACCACGATCATCATTCAGCTCCTGGCAACATAGTTTGATCCTGTTCATCAACTCTTCGAGATCAGTTACCGGAGTTCAATAAACGGTGGCCTTCAAAGTCCTCGAAACTTACTATCGCCCCAAGAGCCAGAAGGAATGGGTAGTCAGTCAAAACTACATATCCTCCTCACTATTCAAAATTCATTGCACAGAAAAATGCGGTAAATTGACAATACAGTAAAACCTCTGAAACTCGATTCCCGAAAACTCGACATTCCGTAAAACTCGACAGGGCTAGTGATTTGTATTTAATTTTTTTACACTGTCCATAACGTCAAGCTTTCCATGAGTGCATAGGCCGCCCGAGAGCGCTAGGGACTCAGACTAGATTACCGGGGTTTTGATAGGCCTATTGTCATGAAGTTGTGTTTTTTGTGACCCTTTTGGTTTATTATTCAATAATAAACCATTGTAATCACTCTTGACAAAAAATTTTCTAACCACACCTGAAAATTTCATGCCCAACCTCAAGACAGTATCCGTGAAAAAAAAAGAGTGTATGTTTGTACGACAAATCTTGTCGACGATGTGACACAACAATCTACTCGTCGCATGGACCTTTCGAACCGGGAACAACTACATCAAGGGACAAAAGGAATTGCTCGTTCCCCACGTGGAGTAGTTAATGCGAATCGTCTCCCCGATGATTTTGTTTTAAATTCCCCGTTCCAACGACTTATTTGGGATTAAGTGCAGTACGAATCGTGTGCCCGAAGAAGGAGCGGCCAATGCGAAAGGAAGGGCGCACCCATTCAAAGACAGTATTATTTATATTCATATTTTTCCCTTGGCCAAGGTAGGTTTTTTAATTTGTATTTTTTTCACTAACCAAAGAAATTATTAATTTTGTTCGTTTATTTTCAAAGGTCGCTGTTTAATTTTGTTTAATATATTTTCCCAAACGTGAGCAACATAAAACGTTACACCAGCCAGCAACTCCGAACCGATTTTCAAGATCCTTTTTTGTTCAATCCCAATTTTACTCCAGTATGTTCGTTCTAACGTTTGAATAAGATTCCAATGAAACACAATTTTATTGCACAAAAGAGCCCAAATATAGACTCATGATAAACAAAAACGGCAGGCTGTAAAAAACGTTCACAGAAAATCCCGACTTTTTTCGGACTTGTGAGGTTTTGCTTGGCCATATTGTCTGGAGATGTGTGACTGTGTTGGAAAGATACATATTCTCCACTGTTATACAATGGGACATGTGTACTTTTGTCCGATTAGGAACATCATAATCGAATAGTTTGATCCTATAAAACCAGAATCCACTCCTAACTCGAAAAATTTTCTTTTGTGAGTTGTGGGGTTCTGCTTGTTGCCTCCTCAACTTTCTTTACACGGAAACAGTAAGAAAGAAAGGGTAACAATCGAGGGTTTATCAAATCGCACGATCCAGAAAACGTAAGTGACAGAGCTGGTAGAAAAATATTTTGCTACAAAGAACTACTCTGCCTCACGAATTAGACAATCAAACTGAGGCAAACTAGGCGGCCTCTTGTAGCTCGAAATTCGTCACAGTAATCTTCGGCAGAGGGCGGAACTAAACACACGAAATCTCAATGTTGGGATCTTGGTCGGATCTGAACGCACGTGGCCGCCAACCGTCGCCTGAGGTCCGCCAGATGATGCCGCGCGTCATCCTTCGCTCTCTATAACCAGGACCTTCCGGGAGACTGCGACCGACGACGTACGACTTTGTACGATTATCCCGAACTGCATCTTTTCATTCCACCGACGTACGCTACAATGGATATTTGGTGCGAAAAAAGTCGAGATTTCGGTTTTTTCATAAGCTAGTGTTGTAGATGAACTTGACCTCGAAAGATGAAGCTCCAATATTTACCCTGGGGCGTAAGATGAGATGTGAATCTGCATTATCGATTGTTTTCCTTATTTTTCACCTCATTATAATTTCGAAAGGCGAGGCATGAAGGCCTCGATTCTTGATATGGATTCCCGCAGCTAACTAGAAAACCCCAATATTATCACTTTTTAAATAATTTCCTTTTTTTTCTAATGAAATATGAAAAACAGCAATAAATCTTTATTCAAATACACGTTTTCTGCAAATCAAAAATGTAGTTTAAGGCAGAATAGTATAGTGTTGTATACAGGAATATGCTGTGTTTCGGTTTTCGCAAAAGGTTGTGAAAACATAGGTAACAGTCTGTATTGTGTCAAAATTATTGATCTTTTTGCAAATACTCTAAATGAAATTGAATACACTTTTATACAAAAATTGCCAATTATTGACAAAATCCTGGTTGCAATCAATCGTGGAGCCCATGAGAAAAACTTGGAAACAAACACGTTTCATACAATTCCAACACCCCCCCCCCCCCCCCCAATTTTTAACTCAAAAAAGGTATTTCTTTGAAAGTAGATTTTTGCAGGTCTGGAATATTCGCATTCGGTTTTCAGGAGAAAACTTCAAGAACCGCCTGATTCAAAACCTCAAAAAATCAAAATTCCATTGTATTTGATTTAATTGTAATGCATTTTATGGAAATATACAATCGCAGAGATACATTAGCTTCGTTATTCTGCTGTTCATGATACCTATCCGTTTATTCTTTCTGTTTTTATTCCGCCATTACTTGGTTCTGTATCTGTAGGCCGAGTATCTGATTATTCTCTTGTTTCTTCTATCAGATTGTTTATGTGAGTTTTTTGTGCTTAACTTTTGAATTTCAAAGTATTTCCTCCTATGGACCATGGTGCAATTGCATATCAGTGCAACACACTTCATATCCTACAAGTTCTCCCGAAAAATATCTATATATAAAAATATAAAATACAGATATTCTGAATAAAAATTGTTTAAAAAATCTATTATAATGTTTTTGAAATATAACCACCCTCCATAGGCCGTCTGAAGCTTCTCTCTGAAACTACTTATTGGACCGAGTTTACGAAAAACCCAACATCGATTCGGTTTGTGCCAGTTATCTCACCATTCCGATCAATCAACCCTAAGGGTTATTGATCTATAAAACATTCCTAATCTCAAAAACCTTTGATATAAGGAAGTCATTTCTGGTTGGATTAGGACAGAAACTAGTTCCCTAATCGAATGAGACCACACAGGTTGCTGCTCGATCATACGTCCTCTCGTCGCTTGAAACTTCATCTTCGGTAATGAAAAGGGTCGTGCGCAGTCAGGTAGGGGGTCATGTTGGAGATGCCCTTCAACTGGAGGTCTGATCTAGCTGGCTACCACTCAAGTATTTTAATCTTGAATGCAATTACCAGGTATGGAGGCGCGAGGTGTGGAATTTAGATAATGTACCACAGACTGCGTCTAATATACATACGAGGTGTGTCTAAAAAGTTCGGCGAATGGTCTCATAAGTTGGTATTCAAATTATGGTAGAAGCATGCATGCCTATGTAGACACGTCTGGACCTGACTCAGTATAGCGCAATGCTAATTGCATTCAGTATAATTGAGTGTTCCGAGTAGTACGCGTCATGGAGCAATTGACACATTAGGTAAGTTCTGCTTTAAACTGGGTAAAACAGCGACAGAAACCCCCTGACATGTTGGTGCAGGTGTACTGGAATCTGTGGAGGATGAACCACGTTCCGGCCATCCACAAGCAGGACACCAGAAAGGAACCATGTGACGGCTATTCTGTGAACGATTCTACATCAAGACGTTCCAACAGTTTTCCAGCGTTATACCAACATTGTCAGAAGTGTGTTGTGGGTAGTGGAGAGTATTTTGAATATCAAAAAGGTATTGACAATTAACATTCTGTTTTTATCATACCATTTTCCGAACTTTTTAGACAAAAACAGCCACGTGATCTATTCAGTCATGTGATCGATTACAGTCAACAAATCTGTTGTTAGAGAGTTATACTGTTTAGTTCCAAAAATTGCTAATACCGAAATAATCCTATGTAGGTAATAATTTGCAGCGTTTTCTTTATTCACCCACATGTAAGAACTTATGTGTGATTCTCAATTACCCAAATATAATTCCATGATATACTGTTATCAAAAAAAGAACATGGATTTTTGTCGACTGACTGAAACAAATTTCGGTGAAAATGCTCAGTGGGAATCGAACCCAGATCTTAAAGGCGAGAAAAGAGGGGAGAAATTCGAAAGAATGTGCTAATTTTTTGTACTAATTTTGATCTCCATGGCAAGTATAATTCCAAGGGCTAAAGCATGAAAATTCCAGTGGAAAACGATGGGAAATATAGCCTACACGTATAAGAATCAACAAATGCATAAGTGCCAGAGATAATAAATAACAAATATTACAATGCGCCATTCACTTGATTAAAACCTCCCACCTGTTTTTCTGACTGATACCTACTTCATAATTCTGAAAATAAATACTTTTCCTCAGATTGTTTTTCTTTGACGTTACAACAATCAAAGGTACTGTACTTCGAAGCAATGTCAATTATGTCAGAAATTAAAAATATTCTTTCATATATTATGTTTATTATATGCCTTTGGGATGATTTATTTCAAACTGTACATTGCGAATAAGAAAATATAGAAGTGTATGAAAAGAGACCCATTTTCATTCCAGTAACGACTGTGACATTCCATGTTTTATCAAAAGGTAAAATGAAAAATAAATTAAAAACATGGACCAAGGCTCCAAGATTTTATTCCCACACACTCCGCGCATGTTAATGTCCTAAAAAAATGTTCAATAAAAAATTGGTGCAAAATATAGTTTTGTTAGCGTTTCAATGTTTTCAATTCGATTTTCTCTAAAATGGGAAACAAAGATATTCCTCGTTCTTTTCTGTACAGTTCACGTGGGAAAGTTTTCTAATCTATTGAACTAACCTATAAAATAGGCCGAAATTCTGCCTCTAACAATAAGAGGAATGTAATTAAAAACTACTTATTTTCGATTTCCACAAACAAAAAAGTAAAAAGTTTAAAATCGACCATCAAATGTGAGCAAAACAAATGAGCTGATGTGCATGCTGATGTCAGTGATTAGGTACCCACCACCATTTGATTCAGCAGGAAAGATCACGCGAAATGGTCCCCTAACTCATCACTGAGTTCTTGAAAGTTCGTTTTTCCATATCATTCTTCTGATTAGTTGAAAATATACGTTTGTTGAACGGCATACCGTGATTTCCTCCTTATAGACTAATGTCGAAAAAGAAAAATCTACCATTCTGCGGGAAACCTGAGGTTTTGGAACGTGCAAATCCTGTTGCGGGCTTGTTGGGCTGAGGCGCTTCTAAATTTTCCATAAGTTGGGTTTTTGACTTGACAAAAAGTCTTCAAGTTCTTTCCGGGACATCCCAATTCTCCCTATTTCAAGATCAGTCACAAAATTTATTTTGCTCTAGCTTTAAAATTGATTGTTAAAAATAGTTTTATGAGAAAAATGCGATTTATGGAATCGTCACGCAAATACAATACTCACACATGGTTTTAGCATTTTTCGAGAAAAGGCCGATTGCTTATGTCAATGTGTTGACCATCGGCTGGCTAGATTTCAGGTCCCACTAGACCCCGCTACATGCGCGAAAGAACGTCATTTTTACATGAATTATGAGGCTTTTTACGGCCCATACGGTGGACGGCGGACGGACACAATAAAAAACCAAACACTATTAGAAATCAGCTCAAAAACAGATTTCCAGTTCTTGCAGACCTATTTTGTTCACATTTTATACAAATAAATACAATTCCAGATAATCTAGATAATATTAAAATTGTAAAATGTTTCGTTTTATCAAAACCCTCTCAAATGAGGGAAGATGAGATTCAATATTAGTGGACAAGATTTTTCCAATATTCAAAAAAAAAAACAATTATATGGCTGAAAAATCAAACATTAAATTCTTCATGTATTATAGAATATTATTAAGAAAAAGTGTGGATGACATAATGTGGGTATTGAATGGATTAAAGGTATCTTCCCATTGACACCGTAAATCTATTCGTTTTATATGCTCAGGTATAAGTACACTTGACGAGAATATTGTAAAAATAAAAAAATGTAATTTATCAATATGTGGTGATAAAACGTAAAAATCCAACTACGCTTACAAAGTACTCAAATTTAAGGAAAAAATACAACAGGTACGCATATATTTATTGCAAAGTCGAGGAATCAGTCTACAAGTAACCTGAATTTCGCAAATAAAAAGGTGAATCGAGGGAGTGAAGTAATCAATAAACCATACATTTTAAGGATGAGTCATATTTTATTTATATTTTATCCTTCCAACTTTTTCATGTAATTAGATACTAACATATAAAAGAAGCCCCTACTTATACCGGCCTTCTCACATGAAACACAACTAAACATATCGTTTAGAATGCAATACACATACAATTTTATGGAGGTTATCATTAAGTATTTTCTCCTTATTTAATGCTATACATAACAGCATAGTCTGGAACTTGCATTTTTTTTATTCATGTAATAAACTTCACATGCACTCAGGCAAAAATCTTTCAACAAAAATTAATTCAACTATAATTCCACTAGATAAAACAAATCTAAAAACGATTTAATAAAGAAATTAACTAAGCAATTCAAAATTAAACGAACTTACGTTTCTACGATGAAAAATTTCAACTAAGATAATAATTGAAAAAGGTCAAATGCTTGTCTTTTGAATCGCGGTTGGGAATTGGTTTCTGAGTTTGAAGATTCCAAAAAAATTAAGAATACATCATAATGAAATGGATAATACTAGAGATGAATTTAGTTCGAATCAACAGGAAAATTATATGAAAATACTTGATTGGATGACAAGTTAATTAATACAGCACATAATGGGTGATTGTAGTGAGAATAAGTTATACAATGGTTAATGATAACCAAATTGCAGGTAGGTGGATGACGTCGCACTTTGACAAAAACTAAAAACCAAACATTTTTTTGGTTAACTGCGTTACATGGATTATTTTATCAACCTGAAAATAAAAATAATAGATAATATAATTTAAACAAAATAATCACAAGATAAATGAACGAAACGACCTAATACATAAAACTGAATAGAACATTATTTTTTTGATAATATCATGATATCAAATGAACTAAATGAACTATTCCAACAAAAAAAAGGTTTTTGTCGCTTTCTAAAAAAGTCCATAAAGAAATTAACTAATCGATTTAAAAATTTGCTAATAGTCCACAGAAGTAGTTGAACCACGATATGTCATAATTTACATTGTTTTCATACAGGTTAAATCTTAAATTATTGTAAAACAATAGTAAAGCATAAATAGGTGATGATGGGAATCTACAGGGGAAGGTAATGAGAAAATATTTGAGAAAACAATTAAGGGTTCAGGGATGAAGCAAAAAGCAATTACGTAGATTAATAGTATAGGTACCTTAATGTTAGATGGCACTAAAAGGGCAGTGATGGATAGGGGAGGGCTTAAATTGAGTTAAATCATAATAATATTTGATTAATTCCTCTTCGCTGATACATGTTTTTCATTCTGATTCATTTACTTCTCTTGAAATCTCTCGCCTCTTTCCATGTTTTTCTTTTTGAACATTTTTTCAATGTTTCTTATCGTTTCAATGTTTTCCTGATCTCTCACGGCCCTTTCTCTTCCAAGCCTCTAAAATATTGTATATACCGATAGGTTCTAGGATAAAGGGTAAAAAGCATAAATCTACCACTACAGTTACATAGAAACTATTCAATATCCAAATATCACATCATAATTTTGAAATCAAACAACGGAAACCGGATATTTTGTTTTCCGACATCAAACGAAACTTCTGATATCCCAGAATAGTACTTTAATATTATTTTCAGATGCCTTTCTGGTTTGTAAAAGTGACAATGTGATTGACAAAACGGGAGATCCAACGAACTATATATTTTTCTCATTACATAAACTTGTTTCCTAAGTCAACAATTAAATAATATATTACTATGTAGTTCAAGTAGATTTGTACTATAAGAGTGGAAAATTCCAAAATCATAATATCAACTCCTACGAAAGCTGTCAATGAAGCAAAATTGTATATTTAACTGAAAGCACAGAACTGCAAAAATCTTGTATTATCATTGAGTAAATCAAGAGGTTGAATTAAATTATTTTTATTCATTTTTTTGTTTGTTTTTATTCAGGGGTTGAATTTGTAAACTTATACACCGGGTGTAAACGCTAATGACGAACCTACAGCTAAGGTTCGATCCCACAACTAATATGTGACCAAATCACGAAATATATGTCACACGATAACCAGGACGATTCAAGCATTTTCTAAATGAAAATTTTCACGTTTATAGCTTCTACGGTCACACACAGGTAGGCCCTAAAAACGCGAAAATCTCCCAGTGCACTGTTGTCATTTGCCACTTCCTAATGTGGTTGTTTTGTACTAAAAAACGTGAATCTACACGATTCGATCTGTCGAGGCAGCTTCTAAGATATTCCGTATTAGTTCGAAACGGAGTATCCCAATGAGTTTTCTAACAATTTTCTGAGTACACGGATTTTTGTCGCCTGACGACTCGGCGACATGGTGAGAATACAAAAAAATCCCAAATTTCAAGTGGAGTAAAAAATACACGTAAAACGACATTTTTGTCACAATGCAGTTGTAGAATCGACCATTTTCCGGCGGTTCGACCTTAACGAGTACACCCTATGTGTGAATTAAGAATTAAGCAAATAAATAACGGGAAAACCACTAACTTTGAACGAAACAAACATTTGAGAAAGTTCACTACTTTCTGTTGCGACTGTTTCAATTTGTGTTTTTTTTTTTTGTTTTGTTTTTTGTTTGTACTGTTGAAAAGGCTAATTACGACTTAACATTTTGGCAGACACCGTTCACAGCAACCTAAAAATTATTGAATGAGTAATAACCGCCAGCAATTTGTCTAGACACATAAACGCTACTTTCCCTCTGGATGAACTGTGAGCAAAAAAGTTGCGACCCGACCGGTCCGAATGATAAAAAATTTGTCTTTTTTTTTTTTTTTTGTAGACTACTCGAAAAAATGCGCTAAATATTTGTCTTGAGTAAATATCCTTAAAAATTTAGTCACGTAAGGTAGTTCTTTGCTTTAAATATATTAATTTTCAAAACCATAGAGTGAAACGAAACATATTCTGCTATGCTTGGTCTACGTGGTAGTTTGTATTTGAGGTTGTGTATTGCTTCATCGAAAAAAACTGCATGCAGACTTAATGATTGTGAACTTTCAGCTGGATTCCGATTATAGTTTACAATCGAATGAGGTAGTTATATTTTCTTCTTTAAGTCGATTGTTTAAAATTTGTTTTTTTTTTTCAGTTGTTAAATGAAACCATGTAGAGGTAGTTGTACAGCTGAGACAATTTGTATGAATTTGTAAAAGTTTTGTTTGATTTGTACCTTCGATTTTATATGTTGAGGTAGCCCCTTGTCGCGCTTATTGAAGGAACTAGATAAGCTACCAAATATAGTTTTATTTTCCCCCGACGTCTGTAACACTAATGATATTGTAAACATTTTTATTACAGATAAAAAAAAAACAAAGTAATTAAATTAAAAAACGATTCATTCTTTTTTTTAATGCTTCAGTGAGTTATTCTTTAGTATAAATTTCCTAAGTAAACAAGCTGATTATGTTCAAGAAACATGTTAACAAACAATACTTCAATGGATGGTTTTTGTACTTGATGTGACCTTTTAGCAGATAAGTATCAACACTCACACACCTTTCAAACAGGGGCATTATAGGAAAAAGCTTCATTTTTGTCATACTCGTACAAGTTGAGAACGAAAAACAACCAAACTACAAGCAGTTAAAATGACTAACTACAATTCTACAATGAACACTTAACGCAGTTACATAGGATTGCGATGAATGTCGAACATGCACCAGATTGTTGTGGCTGACGCTCTCGATTCCTGCCGAGTGAAATTAGAACCAACTCATGTTCAATTTGATTGGAATTTTTCCTCAATTTCGTTGGCCTTTTTTAAAAAAGATTTTCATACGTCCAAATTCGAAGAAATTAAATGTTATGGTGATATCAGTTCTATATGAACTGAATAAAAACAATTCAAGTTTGATGTCACCATTATAAAATACTTCAGGGTTTACTGATTATAGAAATTCGATTGACCACCTCACATTTCAGTATCACCAAGAACTTGGGTTAGGGATTTTCATGTTTATACAATTTGGTCGTTAGATGATGAAGCTTGGGATAAAATAAGTCAAAAAGTGTTGGCGAGTTTTTGAAAAACGGACTTCAAGCTGTTTTTCCCACAAAGAACGCGTAGGGTATCAGCTGTTGACGAAGTTTTCATGGATGTGTCATCTAAGTCCATTCCTACTTAGTTCGTTATGAGGGAGCGATCTAAATGGAACGGTTTTTGACTAATCCATTCCGATAGTTGACCAGAAGTTAGCCGACCACTACCTTTTTCAAAGTGAATAGTAGAGTCGTCTTTTTTCGATCTGTTTTGACAATGAAAAGGAACGTTTACCGCTCCCGAACTAGTAGGTCTAATATTCCTTCATACATCTGCCGGTGAATGATTTAACACACAGGCCTGTATGTAATACCAATGTCGTAAGTAGGTCCAATGAAGACCGATCGTTGCCGAACCACTCCATTCGATTTGCAACCAATAAGGTCCACTTACATTTTGGTTTTCTTCCGAACAAATAAATTTGTTAAGAATGAAGAATAATGAATCATTCGATAATTGAAAAGATTTTGAAGCAGTACCAGGAACACCATATCATTATATTCATCAAAGGCCTTATAAATATTTGTAGCAGCCATCACGGCAAATTTGGTTAGGACGAAAATATAAAATTGAAAGCCCATAAGTTCCTTCATATCCGATCGCAAATCTATCGCCATCCATTTTTTTTAGAATTGGTTTTGCTTCAAAAGAAGGTTTCAACAAAATCACAGTCACGAAATCGTGTAAATGTGATCAATCGATTTATTAGAGAAGGGTTTCTCATGTACAACTGTCCTAGTAGTAGCTTCATCATTAACGTCCATAAAATAAAATAAAGGCTGACAAAGTGATATTTTGAATATGAGTTGCTCTTCTTTCGCAAGGCAGAAGTGATCAATAAATTGACGCAGGGATGATAAATTTAAAAATGACTTATACACCTACCAAAAATATTTGAACTGCTCCGTTCAATTCCGAATAGTCTTGGCTAACACCGCCCTTAAGGAGGTTTGTGCGTGAAGTTAGTCGAACGAAAATGACAAATTTGACGTTCAATGAACCGATTGTGAAATGGTGTTCATCAGGTCATCAATTTGAATTTGTTTAAAGTTTCGTTTCAGTCGTACGGTAATTATTCATTATCTAAAAGTCTTACTCTCTGAATCATCATTGCGGGACTTGGATAAAACACTGGAGTAACCGAATTTTCGTTCATCACCTGCGTCAATATATATCTTTCCAATCCAACTACACAGGACGCTGTTGTGACTTACCGTTGATGAGATCCGTTCAGATGATTAAAATTCAATAGATTTATTTAAAAAAAAAAAAACACTGACTTATGAACGGCTTTTTTCTCCACCCATCCCGATTAATTTTGGTCTTATAAGTTTTTGGTATTTTGTTTTCTTCAAATTTCGTATTATTATTACTTCCGCGTAAATAAGAAAATATGAATCCATTTACTCAAATTTACCTTAACTTATCAAAAGTAAGTATAATATAATATAATAATTAGGCCATTTTCGAAACCTTGCTTTTAAATGTTGAATTCAGGCTATAATGTATACTTTTTTGAACATTTACTTTTTATCAACATGTTTTTTTATTTGTTTATAATTTTATTAGTCATATTGTTCAAGTTCACTGGTTTCTGTGACAATACTGTTTTATTCAGTACGATATTCCAGTAATTTTTATTGTAAAGTCTATTAAATTATAAACATTTGGTCCTCTGTACCAGCCTCAGTTGGTACCAACCTCACCAACAGAATTGTCCTTAATTCAAGAATATTTTTATTAGGTAATTATTATACATTTATTGTACGATTTGATGTTGATCATAATTTTATTATTGTTATTAAATAAGATGTGAAAGTGTTGCATCGGAAAAAATTAATCGGCGATTGTATAAGTCACATTGTAATTTCTTTAATTACGCCATTTTGAATTTTGTCCTCAGTTTTCAATGTTCCCAGAGCGTCGCCTGATATATTCTATTGAAGAAATCTATTTTGTAGAATAATTTGTTCATTTTCTTTCAATTCTACGTTTAAGGACACGAAATGTCCTTTTAAATACTAAGAGTAGAAACAGTCTCACTGCCCAAATTCGTAAGAGAAACTCAAATCGTGGGTTCATAGGAATTCATTCTTATACCGAACTACGGGGTTTTCTAAAAAAAAAAACACACTACAATATTAGATCTACAAGGTTAAAACGCCTCCACGTCGTCAAAATCAACAAATCGACTCCCAAAAATTCATTATAGTTTTAGTACTCCTTACCAAAGACATAATTTTTTGATTTATTGATTTCAAGGTGTGCTAGTTGTTTATTATAAAAATTGATTTAAATTAAAAATAAAGGCACCCGACACCCGTGACGCTGAGACCTCATTTTTGTCATTCACGCGAGGGTTCAGTCATCTTAGTCGAGCGTCGCTTGTCATACGATACGATGCTCATAACAGTCCAGTCAGAGAGGACAAAATTTCCCACTCAGGTAAACAAAATCGACTAAAACCATTTCTATACAGGAATGTGTAGGGGAGAGTTTCCTGAACAGGGTGTACTAAATCAGTTTTACTATCAAAACTCTAAAATGCTGTGCTGTTGAAAAAAAACCTCCCATACAAAAATGAGAGCTTATTGAACTTTCTGTTACTTTGCAATCATACATGATTATCAAAAAACTTTCCATTTTCGTCAGGCGTCGGAAAGTTGACCATGAAAAAACAAAAAGTTTCCCCCCCGGAGTTTTCGACATAATCTTTCGCCTCAACCGGTTCGTTTTAGACAAACTTTGTCCATACAAAGGTTGTAGACAATAAAAAATAAAAATAAAACAAGGATATATAAACATACGAGAATTTATGTGAATAAGGTTTTGGTGTGTACCTGTGAATGATACAAGTTCATTCGCCGATAACGATGAGTGAATATGTTTCGAGCGTATGTGGAAAGATCAATTGTTAGGGATGGATGGATCGCAGTAGCGAAGACAGTAGCAATACAAGAACGAGAAGTTTTGTGAAAATTCGTAAAAAGATTCCCAAAGAGTGTACACTAGAGGCCGTAAACACACATATAAACCACTTAATATGATTTGAAAATTCGTTAAAATCCGTTAAAATATGAAAATTCGTTAAAAGATTCCCAAAGAATATACACTAAAGGCCATAAATACACATATAAACCACTTAAAATGATTTGAATATGGCATTGGAAGACCTCAGAAAAAAGGTGTTCCACATAAATTCACATATTTTTATATATCCTTACAGGGAAATCGTTTCTCTGCTTCCTTTGTGTAGACAAAGTTTGTCCTAAACGAACGAGTGAAGATCTTGGTGACAATTTAAAAAAAAACGTGGGTGGGAAACTTTTTTCTTTTAAACCTTCAACATTTTGACGACTGTAGTGTGAAAAGGGTAAGGTTTTTGATATCATGTGTGGAATCGAAGTTACAAGAAACTTAATGAGCTTTAATTTTTGTGCGGAATTTTCTTCTGCAACGTACCGTTTTCAAGTTATGAGCGTAAAACTGAAAAAGTGAACACTTGATCCAATACCCCCCCACCCCTCCTACGCAGTACCCAGATGTCAGTAAACCTTGTTCAGGGCACACTCTCCTACTCTCTCGGTTCTACACGATTTTGTTTATCCTGATTTTAGTAATCCGACTCGACTTTAAAGTTAAAACGTTAAATGATCATAAAAAAAAAAAAAAAAAAACGAATAACAACGACGTTCTATTTTTTTTGTTTTCCGTCCAGGCCTGTCGACCTAAAGTACACCTGGAACCGATTAAGTTTACAACACGTAGAAGAATCAAAAACACTAAGATCATGCAAGGACACGAACACCAAACTATTTCTAGAAGACAAAAAAAATCTACTGAAGCCACTATCTAAACCCCACACTCCATTTACTCTTGGCCACTTAATCATTTTCACACTACAGGTAGCGAAGTAATGCAAAAAATTATGAATTATTCAATATTATTTAATATTATTTTGTATATTCTATTAATGTTTTATTTTAATTCACTAAATATTATTACCTAGACATGCACTTTTCTGAATTAGAATATTGCCAATTTTTATCTTTTTCCTATCAATTTCGAGTGACGTTATCTTTTTTTTTTTTTGTATTTTCATTATTTTTGTTGTTGTATATTTGAGGCAAGAGGAGGGTTTTTAAAAATTATTATTACTTTCTTTTTTTGTGAAGAGGTAAATTTATTTAATTATTAATGTGACGTCAATTTATTTTTCGGATGTGAAATGTTGGAACAGAAAAAGCGTTTACGTGACCAAGCTGGTCACCTAGGACCAACAAAAAAAAAACTCTTCACATTCCAGCTTGGCTTTTTTTCTTTTTGAACCTCCGATCAAAACGGCCGAAAAATCCTTTGAGAAAACAAACATCCAAAGCGACAACGAAAATTGAATGCATACCTAATGAAGTAGTCATGTTTATGATTAGTATGTTATAAGGTAGGATGTAATGTGATACTTTAATTGGTGTAGTTCAACCGCATCATATCACATTTTAAGTCTAGATTTCTCCTAAAAGTGTTCGGAACCTATTTCCTTAATGAGTCTACATACATAAATGAAGAATTAAGACTATTATATACTTTCTTCTCTCTTTTCTTTACGCTATTGTTCATGTTCTTTTTCCGTGTCAGTAAAAGACTTGAAAAGTTGAGTTTCTTACAAGATTACAATATGTACTAAATAAACTGTCGAAATATTATTTTCACAACGTAATAGTTTGTAAGTTTTTCCGTGGTTTATAATTTCTGGTTTGTTTATCTTTCTTTGTTTTCAACAATAACCTAATTTGTACATAAATTCTAGCAAATATATTTTCGAATGTCTATGTCGAAATAAACAAATATAATAGATCCCGATTGATTTGTATATACACAAGAAAAACAAAGAACAGTATGTACTACATCAATAAACAACGTAAAAACAGCAATAATTAAAAACGTCTTGTTTAGTACTAAAAATTCAAATTTAAAACGTTGAAAAATGCTTACTTATTACCTGAAATAATCTTATTTCTAAAAAGATTAAAAAACATTAAAACACACAAGATGTAGGCAATACATAGAACCATGTTCACTTTTGATCATTTTTCATCTTCAAAGTCATTAACAACAATAATAATTATAATTATTATACGAACAACATATACGATTATTGAGCACTGCATTGCATTGGAAGCAGCAGAGCACCTTTTAAATATTCATCAATCTTTTTCATCTTGAAATGGTAATATAAACAGGCTGTTAGGGGCTCCAAGACATTGTGAAAACCCTCCCTTTATTTTCCAGTTCTAGTTCAGACATTCGTTTAGGCAACATAGTTAGGTATATGGGATATGAAAATGAAATACATTGAAAAAAAGGGCGCTGGAAGAGATTTTAACTCAGTCCTTAACCCTTCGGACGCAGGTAACTCCGAAGGGCCTACGATTTTTTAAAGGTACCTTTGAGAAAAATTGAAGGGGAAAATCAGAAAATTTTGATTTTATATCAACCTCAAGAGTTTTATTCGTTAATGGTAACGGTGTAATGTACATACGTTGAACCTTATCATTAACGTCGCTCAAGATAAGTGCCAAAGATGAAATTTTCAAAGTAGAATATTTAAAATCCAAGGTTCTTCCATCATACTTATAGCCAGACAGTATCATTAACTGTTATTACAGCATGTGGGGAGCCAGTAAGAGATCAAGTTTCCAGCTAGATGTTGTGTTTTATAGATTAGCTCCACTTCTTGTAAGTTTGTTGAACCTACCACCGAATTTCTCGAAGGAACTACCTTAAACTTCATCCTACGTCACTTCCACTAACTTTTCACCGGTTGAAGAAGTCATGGATTGTTGAAGGCCATGGAAATCCATCACATCACGATACATATGTTGTTTAGGGTCAACGAATGAACGAGGTCTGTTGATTATGTTTGGTGAATAAAGCAATGAATATTTAGGGTATTTAAGAATTTTGAACCCCTAATTGGTAGTTTACGGATGAACATTGCTTCAACCAATATGTTTCTGATAATGAAGTAATCAGTCATTCTGACTCAATGAGATCCAGTAGGATAATGAAGAAACGCTTTGAAAGACTTCAAAACTTCCATTTTGGCGAAATTGGAATTTTTATAAAAAGGTCGACAAAAGTTTGATTGGTGTTATATTGAATTTTCTTATATTTACAAATTAAATTGACATAGATTACTCTGATGAAAACGCGACGGGAGAATCAGAGTAGTGGTCTTTTCCGTTATCGTTCCGGCACTTCCACACGTCTTATTTTTTTTTTTTTTTTTTAACGGTGTTTACTTTACGGAAACTACAGGCAGGTGGCAAAGAAATAAACTTGTGCGTTGCAGAGCTGCAACAGCTAAATAGAGTAAAACTAAGCAGGTAAGTTCGGAACTCTCTCTGCCAGAAACTATGCTGTTTATATATACTTGGGCAAATGAAACGGTAAGTATTGAACTTTGCGAGAAAAAGCTCAGCATGAGGCATACAGTTACTTATTGTACCAATAATTATTATATGCACAAGGTGTCATATGGCATTGGTGGCCTCAATATGGCCGTTGAAATTCACATTTTCTGTTCGGAAGAAGAATACTGGACAACAACAGCGGATTTTAGGAGGTATTTGCCTTGAAACTAAGCCATTTCTCCTCGAAGCCATTCCCGACCGCACTTCTGTCACGTCAATGTCGATGATTCTTTAATTTTTTTCTCCAGGAACCACAATAATGTTGGACTAGTGGAGTACGGACGGAGCATAATGTGTATAATAATAATAGTTTTACATACCGTTCGGTAACATTATCAAGGGCGGGTTTTTTCCAAGGTTGGAAGAACTGGTGGATGATGATAAAACGCCTCAAAAGTACTTCAATCCATTCGAACTTCTTTAGTTACCGAACGGTAACCTTTCTTACTGTAAAATTTCAAACCTTTCTTAAATTACAATAGGAAGGAGAGAAATTTGGTCCGTAGTTCTTTTGAAAAACTGTTTATCCAGTAGGAGCTTTCCACAATCTTCCAATCGTCATCATCAGCTACTTAGATCCAGACAAAATTGAAAATGACGAAGTTTTCCTCATTGGTGTGAAGACTAAACTAGGTGAGAGATGATTAGAGTGAAAAAGCTAAATGATAAAGAAGAGAAATATTAAAACGAAGGGTCGCGGGGGAAAACAATCATAGTCCATTTTTTCGATTTTTGGGAATTTCAATTTTAAAGTTTAATTACTCATAAAATCACATTGGGATGAGGTTTTGAGCTAGAAAAAAAACCATTTCGCTCTACAACTATCCATTTTTGAGGTTAAAAAAAAGAAGTATTCGAAAATCATGTTACTTCAATAACAAAAACAATGGAAACTTGGAAAAGTCTTTGACCTTGATCGGTATTTCCCATCAGGGCTGCTCATATTCGGTGTCTACGTTCACAATAATCTTCTTTCGTGGGTCGTTAATGAACTCCACTTCGGCCTCTCCAGTAGCGTTCTCTTCAGTAGCAAGTGCTTCATAAAAATGTTGAGCATCTGGGTTTGGTAAAACTTGCTTCAGGTGCAGTAAATCATCAAGTTTTGTTTTTTTTATAAGCAGAGTCAAGAGTGGCATCTTGGTTCCTTTTTCTTATCAACTGCTTTGGAGTGAGTGTAATAATAGTGTTGAAATGACAACTGAAAGTCGATTTATGGTACAAGAGGCTCGTTGCTGTCAATCATCATGACTCGAATTGGTCTTGTTGCAACTGGACATTTCGTGGGAAATGGACTTAATAGAAATTTGGTCCATGTTTTAAACTGAACAGCCTTACCACAGTCAATTACCAGTTTTCGGGAACAAAACTAACCGATGGTAACCATCAGCACGGAACAAAACATTGAAATGAACGCATAGTAGCATAGCGGGAGCTTACGAAGAGGGCTTTAAATTTGGACGTTTACCCTTTTTCTCATCACCGCGCGGACCTCGATCGCTTTTCCCCGGCACAGGCTTTTTTCTTCCTTCGTTACCTGGAATACTTTGATCATTTTTCCCGGTTTCGATTCACTTTGCGATGGGTACTAGAGCAAGCCACTAGATAGCAAGACAATCTCAATTTTTTTAAATATTGACATTGATCGTTCTCCCCCCGCGACCCTTCAAATTATAGGTTACTCAGATTGTACCCACCAAGAACAACAAGGTGGTCCCAGTTGATCATCAACCAAACACCACTGGAGGTGATAACACATGTTGTCTGCAGGGTAGCTAATAGTTCACAAAAAACTAGAGAACCATCCAGAAGCTGCTGGAGATGGCTGCCTTGTTGCTGTTGGTGTGTACAATCTGAGGTACTATAATTTTACTATTTCTCTTGTTTACCACTTAGTCCTTTTTCACTCTAGTCATCTCTCACCTAGTTTAGTTTTCACACCATTGAGTAAAACCTCGTCATTTTCAATTTTGTTTAGATCTAAGTGCATGATGATGACAATTGGAAGATTGTGGAAAGCTCCTACTGAATTAACAGTTTTTCAAAAGAACTACGGACCCAATTGGTCTCCCTAAAGACTATTGTACTTCGATAATTCAATTTTGACGATTCAACTGTTTTAAGAAGGTCAACAAAAGCTTGATTGGTGTTGTATTGAGTTTTATTAATATTTTACTATATCCAAATCGAATTGAACGAGATTGCGTCGATGGAAATAGGATGAGAGAACCAGAATAGTACATGATTCGAGGAAGTGTTGTGTGTTTTACAGGTCTCGAAGGTGCAAAATGTCAGAAATGGAAACTAAAGGCTTCCTAGATGGGAACAAGGAATACGTGGGTTCTTGCCTTGGAGCCGGGTAACGGGCTTGTTTAGTCGCGCAGGGCGATGGAGACGCGTGTGGGTCACCTTCAAGCCAGGGAGAGGCTGAGCATGGCGTTGTGGACGTCGTTGGCCCAAGTGGCGTGGAGGAGGCGCTGAACGGCCCGCGCTCGGTCTTCCGCGGGCACGAACTCATGCTAGGGCCACTCGCGGCTGTAGCAGAAGCCGAGGGGCTTGACGAAGTGCCAGTCCTGGGCTCCGCAGTGGGGGCACGTCAGGCGGTGGGAGTAGTCCGAGAAGAAGTTGAGCCGTTGGTGGGGCAACAGGAGCGGTTTTGTGCAGCTGTTACACTGGAAACAGAAAAACGAAAATGGTGATATTCGGTAGGATCTCAGTATAATAATTTACTTTCAGCATTTATCTGAAGAGAAAGGGCAAATCCCGAAATTGGGGTGTTGAGAAATTGACGATTTTCAATGACTTCAAGGCTAGGGGAACATGATTCTAAATTAAATCTTGTTGTTATGAAGGATAAACCATTTATTTAAGGCATAGTCAGTTCTACACTGAAATCCGTAACTTAACTTCAGTATTCGATTTTGTTGTGATTTAATAAGGAACAGAGATGGTATCACAATGATTTAGCCAACAGCTAATATACCACCAACTCCAGGGATGTATGTCTTGAATTCAAAATGAGGAACCCATACCATAAACGTCAACGGGATACCTGGCAGAGCCATGCTAAGTGAGTTCTAGTTCAGATAATGACTGATAATAATGAAGGATGATATTGAAACAGGGTGGATAAAAATGAGAGCCTGAGGTTGATATGAAATTTTTTTATTCTCAAACTTGAAAGTTATTAAAAAACAAAACATGTTTTGACGAAAATTCAAAATAAATCACAATTTCTTCTCGAAAGACTTCTTGAACTCAGTCTTTCGTTCTCTACTGTCGGACGGAACTACTTGTAAGCGATGGTAATCATAAAAGTAGTCCTAAAATGACAGAACTAGAATAAATTGCAAAAAACTGCAAAACTGAGATAGAAAGAGCATGTCATTAAAAGAAGAAGAACTAAACATCAAGTTCCGAAAATGTATTGGTTGCTTATAAGATACCTACTCCAAACTATCTCCCGTAGTACGCATAATTCCGCATCCATGTGAATCCAGCATTAGACCAACATTGCAACCAATTGGATTAGTTGTGGGGTACCTAGTAATTTTTCCGCGTCATGTAAGGCAACAACGAATTTCAAAAGTCGATGAGTCGATGATGAGATGAATAGTACATTTTGATATTCAGACACTTCACATTGTTAATTGTCTATTTTACCAGAACCACACTTCTTATTTTTATTTTTTGAATGAAATAATAAACCAAAACACGATACAAGGGATCAGTACTATAATCAGACGTGATTGCGGGGAGAAAAAGGGAGAGGAGAAGGCAAATAAGAGACGGAGGAAAAAGGTGGATGATTTCAATGGATTTCCCTGATCAGGAGAATCCAAGCGAACTAAAAGCTCGCTAGAAAAAGGTAATTTTTTCCTTCTAATAGAAGGGATTGAAAGGGTCAGTTTTTTTTCACTCTGAATCATGGAGAGTCAAAGATGAAATTTCTCTGGGGTCAGGTGAGCTGGAAACTCAAACAAACGGGGGTGTCGGGCCACTAGCTCCGTGAAAAGAGGGCTCCAATCAAGACCTTCCTTTTAACCCCGCGTACTGCAGCCGCGGCGGAGTTTCCTGGACCGGAATATTCAGAATTATAATTTTTTTTGTACCTAGGCGAATGAAGATGATTTTGGAAGAAAACAGAAAGAAATCGAACATTAGATGTGAATGTATCTGCTAATTATTCTGTCGCTTGAAACAAAAACGTCTTATCACCAAGGTTGACCAAAATGAGTTTTTTACGTATCCCCCCTACTTTTGTTATGCTCTATTCCAGGGGTCTCTAAACTACGTCCCGCGGAAGGATTTGGACCGGTCCCGCCGACCGCGGAAAAACATGGATGGATGGAAAAAAGTAGGCTACCGTCAGAACGTGATAACTTCAAGGGGATCAAAAGTTTTGCCAGACAAATGATATCTATTTTTGGTTCAACGTATCTATGCGAACAGACCTTTTCAAAAATAACACATGTCAAATCCAAATATCGAGCAATACTTTCAGAAGAACACTTGAAAAATTTGCTCACGATTGGAACAACAAACTTTCATCCTAAGTAGAGAGGCATTGTAAGCAAAAACCAATTAAATTTCCCCTTACATGCAAGTTAAGGCGGTTCACCTTCAAAAATATGGCAAACGAACGATTCGATTTGATTTCCCCGCCTTAAATAGAGTTTTTGGTTTGAAAATCGTGTTTCCCTCGATTTTTTTCTCGACCATTTGGTCAATTTAAACACTTTTGATGTGTCTCTAAAAAATGGGCTTGAAAGTACGAATTGGAGGAACAACAGGCTGATTTCTATAGAAAACATGATACGATTTTTCTGAAATACGTGGTTTTCGGAGATAAGGCGTTTTTGTTTCAAACGGCAGTACTGTTCTAGTACAGTCGCACAGTAGGGTTGAGAATCGATGATCGATATTTCAAAAATATCGGTAATAAGTTAAGGAGAACCGATTATTTTACATCGATGTTGGGCTGTCGGTATTTATCGACAGGCGATTGTTTTTAACCAATATATCGATCAAAAAATCTGTAAAATATCGCGGCTTTTACACCTTTTTTTGTTGATTTACTAGCACTCATACTTAGTTAGAAAAAGCATCTTCTCATACATTCGCCAATCGTCTCACCTGTTGTGGACAACAGGAAGAAGAGAACAACAACCAAGTAACCGATGTTGGATGAACATGACGGGAGCTGCCCCAGATCCTAGTAAGGTTGCCATCTAGTACCTTTCCTCAGTAGCGACATCTGTACCATTTTCCAAGGCTGGGTTATCATTAACCCAAGAACGAAATCGTTTGAAGGGGGAATACCCTATCAAAATTACTTTTTTTGCAGGGTGTGCCTGAACACTATTTCTTTGCTGACTAATGCGTTTTTGTGTGTGCTGTTTGGTTTTTCTGGTGCTGGGACGTAAATAAGTTTTGAAATTCAAGTGTTGCTGTTGTTGATTAAATACATATCTGCTTCTACGAAGTTATGTATAAGGTAGGTAACAATCTATCTGATATCTAAACCCAAGTTGCAAACTGGTTGTAATACAAAATTGAAAAAATTAATAGTAGGCACCACGAAACTGCGTTGATTTTGGATGTTTAAAAAAAGTATCAACAGGAAAATCGATATTTAGCCAATATATCGATAAATATCGATTTTTATGGACCGATAAATCGTAGGTATCGATATTGGTTTTGGTGCCATAATCGATATTCGCGTACTCCCCATCCCTATCACACAGTGAATCTTGAGAGGGATTATATATTTTTTTTATAACGTTCCCTCCAATTTGTAACTTTACGATTCAAGGTGCGTATTTGAATAATGCCTGATTGCTCGAGTCATAGTGAGGTTTGACGGATCACTTTTAGGTTCAGAAGGTTGTTTGCCATTGGTGAATTTCTGCAGATATGAAACCAACCCCAGTCGTTTTTGCATTAAAAATCACTCGAAAATGACACCCCACTTGCCTATGCCAGTAAAAATCTCAAAAACCCATTTTTCCCACGTTTATGATCAGATTTTGCCAGAAACTATGAGCGTGTGTCAATCAGGTGGCTTAAAGTTAGGATCCAACCAGACCGAAAGTGGAGTCCATGTGCGAAAGAACGGATTTTTCACATCAATCTTAAGGCCTTTTAGAATTGCCATCAGAACGGCGGACGGACATTGCAGATTTGAGGAGGTACCAAGCAGAACCCCACAAGTCCCCCAGAACTGAATTTCGGGTATTAACGAAAAACTGTTTAACCGTTTTCTTCCAATGGAATTTGAATTTATTTATTATTATTTTATTATATTATGTGCCAGTAGCGATTTAAATCATATGGCTGTAATATTTCTGAAATACCTTGTTGAAGTTTGGACTAGTGGTGTTTTGATTGATTTTTACCAAATTGCGGGGTTTTGTTCAGTTCACAGTCCAATGGGATTTTGCATAGTTCTAATAAAAGAGAAAAAAGCGTCTTAGGCCAAAAACTGAATGTGGTATTGTCGAAGTGCGTTGATTCCAAATCTGTATTGTCCTTCCGCCAGGCCTTAAAAGGCCTTAGTATTAGTGTAAAAATTCGTTCTTTCCCCTATTTGGTGCCAACTTTTAGCTAGCCCGATTGCTTCACACGATAAATGTTGTCGGCCAAAAACTAGTCCGAAACGTCTGCAAAACTGGGGTTTGTTACTGGAGAAGGGCCTTTCGTCGTAGGCAAGTGAGGTGTCATTTGCTATTAATTTTGGACGCGAAAATCTATAGGGATGGGTTTTAGACCTGCAGAAATTTACCCATGGCAAGTAATTGCAAATTCTGAACCTAAAAGTGAGCCTCCACATCTGACAATGACACTAGAAATCACACATTATTAGAAAAATAAATAAAACCACGTATTTGAATTGGAAGCGTTTTTTGTCTTGTCAAGTGGTTTCCCATGTTGCTTGTTGTACAAGGATTGGATAGTTAGGGATAGGAAGTAACAGGTTTTTCAACGGTGTAAACATCTTGATTTTCGGCATTCAAGTCAACGATTTTTGACAATGCCGCGGGTTGAGGCCCAACTCGCCCCAATGCGCGGACACCAGTAAGCTGGTAGTAAACTGATTGCAAAGCTAATGAGATGTTGCTTGCAAGGCAAACCTTAATGCTGGTTGGTTCGCAAGCAACTACGTAATATTGTGTTATAGCTAACGCGAGGCATCAATACTGCGGGTTGGGCAGCAAACTATCATATTGCACCTTCGGATCAAAGCGGGGAGCGGGGAGGTTCAATACGGATCATAACCCTCCTCCGTACTCATGAGCGGGCGGGAACACCCACGCGGCACTTCAAACGTTCCTGCGCGGTCGATACAGGAAACACATTGGCGGCCCCCAACCAGTTTCAAGATGTCAGATACATAGCAGGACTGTACCTACTCCACGACACTCGAGCACACTCAAGCCCTGGAATGGACAGGAAGCCATCGGACTCGCGAATAGTGACCTAAACAAATTTTACACTATACCACCAACTCCAACCAACCAAAAATATTTCATGATATTGAACTATAAAATCATGACTGCTTGCTCATGGATTACTTATATATCTACAGTTAGTACAGCCTGTGTCTAATTGCGAAATAAATTGAAGGTATAACCTAATAAAGGCATAAAAGAACGGTAGATAATAACAAAAACGATCAATAAATAAACAACAATTGAGTTACTATATGTACAAAATAGTTTATTATACTAAAAAGAACCGCGGACGACATCCTTGAATGTTGCAGCCGAAAAGTAGAATAGGATCAGCTGTACATGACCCAGGTTAGTGCAAAGTCTCACAGAGCATTTGCTCACGTTAGGGTGGAGTTAATTCGACCAGCGCCACACATTCAAATCAGAAAGGGAGTCGAGGAAGGGACGGGGGGACAAGATTTTTCGGCATTACCCCCTCCAATTCCTCTCTTTCGCTGTGGAATTCGAGATTTCCCAAATTTGTTGCAAAACTAGAGTAAAGTTGAGATCGAACAAAAAATAATCATGAAAATCGGTTGAGAATTGCATGGTGGGCCCTGTCGACAAAAGGGACACATGGGTGATTCTCACATTATGTACGAAATTCGCGTTTCAGAACCAACCAGCTGAAATAGAAGTTTTTCATCAACTTTTTTTCGTGAATCCCTTCCAAGTATGCTACTGATTACTTCTACGAAAAAACCGTTCATAGAAGTTCCTGGAATAAGAGGTATCTTTGAAATCATTATAATGAGGGACTAACTGAACAAGTGAGGGACTAACTGAATTGTGCACAATTTTAGCACAACAATTTAGTCAAATTTGACATGAAAAAGTTTGCACTCCGTTTAACTCAGAGGGAAAAAAAGCTGCAAATTCTTTCACTGGGGTTCATTATTCATTTGGCTTGCATTCATGATTTGAATTTCTACTAAGCTTTGGAGTGTGCGTGTTTCGCAGGTGATATAGCGCTTATTGAATATCAGGAGATATGCATAGAGCACGTAAATCTGTTTTCAACCAAAATCCCTATTTGGATTGATCAGTTGATCATATTTGTGTGCCTCCTGAAATTCAATAATCGGTCTATCACCTGTGAAACAGGCACACTCCAAATTCAAATCATGAATGCAAGCCAAATGAATTAAATTGAATAATAAACCCCAGTGAAAGAATTAGCAGCGTTTCATGCAAATCAGAACCCCCCCCCAACGATACGGTCTTCAAATCGTCTGAAACAGATCAGTATGACGGAAAAGTCTTTTTTCTACCGTTTTCTAAGAAAAGCATTTTCCCGAATAGAGAAATTTATCCGTACAAACTGTTTTTGTTGTTTTTATACTGTACTAAGATACTCTTTCAATCGTCCAAAACTCACGTTTTTCCCGTGCATATTTCTGACTGAATCAGGTTGATGCAAACCTTCTTTTGATGTGTGTAGTTCGTTGACACGATACACTGCTGGAACTTTTGAAATGTCTCCATTTCGGTGGCACCATCTCTCTTTCATTCCGTTGATTCTTTCAATTCTCAAATTGCACTATCGTCTCTCCGCCAGTTTGTAAACACTGACCGAGCATTGGAGTGGGTTTCAGGTCTCTTTGAACCCCCCTCCTCGTCTATTTCCAAGTAATTCAATTCGTCCGGGAAATGCCCTTTCGACTATGCACCCCCTTCCCCCTTTCCACCAAAAGGGGGGGAAAAACTCATATGTCTCGAGGGCAATGCACCGGTAAAAACTTTCTGTAAGAGCTCTCTCCTTCGAGATTCCTCGAAAAACTCTAGGAGCCTCTCGAGATCAAAGTATTTCCGGTTGTCCGATTGCGGTCAGGTAGGAACCAAGTAAATTCAATCACTTATTCTTTTGTCAAAGGCCTTCCTGTTCCCCCCTTTTTTTCAATAAAGTTTAATTTGCTAGGAAGAGGAGCAGCGTGATTAGGCTTCGTCTTGATGACGTCTGCCGAAAATACTTCAAAAGACCCAAGAGACGAGCGGGAGGGTTCTTTTCCTTCAATTCTTTTTTTCGCCCTTTTTGATCTTCCAGTCCCACTAATTGCGTAATCCGTTTTTGACTTTTGATTGCATTAGTGCGAAGCGAGTACACTCCCAAATTGGGAAGGTGTCGAATGGTTTTTCACCTTCCTTGATTGTACAAAGGAACCAAAAAAAGTCCCATTTCCCGAAGGAAGGATTTATTTCGAATTATTTTTCATTAACGTGAAAACACTGATTGAAACCAAGGAAAGAGCTGGAAGGGATGAATTGATTATTGAAAAACAGTGTAAGGCACATAGGAAATAGCATAGTCCTTGATGGATTAATGGAAATTTTAGCATTGCAACCAATGCAAATTGGTTGATTTAGCTGAAAGTTGTAATGTTATCTCTGAATTTTTTAGAACACTTTTTTCCTAGTAATGGTAGAATGTAGACAAAACTGTTTTCAGGCTTCCAGAAAAGTCCAGAACTGAACAATTCTATCGGATAGCAGTTGAGACAAATATGACCTACTTATGGGGACTGCGATCCCCATTCATATTCTTCCAACTTCCTGTAGTTTTGGTGACCCCAGCAAGTTCACCCTTCCTTTAGTAGATGACTTACGTACATTAACATTATCTTTTCATACCCCAAAACTAAGGTTATTGGAATGAATAAAGCCTCAAGCCTTACACTAACCACGTAAATTTTCGCCTTGACTGCCCTAGCACGCTTACCTTAAGTCTCTCAGTACAACAAGGCATAGCAGCAAAGATGTCGTACGAGTACATCGTTCCTAGCACCAGAGATGAGCCGTCCCAGGCCGAAGAGCAGAAGCGGCAGCGAAGCCTTCTCCCAGGTGCCCAGGCTTCCAGACAGCCCATACACACACAGCTGAGGTATTGTGTGCGTCCTTCAACTTTCACCTGTAACATAAAACAAACAGTGGTAAGTTAGAGACAAAGGAGCTCAATTGAGTAATCAGAGAAATTCTGTACAAGTACCAGGGCCAGCTGCCGACAGGAGCACAGGCGCATCTACATCCCCTTGGCCAAAATGAAAACGATACCAGATGATAATAATGTTATAAGTATAATACTATTATACTGATTTCTAACTTTTCCCCTTCCCTTCTGAGCCCTTCCCTTCACTCAACTGAACGTAAAATGAGAAGTAACAAATGTTTAAAATATGATTCTGTATGTTCTATTGTTTCCAACGCTCATCTCAACAAGGTAGGTAGGTACCAGGGTTAGGTACACTAATATCACGATCAAATTAATCATTTTCTGACAAGTTTATACTCGTTACAATCAATTTTTCATGCAGATTACAGATTGGTGACAGAATAATTCAATTCCACATTGCAACAAAATTGGAGTTGGATAAGAGGATACTCCGAGGGTTCAATTCAGTAGGCCATTTCGCTACCTGTCTCGGGCTGCGTTGCCGCTTCCTGCAGGACCTCTGGAATCCCCAGAGACCATCGAATCTCGGCAAGGGTATAGACGTTATTATTCAGACATTCACTTTGTAGATTAAAACCCATGTTTTCAAATTGGGTAGGTATGAATACTTTGATTTTTCTTATACAGTTTAGACATTTTTTTTCTTTTACTGTATGCGAGAAAAAACATTTATTGATCATTATATGGGGTGGAATTGGATTAGTTGGGTTTGTGAAAAGGATAAATTGATATGCAAAAGCTCAAATTGGTATGCCAAAAGTTGAAATTGAGTCGCCAAAAGTTTAAATTGAGATGCCAAAAATATTAAAATTGATTTGTGCCAAAGGTTCAAATTAATTTGCCAAGATTCTCAATTTGATAATATGCCAAAAATTCAAATTGATTTTGCCAAACTAATCTGATTTTCTTTTTTTCCTAACTGCGTGTGTGTGCTTTCATTCTTCTGGTAGCCAAATTGCTGCTCCGTCCTCCAGTCCAAGTCTTCCTAAGTGTTTCCTTGGACCCCTTAGCCTCGTGGAAACTGCTCGATGAACTGAGAGTTGAGTTTTCACTCGCGTCCACATCACCTGGGAGTAGGATTTCGACCACTTGTTGGCGAGGCGTATGGAAACGTTCTTGAGGAAGGCTTCATATTCTTTACGTAATGTGCCATCGCATGAAATGACGAGAGGCGTGAAAGACCCTATCAGGTCTTCAGCGACTCTGTCGTATTTTGTGTGTTTGGCTTGGGCTGCATGCCGGTAGATGGTAAAACACAAGCTATCAGTTCGCTAGGAATGATCGTTTCAAGAAATTCAAGTTTCCTCGGGCGTTCCTAAAGGTACGTTATGACAAAATTCATTTTCAAATACCTGAGACAACGATCCATTCATCCATTGTTGTGTTATAAGATCATGAAAAATTAGAGCTTTCGTGAAATTCGCGTTCGCGGTTAATCCCTCATTTACAATGGTCTGAAGATAATAACTCTATGGAGGACTATCAAGGAGCTAGAACGTCCAATCCACATAATTTTCAATACAATAATTAACCTTCGTGAAATAATTTGGTGCGTTTTTATTCCAAAAATACCTAGATGTACCTTACCTTGCAGTACAGAGATGATGTTAGGTTTTCAGTAGCATCTTCTACACAATCCAATTAGAACAACAGCACAATGTCTTAGGAACCCATTACCATTAAATTTTGATAATGCAAGTTACAAACTCCCCATGAACCCACAGTAGGAACCTGTTTACTCAACAAACTAAAAGGCGTAATTGGTAAAAGATAACACAAACGATCGAACTTTCAAAACACCGACCAAATTAACTTCTTCTTTTTAACAACCTTATTAATTCGGCAACAAGAAAAAACTTAAAAGAAACATCTTCTGACTTATAGAGGTGTCGTTGGCTGATTATCATTAACGTTTTTTTATGAGTTGCAAAAACACGATGTTCACCCCGTTTTCTTTTCATTCTCTAATTATTTTTTCACCTTCCTTTGTTCTGAAGATTCTATGGTTCCCCTCAGAGTTGACCCTCTTGTTTACTAAAGCCTTTTCATTTTAACCATCGCCTAACGTTTAATTGGCCTTCTCGGGGGAGGATTTTTAAGGGTTGGCCCCCACCGGGGCCCCAGCCGGTAAAGGATTTCGGATTGTTCTCGCTCCTTCTCGCTTGTTCGTCCTCTTTCTTCCCTTTTCATTTCACGAAAGACGAAGAGGGGTAGTCCCCACCCCCTTGTCTTTCACCCTCCACCACCACCCCTATTCCTCCATTCACCCCCTAAAACAAGAGGTCCCAGGTTTGTTTGCCGTGGGTTTTATTATGGCCCTCTCAAAACACGAAGCCGTTCTTCTCTCCTTTCCTGGGTCCTCCGTCCCCCGCTTGTGGGAAGAGACTCGATTCCCTTGAGAATTGAATTGGGGGTTGATTTGTTTCTCAAAGAAGGAAAGGGGCGAAGCTTGAAATGGCTAATCCCGTTAAAGTGCGATCGCGACAACATCGGCGAGTTAGTTGCACAGAACATGGTCTTACCAAGTCCTATCAAGCCGACAACGGTTTGCAAACCTTCCGGCATGTCGTTTATGCCTCAGCTTCCCCGCATCCACAACACAAGTCACTATCATTGAAATGTATAATAAATACAGTTTTATAATCAATAATTGTATCACTTATTCTATAACATGAAAAACTATCATAGTGAGAACTTAGAATTGATGGGAAAAAAATCGCACATGGGCTCCTGCTGCCCAAGGCGTAGGCAATAGGGTGTATTTTTTAATGAATTCGGGCGTAAACTCGACTGGGATACAAGATTTGGACGGAGATTTTGCAAATTTGCCCAAAGCATAATATGATTATATTATAATCGCAATTTCCAATTATAAAATTGGCCCACCTAACCTAAAAATGGCACGAGTATTGTTAAAATACGCTTCAAATTATTTCACACAGGTTTTTTTTAATTATAGTTAGAAGTTAGGAATTTGTCTCTTTGGCTTCTTTTATGGGCCACAATTTTTGCGGGCCCCAACTCGAACAGCGGATTTTGAATTCACGCAACTTGAAAATTAAACTTTGAGGTGGGGATATGAAAAATTGTTTTTCTACTATTACAAATGCTTATTGTTGAAAATGATGAATAAAAAATGTGTATTAATTACCAAAAAGATTGAGTTCATCTAAGAAAGAGGTTGAATTAGAAGGGATAATACTATGACATGATTTAGTAAGTTCTAGCCCAGTGGTTCCCAACCTTTTGTGGCCCAGCGCCCCTTTCTGGAGGTTGACTAACACCTATCCCCCCCCCCCTCCCCCCTTTTTATAGATTTTTTTCAAGAACAAAGAAGATAAATTAAGAAAATTCACAGTTAAAAGGTGAAAAAAAATGAAAGTTTGAAAACTTTGTGTCATTTTGCCTTTTCAATGGCTGCCCGGCAACTTCAACTGCACAGTACTATTTTCATTTTTTACCCTTTGAATACTCATCGCTCCCAACTTATTTATCGCCCCCCTGAAAACCCAAATCGCCCACTTGGGAACCACTGTTCTAGCCAATGAATCCGGCTTGGTTTATGCGATCAAATATCAGTGCGTTTGAAGGAGACGGCAAAAGCTTCATTCAATAAAAATAAATTATCAAAATACTTCTCTTTTTGCAAAAAAAAAAAAAAAAAAGCACATTGATGTTCAACATATCTGCTTGGAAAATGCCATGAATATGTCATCACCCTCCTTTGATCGAATAACAATAATACTAATAATTAAGAAAAATAATTAAAAAATGAATCATACTAACAAGTTATTTTCAAAATTGAAAGTATAATAAATAACTTCCCCCATATTTCTTGGTTCCACTGTCTGTAGAAGGAAGAGAACCTAAAGGTCAAAGATAAGGTCGAAACGAAATGGACTCTCTAATCATAATTAAATTTAGAAATCAACAAATTCCTGTACTTCCAACCTATAAAGTATTTGACCACCTTGCTCCATCCTTCCCTAGAGTTCAAGATGAACAAAATCCCCCCCCCCCGATCGGGTTCAATTTTGGAGTAACCAGATCTCCTGTAAACTCCGAGTATGGGGCAGGCACACAAAAAATGAAATAAGTTCTTACTTCCACTCTAACTTACACTTTGAGCAAACTGGATATCTCTCGTTCCTCATAGAAGCATCATCTAATGGATTCTTATTTTCAAAGCAAATGAGAGGAATGGCATAAAATTCTCTTAAACTCACCTCCAAACAATTTTTAGTGTACTGCCTAGGACTGAGGAAGAAGGTTCCGTCGACGAGTGGGTAGCGGTCGAAGACTAGCATCGGAGCTCGGCACAGAATACAAACTACGCGGGACATCTGAAGGCCGGCCAAGGTGGAGAGGATGAAGCACCGCGTTTCATCGTTACCGTGATGCCCCTCGTCCTCCATCTGAAAATGAAACCAAATCTTCAGTTTTCTAGCAAGACAAAATCCCTTCAAATTTCAAAGTACAAGATATAGATAAATATCTTACAGATATGTATTTTATTTACATCGTTTTACTAGTGACATTCTTCAATTGAATAATAACCGATAACCGAGCTGGATAGTGAAACACTGTGGCATTCCCTCCACGGTGAGACAAGTTCCCTACTCCACAGTTGACTGGACTGTAGTCATTACTAGTTGTATCTCCTCTGATTACTGGTGCACCCTCGTACCTTTCATACTTTTGTACGAAATTATGTAAAACGAAGGTGGCCAGTATTATGTTGTCCACATTTGCAGCTAATGAATGAATCCGTCTGTTGTATAATCTGAATTTACATTCGTCGTCCACCAAGCTTCTATACAAAGTCACAAACTCTCCTTCCGCGCCTCTAAGCATCCATATGGGATGAACCCAGTTCTCTTCTTCTCTTCTCTTCTTCTTCCTCGACTGGAAGACTGGAAGAGAGGACGAATCGAATCGAGTGAGTCCATTCATTATGAACTTAATCCTCTACCCAGAGGCCAATTTATTATAAACAGCTTTGCGCCGTGGCATGACCGTGGGAGCCCATTGTCATTTTATCTAAGTTTGGATTCCGACAACAATACTTCGTTCCACCCACTTAGCTTGAGGACCCCGCCACCTCCCTGGCCCAAACCTGTCCCAAAACTCTGGGGCAACTGGTTCTCCACAAATAAGTCACTATCGCCGCGGGGCCGACCGGTCCTTGTTTCGCGTCTCGGAGCAACTTGGTTGGATCGCAACGAGCATATTTTTATTTCGCGTTCCTGAGATTACGAGTCTTGTTTTCTGTAGGGACGTGGGAGGAGGAGGACTCAGGCCGGGGGTCGGCCTCGCCGATGGCGCTGGATGATGGCGACTGGTTCGTCTCACAATGGAACAGATCCGACCGACGCCTTTGACCCACATTTCCCCGTGACGTCCTCACGAGGGAGCCCCAGGTTCTTTTTTTTGGTTTCGATCAAAAATTTCCTAGTTCCTCAAGGACGACATTAAGTTGATTTGATGATTTTAGAAAAGCAAATGATACCTACATACCTAAACAATTAAAAAAAGCGGGACAGTAGACCTCTATGGTTCTACAGCCAGATCATTTAAATGATTAATTTTACACATTTAGGTACCGAAGATGAAAAATTGCCTATGCAACCTACAAATATGGTATTCTAGCTCAGAGGAGAGGAGCTAGTAAACAGAGATGAAAGCTACGGCTGGGGGGGGGGGGGGCTAACAAGGGTTTACGTGAGCGCATTCTGTGTTCATAAACGATACTTACTAAGCCTAACCAACTCTCTGGTAGATTCATCCAGAGCACCAGAGAGGCTAGTGCTTACCAAGGTGGCAGGTACACGAATAACCCCCTCGGGCGGACGGAAAAGTGGTGATGCCGGGATAACAAAGGGCGGAGGAGCCCACCCGAAGGTTAGTTGAAGGAGTGTCGAGCGGGGGGGGGGGGGGGGGGGGTAACTGTCGGAGTCTCTAAGAACTGGATTGTACTCCTGTAATCATTTAAATGATGAAAAAACCATATTTGGCTAAAAAATCATCTAATTCCTACAATTAATTTTACATAAATCGCTGTAATACCTCTGATAAATAATGCAGAAACAATAAACCTGTTCTTTACGAAGTGCAGCGTTTTGTTTTTCTCCTAAATTAAGCCTTAATGTTGAAAATCGTGCTAAAACTTTAAAAATAATAGTACCTCGTAATTTGGTCCCTTATTGTTATTTTAGTCAGACCTCATTTATGCAAGTGTCAATGAAGAAAACCGAAGAACCTCTCTATTTGCCCGAAATAACTGAATTACGATGTTAGATTTTCTTTGACTGTTGGATCATAATAGCAACAATCTTCGCCTTGTCAGTAAAAGGTGACTATGAGGCAAGAGGATGTTTGTACGTGTAAATGGGAATTCATCGAAATGCCTGTGTGGAAGAGGAACACTGGGATTTCTCAAAACTCTCATTAGAGCCTCAACTCACAACTGGAAAACTCATATTTGGGTTCGGAATTTGAATATTTGGGGAAGGTACAAGAGGTTGGGAAACCAACTAGCCACCATTCGAAAAGGGTATCAGGTAAGGTGTTGGACGCTTAACGGAAAAGGAAAAAAGTATGGTCCAAACTGAGGCTTTAGCATTACGTTGCTTGTTCAATCTTCCATAATACAAGAAGCATCATTTTAGTAGAACGGAGAACGCCTTCAATCTCTCATTAATGCGCTGGTGTCCACAGGGGGGGTCATGACGCAGACTGCGTCATTAAAATTCTTGGGGGGGTTCTAAAAAAAATTGGGGGGTGTAAAGTTGATTTAAACAGTGATTAACGTGACGACATTCAAAAATATATTACACCACTAAAACGTAAATAATGATGAACCTATTAATTAATTTAAATATGGTATGTTTTTCTATCTGAAAATGTATAGATGACAATGACAGTGCGCGAATATTTTCCGTGATTTTTGCGCCGGCACGCGGCATGGTTTTCAATACCTTCATAAATCTTTCAGTTTTAGATAAAATCAGCGGTGCTTACGAGTATTTTTTACATTTTTGTTTTGGAAAGAGGGTACCAACTTCGTGGTTCGAAGTTTAGGGGGGTGCGTCATGACGGTTAGGGGGGTGAGCACCCCGGATTAATGTGAGGTTTCTATGTTAACTGGTGATGTTATATGCGAAAAATACTTGAGTTGAGAAAAATTGCATCCTTTGTTCTCAATTAAACTGAAATACAATAAATAAGTAAAGCGCAATCTTAAATGCGAGTATGATGCCAAAATATGACCCAAGAACCAACATATGATGTTATTAGAAAACAAACGAGATATAACAAAATATGTTGTTTAGATTTAAAATAGCAAACATCTATCACCGTGAAATTGCAAAAAAAAAAAAAAAAAAAAATGCATGAAAATTGCAATGAAAAACCTTTGCATATTAGGAAAAAAATATCACTTAACGAGATCATTTTTAATTGCACTACTCAAAACAGATTTAATTTCATCGCGAAATCCAATAAACCAATAAAATGCCACCAACCATCTCTCCATAATACATTCACAAATTCGGCAGAATATTTGTAGACACCAAAATGCCGGATAAACCACAGATTCCACAATATATCAAACAGCTTGGTCCACCGATAACCCGATTTCCCCTTCTTTCTTCCGGGATTCGGGCGACCAAAGCGGAGAACCGCAAATACGAGTGAAACGTGGGCGGGAGGCACTTAACGAAAAAAGTTCCTAAGGTGCCCGCCGACCTCCGAAAAGACCCCAAACACATGACAAGTCCAGTTGGTGCACTCTCACGACTCTTTTTCCTCCCCACTCAATTGAATTCATTTAACATCGGCCCTCCATTTGCCCGAGAACTTGGGCTCCGAGCCAAGTTCAACCCTCGAAAACTTCAATCGAAATTACTTTGTTGGTACCTGTCGGTCATCACTTCTTATAAACTACTCCAACCAGTATATATCAAATCAATAACCAATTGTAAATCATATTGTTCCTCTCATTCCTTCATAAATACGCGCAATTATTCAACTTTTCAACGTTTTAAATATCCATTCCGACTCACCGCCCAAGCTGTGGACACCCCCCCCCCCCTCTTTTCAAAAAAAGGAACTTCTATAGCAACATTTGAGGAAAGCAACAACTCCAGTTAATGAGTGGATTGAAATGTGGCGACTAAAGCTAAATGAAAACAAATCCACACATTTCGATTCCACCAATGAATAAGGTTGTAACAATACCACTCATATTAAACGGAACCAACGTCCAATTTGGATTTCGTAAAACCGATTTTCAATAACCGGTTGAATTTGAAATCTTATTGCTAAAGAATATTTCAACCCTTAATCAAATTTCTAAGATGTGTACCGTCCAAGCCTCCCAAGTCCGCAGCACGGATATCTTCGGTGATCTGGTGGGTAATAACTTCTAGCTTAAATCACCTTACACGCAAAGACGGTGTGGGTCAAAAACGTACAGAAAACCTGGTTTTGCAAGGTTTTACTAACATAGCCAATTGGGATGTCATTTCCAAGTAATTTCGGGCGTAAAATCGACTGGAATATTTTTCAGATCAAGAAACGCTAAAATTGACCCGCAGCAAATAATAATTATTTGCTTGCAATTATCTATTACAATTATTGCAACTTCAGAACCTATGGCTTCACAAACCACAAGAAAAATCAAGCGTTACTTAAAACACAATAAACCGTGTGTTGGAATTAGTAGCGTTTTCCGTTTTGAAATCCTCAGTTTGGTTGGTTGTTTCCGTTACGTTGAAGTGTCACCTATGACCCGACGAATTCGTATTTACAGTGTGCAAACCTCATCAATAACGAAACCTGCGCTGAGATAACCACAATCGTGGGAGTTGAAAGATCGCTTTGGTTCAGCAGAGCCTCGTCTTCCAATCTCACCAGCTGATTAACGGTGATCGTTCCGAACCGCTAACATGAATTTGGGATTAAACCGAATCTGATTGCATTTGCGTCATTCGTATATTGTTGTAAACGACTTGTTTCAACACAATCAATTTCCATTCCATTATAAGCTGTTGTTTTTCTAAATAGGCGTAGTGTGGTTGTTAGTGGTGACGTATGTGATTGATACTATGAAGGTGGTTGTTTTTGCGCTGTTGTTGGCCGTGTTCGTGGCGTTCGTTCAAGCTCGTGAAGTTCGACGCGATCGTCGGAGCCCGTTAACGCCGTGGAGGTGCCAGCAGATGAGGTCCATCGTATCTGCCTTCAAGCGGCTTCGAGGAGGAAGACGAGATAACAGTAAGAATCCACTGACCGTCGGAGTAAATAACAGCGTTTGCGATTTCGATTGCCTTCGTCTCGGTTTCGACAGGGGCTACCAACTCCCTCATGAGCTATTTGAAGACTGGTACTGCTTGTGCACTTGCAAGAAGCCCAGGTTTGAACTAAAGTGGAATTAAAATCCAAAAAAAGAAAAAAAGTATCCATTCACATTGTAGAAACTATTCGGTAATTATAAGAAAGTTAGATTTCAAGTACCTAAGCAAGTCAGAGAAGAGAAGATGAAAGATAGATGGATAGAGGTATTCATATGAATTATTAAGACGTCATTGATTACTTTTTCATTTCCTAAACTTGAGAATTCTAAATTCTAATATGTCAGGAGTGTCACTTCACCAATATTTATGTTATCAAAGTAAATTACCTTGTAAATGTGCTCCCTTGCTGTTGTCTGAGAAATGCAGGCGTTATATTTTACTGTCATTTGAAATTTAATTATCATATAAAGTTGTTATTTAATAAATTAAGAAAGTTTTTGTTTTTGTTTGGTGAAGCTCGAAATTGTTTGTCTGTCACACAGCTGAGAACCGTATACTTTGGTCTGGTTTATTCGTTGTAAAAACATGGTATTTTATTGTGGGGAAGTGCCTGTAAATTTTTAATAGGTCTTTTGCAATTTGCGCATAATATTATCATTCGGATTGTACTCAAGAAGAATGCTAAATATTAAACTGTTCTGTTCCACAATAAATTTGATGTGCTGAATGTTTGGCAAGTATTTTTGTTACAATCGTGTCTATTCGTCTAAAAGACGGGTATTCACCCTGATCATAGAAGCCGTACCTCTTACTGACATTACGCAATCTCTTCTAATATTCAGCTCAGCAAAGAATAATTCGTATCACAAGGTATTGCGCTTCCTCTATGCCTTTAAAATTAACCATGATGATTTTGGTGATAAAGGGAGCTTCAAGAAGGAGAAGATTAACATTAAAGAATTCATAAAGTAAATGTAGATGAATATTTTATGTGGCTTCTATCTAGGTGTTTGGTTATATTTAGTCGTTTTTTTCTGTCTGGGAATAGCTGTAGGCCTCCCCAAGTCCTCAAGAACTCAGTAGGTTGGAGGACAGAAGAAAGAATTCTTATGAGCTTACTGTAATTTCTGTGATTTATTCTTCTTTCTGTCGATAAATTTATATTCTATGCTATTCTATTCAATAAAATTGGTACAAATGCTTACCCGTGTACAATTTGGAACAAGTGCTACTCGCTTTAGGTTACTTTCCCAATATAATAGTGTGTACTAACCCGTTCTGACAACTGAGTATGTAATGACGTGATTGTGAAATAAATATGTTCTTTAAAAAATCGACTTAATCAATTGGTTTACTACCTGGACTGTAGGATGTATCTGAATTTACATTGAAAATTATTGGAAAAATATTATAAAATCGTTCATTATTAAGAGTTTTACAGGCAAACGTTCACTATGCGTTATTGATTTTCGAAAAATTATGTTCAAAATTAAGGGATCACTTATAAACAATTTTAGTCACCCTCTCAAATTTTGTCATTTTACATTTCAAGATTCCAAAATCACGATGTCCGTAAGCCGTACAAGCAATTGAGGTGTCATTTTCAAGTAATTTTGAGAGTCAAATCGACTGGTATAGATTTCCAATCTATAGAAATCCACACATGGCAAATACTCGGAATTTCTGAACCAAGTGACATCCCCCTCCCCTAACTTCACAATCAATCATCCGCTATTCATAATATTATAATCAAGGATGTTGGAGATTAAAATTGGAGTTGGCAATTTGTTGGTTTTTTTTTTCATTGGACTGGAATTTTTGATAAACCCTCAAAAGTGATTAATTGGGAGACAAGGTGTTCGAAAATCTGATTTTTTCTCAAGGTGACTTCTTCGTTTACTGTATTTTTACTGTTGAGCTAGAATTCGTCTTAGAATCTTTCCCTAGATATTCAATGATCGAAAAAATACGGATTTAGTCTAAGTAAAGTGTTTTACTACCCAGCAACAGTGAATTTGAAACTGACTTTTTCGGCAGTGAATCCTTCATTTTAGAACAACCAATGCAATCAGACAAAACATCGTTTTTCGGTTCCTTTTGAATACTGATCTTCAGTTATGCGACTGATATGACGTCAGGAAATATCGCAGAGATCGGCCAAGTACGGTGACAAGAGGAAAAAAGGGCGACAAAAGTATTTGCCAAGGCGTTGAGCAAACTGCGTCCGATCCTGTGATGCACGACTCGTAATCCGTTGCCTTTATATTTTCTTACCCCTGTGGGACTTTTCTTTGAAAATATTTCAGGATTCTAGGACTAGCCGGTAAGACAAGGCTACTCAGGTCCTCTCCGCATATGATACCATGCGACTATTCTGTCTACTGGGTGGTGCCATGAGACTCCAAGATCTTATGTTTAATGCGCTCGTCTCAAATTTACCCTTCTACATTATCAGCTACTAATTGAACGACTTTCGATTTTCAAGTGTGTTGGAAAATCTCGAAAAAGAAAATACTGGCATCTACAGACCCAAAAGCCTTTGAAATCGTATAGCTAAAGAATATTTTAACCCCTAATCAAATTTTACGTTTCAAGGTGAGTACAGTACGCATTACGGATATTTCCGGTGGTCTGGGTGGTAATAACTTCTAGCCTAGCTCACCTTACACTCAAGGGCGGTATGGATCAAAGACTCACGGAAAACCTGGTTTTCCAAGATTTTACTGACGTGCCAAAATTTCGGGCGTAAAATCGACTGATTCGACAGATCAAGAAACTCTGAAATTCACCCGCAGCAAATATCCTCAATTTCCGAACTTAAAAGTGACGCCCCCCCGCCCAAACTCTACAATTACACGAGCAATGTGTCAGAATAGGCAGTTGCTTCCCCCAGACCATGTTATGCCTTCTAACTCATGATTGTTGCAGCCATACGCATTTAGGAAAGTTCATCAGTAAAGATAAGTGAACGTTACTATATCTTACAGAATCTTAGTAATATTATTCAGTATTACGTGTAGACTTTCCTTCTGAGCAGATCCATTTAGCCCCTAGCATCCAATTGGTTTCCTACAGTGATAACAGAGCCTTCCCGTGTAAGGAAATGGTTGTGGGGGTCTCAGTGCCTTTCAATGCAGTCTTCAAGAAGAGCCAGCTGTGAAAATGGTGGTGAGTGAATGTAACGTTTACCTGCTGCATCAAACTAAGATGCAACGTAAGACTCCCTCAGCGACCTTCGCGGATGAAATGGTACATTTTGTTTCCGAGTCTACCCATAGGTACTGTAAGTTTTGTTTTCATTTTCAGTAAAAGACAATTTTATTCTTATTAAATCAAAATCTCCCACCAATATTCCTACTAAGAAATATGAACAGTCCAACAAAAATGAGGTTCTCTTAGTCAGGTGAGGTTGGTGTGGTCTGGGAAACCATTTCGATTGATTCGGCGCCCGAAATTACTGTAATATGACACCCCATTTGCCCTTGTCAGTACCTACAACAGTCGAAAACCCACGTCTCGTAGCCAGAGTAATATGCGATCGGCCTAACTGAAAGTTATGGCTAAATAAACACCTTATGGAGTCTATGTAGCGTTTAATAATGTACAGTTGAAAGAACGGATTTTTCAATTTAATTCTTAAGCCCTTTATAGCCCGTACGGGTTAAGGTGGGTTGATGTTTTGGAATCAAAACACCTTAAAACGTAGAAGAACGAAATTCAAGTGGTGTTATAGAAAAAAGAATTGCTATTCAATTACAAAGGGTTACTATTGCAAATAATGAACCAAATTGTCAGTTTACAAGGACCAAAGAGGAAGACCAGTCATATCACGTATAGGACGTCTCTTTTAACGCTTGGACTATTTACTTCTAAAAATCACTCATGTTCCACACTCAGTAGATCCTCGCACTTTGAAATTCAATAAGTGAGAACGTCAGCGATCACAGAAAACTTGGCACTTGGAAACTTAACACCCCCAAAGCCATCAAGATTATCCGGCGTGACCTCACAAATGTCAGAGCGCCCGTAGATTTCGTGATGTCAAAGCCGTTGAAGATTTTCATGATTCACCCCGAATTATTGTATTTAAGCGCGTTTTAAGGTCGCGAAGTAGTAAAAAACTCCCTTTTACGTTTAATGCGACGCTGTTTCGGCGTTAACCTTTAAGGGGCATTAAAAGATATGGTTTGGGAGGATGTTAGTTCTCCAGTTGAATGATGGCCGCCTTCTTGGCACCGCTTCTCTGGATAATAAACAGTGTTGGATAGGTCCCTATTGATTGGAAAACGAAATTTTTCATTTAAGTTAGGATTCAAATAGGGAGAAGTGTGAGCACATCATAATTGGTTAGAGTAGAATAGCTCTCAAGAACAATTCCATTAGAATTAAAAATTGATGACAACAGGAAAAAACCGGGTTAACTAGCTATTTCAAATCCGTCAGAAAATAATTTTTTCTACGAAAAATCCAACAATTATACAACCTTTATAGTTGAAAAAATATTTTTCTCGAAAACTCAAATTATTGTTTAGAATAATAGAAAGCATGACCGCGTATTTCTAAAACAAAACAGCCGTACCATGAGAAAGGAGTGACATATGACAATGGGCCAGTCGTTCAACGGATGAACGGGTACGAAACGAGAACAACGGTTTTTGCCCAACTAACTACCCAAGAAACTTATTAATTACAAAAAATATTAATTAACACATGAAATGTTTGAAATCAAGACGTAGAACATCTTTCATTAATTATGTTGAAAGTCAATGAAAATTTACAAATATTGAAATTCAATTATTTGTTGAATTTTATTGATTATTGAATAAATGTTATTGATTATTGAATTGACAAATTTTGTCACATGTTATTACTTTTTCATGGTACAGCTGATTCATTTTTGAAATTCGGTCTTGCTGTCGTGTTCTATAACTATCTATATAACATTCTATAACTGAATATATCAGCTGATGAGATCTCGAGCTCAGGCGCGTTCATATTCGTGTTGACATACCTTCTTTCCGTCAAACTTTTGAGAGAACGAACGGAACCAGGTGGGCTCTTCGATTCACTGAAGGGCATCTACGAATAACGTACATGAAAACATCAGTGATACCTCGACAGTTTTCGGTGTTCTGATTGTTTACCAATGTGTTTATAGAAATCGGGAGAAATGTGTTTTGAGGCATTCTAAAATAATTCGTGGATTTTAATGATTTTCATAACGAAGTTCGCTTTTGAACGAATAGGTCTGTGGAAACAACATGTCATTTACAAAATCAGTTTCGAAAATTTTCAAATCGGATAGGGAGTAGACAGTCTGTTTTTGGGAAATTGTCGAATCGGTATGGGAAATTTTCTTTTTGGTTTGGGAAGTTCACATTTTTGCTTGGAAATTTGTAATATTGGAATAGAAAGTGGATACTTGGATTGGTATTGTAAGTTGTCAAATTCAATCTGAAACTTCCTAATTTGGTTCATGATTACAAATGGCTCAACGTGAATGCTAAGATGTGTGTGTTTAAAGTGAATAACATCGGCAGATGATACTAAAATTCGGATAGCTGATTCTATAGGTACGATTGATCGATTATCTACTTCTAATAGACGGAATTCGTTATCATTTAATTCATTGGTTGGTTTTATTTATGATTCTATTTCAATATTTTTCTTATCAGAATTTTCACATGTGCGAAATCATTGGTGTTCGATTCCTTTGACTGTTGATATTGGATTATTAATTTTGTCTATTAAGTATAGAATTTTTAATGATGGCAAGGCAATGAATAATAGTGTAATTGCTGGAAGTATTGTTCGCAAAAATTCAATTGTTTGTCTTCAAGTAACTATCGATTAATATATTCGTTATATATTGTTGTCAATATTATAATGTACGGTAGTGTATTAGAAATTATAGATAAAATTATTTTTGTGTAATCATGGGAAAAGAGTAGTGGTTCTATTAATGGCGAAATTCTATTTTGAAATTTTGATTTTGATCATGTAGGCAAATTAATAAATGCATCATAGAGATAACTACATCGTAAGGGCGGAGGGGGGACGACATAGCGAATCAAACGTCACGTTGTCACTGCTGCGTGGCTATGACAACTTATCAAATTCAACCAACTTAACTGAGCGGAACTGAAAACCCGCTCTGGGGAAAGCAAACTGACCTAACACGGGCGTCGCTCCGGCTGCAATTATTGAAACGGACCCCAATTCGACGGGTTCCCACCGGCTAATGAAACTTGCATGTCATCCCGACCCCATCACCGGGCACTCGGGCTCCATTTGGGCTCGCAAACGAGCCCGTGATGACCTCGGTCAAGTTCAAGTTGTTAAATTATCACGCGGATCGTATTTAATGTGAGAGTCAACTCGAGTGGGTTCGGGCGATGTGGAGCTTTATCGCTGTCACCAACGCGGGCTTCTCCGCTGAATCCAGTTGACTGCCGATCGGAAGGGAATATTCAACGACGACCCTGAATTCAATCAAAGTGGCGTTTAATTAATGAAATTTAATGCGGTTATCAATAGTAACCCAAAAATAATTATACTGGTCGTCAAACGGAAGGGAAGTGAAACTATAGTTTGAGACATTAAGTGAAACAGGCACTAATTATTATTAAAGAATTTTAGAGGATAATTTAACGGAAAAATATCTATACGGACGTTTTATGAGTATTCGAACATTAACAGTTTACAATCGTCAAATCAACTGCTTCATCCGGAAATTAATGTTGTACGCAGAGATGAGCGTATTCACGATCATGCATATGAATATCATTGTTGAGCATCAGTAAATTGCATTCTGCAGTTAACTACATTCCTAACTACGTAGTTATTAGTTGGAATGTCTAACTACCAACTATGAACTCAGTAGTTAAAATTTAAAACCATCTCTTTTAACCACTAGCTTGCTGAACCTTTAAAGAACAATTCAGTTTCCTACTTATAGCATTTCCAAGTCAAATTCAACCTTCTCCAAGCCTAATTCCATATTTTCCAAGTCAAATTCTACTAATCGATATTTACTTTTTCAACTTAACTAATTAACTAATTGGTAGTTAAAAGTTTCAACATTTGAAACTTGAATGAATGAATGAAATTATTTATTTGTATAGGCCTTCCGGCGTTACAAGGTTTACAAATATATAATGAAAAATAATTTATAGAAATAATTTAAAAAGAAAAACAAATTAAGAGAACCTCAATGGTACCAAAGTATAAAACAAAATTTTCTCGAAACCAGATGTACATAATAATAAATAATAATGAATAAATGCAGCTTCCCTCATCAATTGGTACATAAAGCCATTTACTATTAATGAAGGAACCCCTCATTAAAAAAACACTCTGGATTTAATTAAATTCACTAAAAAAAAGAAAGTTTGTTCACACGATGACAGGTCTGTAGCTGACAGTAGAGAAGATAAATCATCGAAGGATAGAACGTTTTTCAAGAAAAAGGAGAATCTTTCACCACGGAGGACAGGACAGTCTACCAATTAGTAGTTAGAATTTTTAACTTTTAGTTACTACAAATTATTAGTTGAAAAAAAATTAGTTAGAAATGTTTAACTTCTAACTACTTTGTTAGTTGGGAGTTGTAACTAGATTGCAACTAGGTACTTCAGTTATAGTTAGGAGTTGGAATTTATGATTGCAGTTCGCCCAACAATGATGAATATGTACAAAATCATAATGTGGATTTTTGTGATTGTATTATGAATGCGATATCATCATACGAATATGAACATGATTACACGTATTCATATGATCACGTTCACAAAGTGAATATAATTGTATCGGTATTACAATTTTTTGCGATTTTGTATACAATTTTTTTTTTTTTAAAATAGATTTTCTTGATAAATAATGAATTAAATTAATTGATAAATGAGTTAAATTATGAAATTCATAAATAATTAAATAATAAACAAGAGTGCGGTTTTATTACTAATTTGTTTGGCACAAACGCAGACTTTCATCGGAGCTGACAGTGTCAACTTGACACCGTGTAGGAGTAAACACGACGCGTATACTCCGAGGTCTCCGCCTCACAACTGGCTTCATTGTCCTCCTCTTTTTATCTTTTTTTTCTGCCCTCGAAAAACGTGACCCGACCATCCTCCCTTCTTTCACCTCCGCAGCACCGGCAACTCGTTTTCCCTTCCCCGCTCCTTGTTAGCTCTTCATCAGGAAGAAGCTTTCGGTAATTGGAACATGAGGCGACTCAACCTCATTTCTTGCCACTCGTCTTTGCGAGGAGGTGAAAATTGTGATAATAACGCGGCAGCTCGCTAACTGCAAGAACGTGAGCTGATCGACGCACTCGGGAGCAATTATTTAATGTTGACACTTGAAGAGCGAGATCTCAATTAACCAATGATCACGTACTCTCTTATTTGCAGAGTTGGGATACACATTGGGTACTTGAAACACTTTTTTCAAGTATTCGGGCATATCTACTAATACGAACTACGAGGTATAGCTGTACAAGACAACACAAATTTGCAGTTAAATGTACCTAAAATTCCACTTTTTAGTAAGTACAAACTTGTGCAAGGAAACGTTGGTAAGCGGAAATTATTGTGAAATGAAGTGAAACCTTTGGATTTTTATAGTATTAGTTTTCGTACTCTCGAACCTCAGCTAACCATGTCAGAATACGATAACAAAGGTTAGAAAGCTTAAATTTCACGATTTTAAAATAAGTTAAAAGTTGGTGAAGTAAATTGTAAAAACACTGAAGTTACCTTCATTTGGGAGTTCTCACAAAAAGTGTAAATTATTGTGAAATTCACAAAAACAGTGATTTATTCTTCCATCGTCCCTTATTCATGTTCCAATACATATTTTCCGAAAAGTGAATTTCATTCCTGTTCTCATTTATGAATTTGAATAATCCCATCTCTGGGTCGTGCACTGCAGACCATGAGGTGATTGGCCTAGTTGGGACCAATTATATTATGTTGTACTCGAAGGTTGAGATCACAACTAATCAATAACCTCAAACTCAGCCAGCCATTAGCAAAGCTCAAGTTGCTCCTCGAACTGGTTGGAACTACGACAATGCTACGTTTCAGCCAGATCTGTGTCGCTTGGTTGCTGAATGGTTGGTAGGAAGTCAGGATGCCCGAACTTTAGCTTTATTTCACAAATTAGCATGATTGCAAGTATTTTACTGGCCTACTTTTCATCTCAACCATTTTGAATTGTATTTGTTTGTATTTGTCCTCTGCAACAAGGCTTCATCAGTACAGGGACGCTTGTTGAATTGATTAATCAAAATAAACTAATCAAAATTTTAATAAAATTAATGACTACTTGCCTATTGAACCTAGGATATGTGAAAAAACGCAGCAAATTCTTTCACTGGGGTTTATTATTCAATTTCATTCATTTGCCTGGCATTCATTATTTGAATTTCTACTAAGCTTTGGAGTGTGCGTGTTTCACAGGTGATAGAGCGATTATTGAATGTCAGGAGACACAAAAATATGAGCAACTGATCAATCCAAATAGGTATTTAGGTTGAGAACCGATTTGCGTGCTCTATGCATATCCCCTCACATTTTCTATTGCAGATTTAGATTCTACACCCTTTGAAACGTAAACTATGAAATTTTCAGGGGGGGTTAGAAATGTTTTTTTTTTTTCAAGAGCGATTACAATGGTTCATTATTGAATAATAAACCGAAAGGACATACGGACGTCACTGCAATGCATGGACTTCTTACCAATACATTTTACCTAAGTTGATCTAAATGACAGCGTTACAATAATCAAGAAAGCTACAATTCCCGACCAACATGGCGACGTTTTATGCCCCACGCATGGGATGAGTATACCGGCACTTTGGGATCCATCAGCTACCTTCAGGTCCCCCCAGATGGCAGTTTCCTTCGCATATCGCTTAAGAAAGCAGAAACGCTTTATCTCCGCCAATACGCGTTCCGCGCACTTACGTTTTAAGGTCCTCCTCCCTTATCAATTACCGTTTTATAATACAGAGCTTGACGGTTTTTACAACCCTCGTAAAAACCGGAAGCGGGTTCCACCCCCTACGAGCAGATACAAGGAATTAGCCTCCGCTTCCTCCGGCGCCCTCAGTGTCCCTATCGCCTCTCCCACGGGTCATTTCCTTTTTTATTGACCATCTCGTTTTTATCGGAAGAAGACTTATAAGAAAAGCAGTTTACACGCTATAATATGTGCGTCGGCTTATCTTTTTAATAGCGAAACGCAGGTTTCGTCTCCAATGCAAGGTGGGGGGGAAAACGTCCCTGCGAATGGCGTATTTGTTCCCCTTCTCGTTTTTTTTTCTTTACTTTCCCGCTATTTTGATCGTTGGATGGTCTCGGTGCAGTAAAAACATTGGAGCGAAAGGAAGTAGAGGATTTATTCTGTTGATGGTGGGACTGAAGACGTGTTGCAGTTTTAAACTACAACATGTGGAAAGAAAACGCTTTCCGCCTTCACAGGACTACCAGGCCTTCAAAGAATCACAGGACTACCAGCACTGGACTGTAGCTAGAAACAAAGCACACTCGGAAAAGGAACCCTCAAATACAAAAACTGAAATTGAAGGGGGTTGGGAACCCACAAACGCTCCGCGCTTCTCGGAACGATAAGGTTTTACATAAACCACGATTATGTCAGTTAATGTAGTCATAAAATAACTTTATTATATATCATTAGAACCGCCAAGAACTCTAGTTTCCAAAAAGTTTCGAATTTTGTCAATTGGGGTTTTTGGTTTTTTTTTTTTTTTTTTTTTTTGTTTTGTGGTTGGCCTGGTGTTGATCTTTTTGATAGAAAAAAAAAAACAACACTTTTACCACGTTGGTCCTTTTTTCCCAAACTGAACTATCTGGCTTCGCCCTATTTCTTCTAACGATTCACAACTATATTCAGGGCAACTGGACAGATTGGATTTGATCCACGTGCAAAATCTGATCCTAGGTAGTAATAAGAAGTGGTATCCTAAAAGAATCCATGAAACACAACGTGGATACGAAGAACAATCGGCCAAAACCACTCCGTCAATCGAAGAAGAAACCGATTACCAACATAACACAACAAAAAAAGTTAGATAGAACCAGAGAAAACGGGTCAAACATAGATGAAAAAGTAAATGTTCAGATGAAGCGTTTGAAGTTTTTCAATCGTGCGCCCGACGAGACGTGAAAACATTTCTGCCCGCTTTGGTATTAATTCTTTCAACTCTCTCGATTCATGAGTTACTCTCTCGTTGACACACTTTTTCCTTCCTCCACATTATCAACCGATTCAAAGAAAAAGAAGAAGGATTGAAGGTTATCAAAACTATAACAACAAAACCTACGATCCTGGCGGATACTAGATAGATTCAGCTTCATAAATTTATATTGACCAGAGTAATCGTCGTACAGACATGGGGGTGGATTTGTTTTCGTTGAAAGTTCTACTTTAATAAAAAAAATAAAATAAAAATATGATTTTTGTTTGTTTGTTGGGATTTAACCCCCTTAAAGATATACAATTAAAATACAGGAGAAAATAATGCTTCCGCTCGTTCTCCAAGAACTGTTACGCAATTGAATTGAAGCCTGGGTGACAGCTTCATGGCTTGTATATTCTATGGTACCAACTTACTCCAGGGCTGTCGCCAGCCATTTTTTATAGTATTTACTCTCGCATTAGCACTTCGGACGGGGCAAATGCCTTTTAGCCATGATTAGCTCACATTTCTCGACCTTGGGGCAGTTGGGACATAGTCAGTTAGGTATCTGGTGTGGAGGAGGAAGTATCCGGGATCAACGATAACCCTCCATTCCGCGGAAAGTACCCTGAAAATGGAAATGCCCTGCCTTTTTGGCGTAATCCCACTGTTTTTACAAGGATTTTCTAAGCGTAGTACGAATCGTATGGTTTGTAGGCATGCAGCCCTTTCAAGGCGGGTCCAATCCTGAAAAGGCGAAGAGTGAGCACACCTCTCATGCCTAAAAAGCAGATGTAACGACTAGTGGAATTATTCTATAAGCGAATTTTCGAAGAAAAAACCTCCGAGCTGTTTGGAGGCCAAAATATTAGTTGTTTAGGCCGTTTTACATCATTATATAAAAAATGATATAATGAGTTGAAATTGATATGAAATGATTAAATCCGCCACCACCTATCCTCCAAATTTTAGCAAGATTACACAACCGCACAACTGGAACCAGAGAAAACGTTGCGCGACGAATTTACCGTTTGCGCATGCTTGAGTGAAGTTTTGATTTTCGAACGGTGAAATTCATTGATCCATTCTAACCTGCTTATCTCCCGCAAATTTCATCAAAATCCTGTAGACGGTATGGATCTATGGACCTGTGTATCTAAGGCTATACATACAATCAGAAACAAAAGTTGTTCAGAATGTTCTAACACGAAAAAAGCTGAAAAAGTTTCTATGGTTGTTTTGATGTAGTTGGTGTTCAAGTATTTTATTCAATGGGTATCTAACCACTACGACCATCGAAAAATAAATGTCAAATGTTTCAAATTTGATCTTTTCCAATATTTTAGTTTTCCAAACTGGGTTTTGTTAGACAAAATGGTGCATTTTTTAGGTGACTATCTGAAGTTGAAGTCATGTATGGTTTCAGAATTAATGGAAATGAGTTTTCACAAAGACAATGTTAAAACTTTTTTGTTTTTGTTTGTTTGAAAATTCTTGTAAACACTCAAGTATGAGGTCAACGCCGAGAGGGAACAATGGAATACACAGATTACCAGCTCAGATATTCAATTTCCAATTAGAACTGCATTATTTGGGGCCTTTGGATCGACGGTGAAGACCGGAAATAGATATGTGGGTAGCCAGCCCGCGACCGAGGTAATCATGTATGAACCAATTATACCACCGGGCATTATGTGGCATGCGGTTGGACAGTGCATTGTGCCGCCAGGTGCAATCACAAGATAACCCTAATCGGGATGAGGCGTATCGGGGTCGAGCGAGTCCCATAGCCTCCCAACCCGAGGCTCCCCTCCTCCCCACCGGTAAACACGCACAAAGGACACGATGCCGAGTGACATCAGGCATACCGTCCCGACATACCGGCGTATCGGGGAAAACGGGCTTCTCCGAACGCCAAAAACACCCGAAGCTTTCCCTCCCGCTATCGGTGTCCTTGGTGTGGGATTTAATTAACCTCCATATTCCGGGGGTTAAACCGAGAATTTCGGGATATTAGGTGGAAACAAAAGGTTTTCCCAAGGGTTAGGACCGGACTCGCAGGGTAATCGTTGAATGGAGGTCTCTGCAATAGGATTAGAGGTAGAAGTGGCGGAGGAGGTGAAAGTGGAGGAAGGACCTCCCAGAGAAGGGAACATCCGCTGACTAATCCAAACTGGTGCCGCTATTGATCTGTTCGGGTAACCCACTTGGATACATAATATCCCTGTTCCAAATCATCAGTAGTCTGCAGCATGCAAAATAATTTTTTTTAAAATTAATGTTAATTAATTAAATTACTGTTCATTCAACAAATTAATGACCTTATATACGAATCACCAAGCTTGTCTGTTTGTTAGATGAAACGTTTTTAATAAGGGCCGTTCCGTTGTGATCTACAAGTTTATGTCGTTCTTCAATGGGTTATTGATAATTATCAGCGATAGTGTTGATTATGAATGTGTGGATAAGAAATAAGGATTTCTCGTGTTATCTAATAAGGTAAGATCAATACTCAGAGAAGAACATAAAAGCAGGAGTCCCATTCTTTATCTGCCGTACACACGGTACATACCACAGCAGGAGATTCGATGACTGCAGAAGACTAGGGCATCCTCCCTGTCAGAAAGTGCAAAAAAAAAAAAAAAAAAAAAAAAACAGACATCAGTTAGCAACATTGCTAGTGGACTAAGATGTAAAGAATCATCCATACTCACAAGCAGCATTTCTGCACAACTTACGGCTGCATAGCGGAATGGATAACGCGTGTTATTAACGAACTGAAGAACAAAGAGGGAAAGGACAGCACGCTTGGTGCCACATGTCAAAATATGGTTACAGAGAAATCATATAGAGGTGAACTTTTTCCTAACACAGTTCTTCTCAGGGCACAGGCTATTTCATCCCTACTTGTACAGAATGGGGATAGTTGATGTGTTAAGTTATCCAAGCTGCAGAAAAGCAGTGGAAACCAAAGGAACAAAGCTGCAGATGATCTAGAAGTGCCATCTCAGGACATGATGCCAGAGATGATAGTACCCAAAATGCTTGAAAATGAGAAACACTGGAGCTCACTAACTGGTTACGTTTGAGGCATCCAAAAACAGCAGAGGAGAACGCAGTACTGAAACAATCTCTCAATCCTATGCGTTGCTATGAGTAGCAACGTGAGAAAAGGAAGATGTGGTTTTAGTGGATGTGAATCCCACATGACCCGGGGTTGGTCTCTTTGGGTACCTAACGAAAACAAAAAAAAAAAAAAAAAAAAAAAAAAATCGTGAAAGCTGAATGAACCAAAATCAGTGAAGGTAAATGTTACTAACCGAAAATATTAGTCAACCATAGAAGTTAAGTTCAACTCAAATAAAATTCCATATCATAATTCAGTAAAAAACTTGTTGATGACCATTGATTCGAAACTGAATTGGAATAAACACACGGAAAAGAAAAAGCAAGAGCTGTAGATTAAGTACAATTGGATGTGCTGAAGCCGAAGAAATTCCTGCCCTGTTCTCCGTCCTACCTGGGAGATAAAATTCAACTTCGGGGTTGCGCAGAAAAAAAAAATTCCAAAATTTTCAAAACAATGTGTAAACAGTGGTTGGTAGATGCGAAATTATGACAATGATCGAGACTTGAGAATGGGAGAAGAACGATTGTTAATCACGAATGAGCTTGAGTAGCGCCTCCAAAAACAAACGAATCTGGAAGTGCTCAATTCCTTGGTTAAGGCAACGGTACTTCGGCTCCTCAAAAGAAACAAACCATAGGACGTAGTTCTGTAACCTCACAAGTAGAGCAAATACAAAATTTTACTTTCGAAAATCATAAACTTTTAGCACTAGATGAAATTTAAGTCATTTTTGGTCCTTAAGTTCTTTGGAAACTGGCGGACCACGAAGGGTTCGCAATCCACTAATCGGAAATACACTCCCCATACTATTTTACCTTAAATTATCCTGAATATCCGTTACCTTAGTTTGGGTGCAGGGACATAGCGGTACTTATTATAACAATAAGATAGTTATCTTGGCCGAACAAGGGGCAACTGATGGCGTAAGAGTTGATATCCGATTATTCAAAGACGAGATTTATCAGTCATCAGTAGGTAATATCGATCTTTTTGGGTTGAAGAATATGGAATGGGCGATGGGGGCCACTTTTATAAAGAAATTCATCCGTAACAAAAAATTTGTTTCTTGGTTCTACTTTAAAAAGAGGGCTAATTGTTCAATTATATTGGTTGCGCTCAAACCATGGGCTGATTATACACAGAAATACTTGCTCCCTGATAGCCCTTCACAATACCAAGCATGTGAGGGTGCAACAGGTACGTTGGAGCATATGGCGATGATTTGCCCTCTATATGAAGATAAGAGGCCAATCGTGTTCAATAAAATTATGCCGTTATTGTCACAGCCCAATGCATTACAATCAGATTCTTGGAGAGAGAATTTCTTTTATATATTTATGTTTTTAAATAACTCAAGATTAAGAATTTAGCAAATACATGCTGCTTCTGTATGTATCGTATTTTAAGTGTATGGTCATATTTTAATTCTAAAACATGCAGTGTGTTTGCATGGCTGAATGTATCTGCAATTTTGCAAAGACAATACAAAAAGAAGCAATTTCTACCATTCTTGAAAACTTGTAAATTTTCAATATTCAACAAAGTGTGGTCGCTCAGCCTGAATTATCTCATTTTAATGTTAGAAGGAGTCCTTGTTAACATCCACTCTATAATAATCAACGCCGTCTCTAATAATAATCAAAAAGCCATTGAAGAAAGCCATAAACGTTGTGTCGTCGCAGAAGTTCAATATATTGCATATTCATCATGGATTACAATCAAAATTTCCTTGAAACGAAGTGAGCGCACTTTGCATGAGTAATGAACGCGTAGGTAACTGTTTCATCTGATTGGCGCATCTTTTTGCGCAGTCACTAATAGACGGGATTCACTTGGGTTTCCGCGTCAAAAGTGAGAAATCTGCAAGTTTCCTCGAGTCGTTAAAGACGCATTCATCCGCCGCTACCCCGCGTTCGAATTACTTCTACGGGGTTGGTCGAAATCGTTTCGAGAAGGTCGAAACAAGAATGGGTATTAACTCGAACGCTTTTCGCCTTCCGCCGACAATGGAAGTAATTAGTATCGGAGTTCGAGACCAGTGTCAATGTGACTCGTTAGGTGTCGCAGCAATTTACTGGAAACCTTCCCTTCAAAGCTTAAGGAAGCAGGAAATGTAACGAGAAATGTTCCCCGAAGACAATCAGACGAGGGATTGTTCATCTCGGGAGTTTCGGAGCAAATGGCTGGGAGTGCTCTTCTGGGTTAACAGGAAATGGTCCACGAAAAGCTTTTCAGTTGTGCGAATGGGGGGTTTGGGCCTTTCGCACCGCAATATTCACGCTGAGAGACTTGATGTGAAGGGTTCTTTATAAAGGGTTAAACATCCAGAGTATCTGACATGTGAGGATGTCGACCATCGCGTCGTCACGTATAACCCAGGGGGAAGGTTCTCGCTTGCGGGGGAGATGGAAAACGATAACGTATTGAGCTCAGCTTGTGTTTCTGTCCGGACCTTCTTCCGCGTCTTGGTATGAATAGTTAATCCAAGAGGGCCCCTCTTTGGAAGGGCTTGAGTTCTTTGTCCATTCTCTCCCCCCCCCCCTTTTCACGTCGTTTTCTCCTCTTCGTGTTGCCCAATAAAGCCCTTATCAGGGGGCATCGAATGCCCTAGCAAGGTCCGTTTCATAAGGAAGCCTCCTGTTTCCACCCCACCTTCTGGCTAACTGAATGGACAGACCGCAATACGCCTCTCCGTCCACAACGACCCTTTTCTTTGAAAATGCTTCGTGGATACCGCCCAGGTTATTAGCTTAGATTCAACTTACGAACTGCCTTGATGGAAATACCCAATTTACCGCTCACTCTTGTAAGATCTACTCTTCTTACTGATTCATAAATAGAATACACGCAATTCCATTGCATAAAAGATAGCTGAGTATGAAAGTTCACCATTTCTGTATCAGATATCACTTCTGGCATATGTAGTCTATACCAGACCAAACTAGACCAAATACACTGCCAAGAAGATGGCACAGCAGCTTCCTCGATACAATCAGAGTGACACTTGCTCAGTTGGTCTTAACACCTTTAGATTCTTAGAAAATGAAATCGATACGCTGCCGCATTGTCCAGGAAACAAGAGAAATTCCAAGTATTGGGTCTTCCACCTGTCACTTCCTGACCGGTTTGACTTGAAATATATGGAAATCATTGAAAAACAGTTCCTGGAGTTGGTGGAGCTTTGAGACTTTAGCGGATTAGGAAAAATAATAAATGTAAAAGTATTATGGAAATAATTGTAGAATAAATTCAGTCAGTTATGTTCCTCTAAAAGACCCTGACAGTTACAACCGAGTCAAAAGCGTAAATGACATTCATGGTAACACCGATTTTAAAGCGGTTGCGTGGTGAGGAGAATGGGGTCGGGATTCTCATTACCGCGGTCCTTTATTTTGCCCAAAAGAGGTTCCTCATTGTACATGGAATTAACATCGTGATTCGAGGTCGTATGAGACGGAATGAGGCTCCGTGAGCTCATTTCCATTAGCTGTCCCTGCGGCGGCCCAGACAGCGTGACGGCGCGCCATCGAAACTCTTTACTAAAAATGACCAATGTTTACCTAAAATAAGACATTTCCTTTCGTCTTTGTTATATTTCAGTTATGTATACGTCCGAAAGGATTCAACGATGGCTTTTAAAGAAGGTGCAGTAAGAAGGGTGTTCAATGATAGAAAGCCAGAGCAAATAGTGGGAGGAGAAAATTGAATAAATTGCATTAGGGCTTTGGGTGGGAAAAAAAAAAAAAAAAAAAAAAAAAAAAATCGGCGCTCCGTGAGCAACTAACGTTAAAATTAAACAAAACATAGTTCACTAAAATCTCGTTTATCCGGTTTTTGATGAGACCAAGTCGTTGAAATATTATTCCGAAGAAAACCTGAATTGCAATAAAAACGGAGTAAGGCAGAACGTGGTCTACATTTCCACGAAAATAATGAGTTGCACAGTTACATCGATTTCGACGGTTTGGTCATTATCAGTAACAAACCTAAACTTAATTATTAAATTTCAACTATTAGAGGTATTGGCGAATATCAATTTATGGAAGCCACTAAAAACGGAAACGGCTTTCTACTGTGTTGGGAGAGTAAAAATGGAATCTGCTACGAAAGTAAAAGTGGACACCACTTTTTACTGAAGTGGAATCTGTTAGGAAGGTAAATGTGGACATTAATTTTCTCTAAAATGGACTCTGTTGGGAGAGTGAAGTGAAAGTGGACATTGCTTTCGACTCTGTGGAAATCTGGACAGGTGAAGTAACATGACAACTTGACATTACATTTTACTAAAATGGACTAAGTAGGGAAAGTCCAGCGTATCGTACCAGTTTTGGATAGTAACTCTAAAGCTGAAGTATATTCCATGCTAAAACTTCGAATTGCAAGGAAATTTGTTATTAAATCACTCGCACACCTATTTCTATTCGGTTCTAGGCCATAGTTGGGTTCTAATTCAGCAACCGGGGGTTTTCAAGGATACCAAATCTGGAAATCAAGAAAATTGAAATTTTGGAACTTCTGAATTCAACACACGATTATCTCATTTCGTTGTAGTTTTGATCAAAAGTTCTCCGGGCGATCTCTTTGTTCATGCTCCCTAATTTACATCAGAGGGAGTTGAAAGGGGAGAGATAACGTTCTCGAAAGGAAACACATATAAAAGGGAAATACGCGAAGGGGGAACGCAGTGAAGAGGAACTGTAAATAATAAAGAAGAAATAGATCAGTTGAAGATAGTCAATACTGTTTTTCATGCTGGATGACCCTCGTGTTTTTCTCTCCGTACATTCGAGTGTCTTCCTCCCCAATCCCCTTGCTCCAAACAACTGCGTGAGAAACTGTAGGGAGAGGACATTCTTCTCAATTTACTGCCATCCGCCGTAAATGCCAGAAGTCACCGCGCCATGAAGACAAGTCGGCCGTCCTTCTTCAACGGATATGGGTCGTGAAGAATTTGAAATGTACGTTGTCATTCATGGGGATGAACGTCTCCAAGCGGTACTGAGATGGAAATTCGTCCCATGAACAGATTTGTTTGTGATAGCTAGGTTTTGACCTAATTGTGAAGAAGAACGAAGGATTTTCATAGCTAAGAAGCCGAGTCCTTTCCCTTGAAGCAGTGTGGTTGTTAACCTGGCCCAGGTATTACGTACGAAAAGATTTCAAGAACAACAGAGTGGAGGGAAAGTTCGAGTCTTCTCATCAAGTTTGTTAAGGAGAAACCCAAGGAAGATGTAAACGGATGTGCAGTTAACTGATGGAGGCTGTATTTCAAATCAATGCGTACATGCGTCAATGAACGAGTATGGAAATAAACAATTCAATTCGTATTCGTCGATACAGTGAACCAAACAAATAAATAAAGTTGTTGTTGAATAAAACCTTTGGGCGCTTCTGCCAAAGTTGAAGTTTCTCGGGTAGTTCCCACTACTGAGTTAGGAAAAGGAAGTCACTTTGATAACTGTGATATGAAGTCAGTCATGTTTGATAAGTGATAACTATATAGCCCATTAGGGCCCAGCCTATATTAGGGAGGTCCCAGGAGAGCCAAGTTAACAAGAGTGTAAGAGCCGGCTAAAACGAAGGAGAGAACTGACTCCAGATTATGTTAACCAAAAACTTAATTAATTAATTGTTGAAAACTAAACTAAAATAAAATAATGTGCAAATTATTACACAAAAGTTTATTATTTGTGTATTAGAATAACCTTTTCAAGTAAATCACTAATCGTAGGTGTACTGGACATATTCTGTGCTACATTATCAGTAGCAACTCGCGCCAAGGTGATTGAATCCTATTAAGGCTCAGGGAAATGACAGGGACGAGGAGGACCAACCAAAGAAACTTAAGGCTTAGGGCTATGGAGAGGAGGGATAATGCTGCAATATTTTGACGAATAACCTCATTTGATCATTTTTCTGACCTATCACTCTTAAAAATTTCGGATTTTTCCAGCACATCCTACATACAGTCATTTGGGCAAAAGTGAGGAAATTCTGCATATCGTCTGTCCGTGCTTGAGTCCTTCTTCAAAAGCGATACTTCTGCAGGTGAAAATGTGAAAAAAAAAAACATCTGACAAGTTCCCTGCTTTCTTGAAGAAGGCAGGCGAAGATGATGTCTGCGGTCCGATCCGGGATGTTGGCTTCTGGGTTTTCTGAAGAGGTTCAAGCTTTCGAAGTAGATTCGTCTATTTCTTAGTACCCTTCTGCACGGCAACTTCGATGGCAGCTCATATTCACGGTAGTCGTAACGGGCAGACGTCTCTTGAAAAACGTATCTTTTCCCGGGCTGAATCACAAACACTGTACCAATAGCGGAATTCACTCCTGACAAGCTTGAGTTGTGCCTCCTTGATTATCCGATTTGCAGCATCGCAGGGGATGCTCGCACTGTATATGGACGTAATAAGGAACTTGACGAATGGTTTTGCACTTTTGATTAAACCAAATGTTCCTTCCTGCGATGGTATAAAAAGAGCCCCGTTTTTATTTCAAATTACGACGGATTTTGTTTTAATTCGATTTTCGGATTCGTAAAACATCAATTTATGAAAGGTTAAAATGATCCCTTTCTTGGTCGATCATTAAGTTTTATTATGGAAAATAATAAACCGAAAAGTTGTGGCATTGAACAAAAAACATTTGTATTATTCGTGAATGGCACTGTTTAACGGTTATCATGATTTCGAAAAGATTTCATCACCGCGGAAAACGTGTTGCCTGATCTGTTCGAAAACAGTCTGCAAGTTTAATGGGACAGTTTAGGCTGTCCCGAATTATCGTTACAACACTCAAGCAATAGCAACTGTCATTAAAAAGTTTACGAGCAACCATGTGGTGTCGGAAAAACAGGCGTTTTGGATCGTTCACGCTGCCTTCAGCTCCTCTCTCAGTTTTATGGGATATCAGAATGGGCGACGATTTCATGAGTTGGCCGACTCGATTGAAGCCTTGCGTCACTTCTACTGTTATATTATACCAACTTTCTATTAAAGGTTGAGACCAAATGTTCAGTACAAAGTCGAAATAATCGAATTATCTGGGGTAGTCTCGTATATCTGTCAGTTGTACATTTATTCTTTCGTCTAGTCGGTTCCTTGACAGTACTTGTCCTCTCCGTGACTCTTTGTTAGATGTTCAACAAGAATTCATTGATAGAACAAGATTCACTTTATTGCGTCCGGGTCTACCATAAGGTAGTGAAAGCGGGCGATGAGTTGTTTTTTCGCCAAAATCAAAAGTCCACTCCCATTTTGCGCTTTACACCTTTCTGAACAAATTTTGTTTCCAGCTTGTTTACCTGTCTGGCGGACTGTATGTCTCTGTGCGGGGTAAGGTGTATTTGGTCTTCTATGCGTACCATTTCTCAGAAATCTGTTTTCATACCAATATGCGCGGACGTAGAATCCATCAAGCTTACAGACGTAGAATCCATCCTATTTTCAGGGTAGTCGATAAAAAACGGTCTGATTATCCCATATCCCACCCTCTCCTCTATGAATATGTGCTGTCCGGTGACCAGCTCTCAAGGGTAAGGAAGGCAGTTGATGTAAGGTGCCGCTTGATCCGCAGCATCCCTTTTCAAGCCACATTATCAGTGTAGCTGGTAGAGCAGTGAGGGCCCTGGGCTTCATTAAGCGGAATACTCGGTGGTTCAACGACATTCAGGCCTTCACTGTACCCACTTGTCCTTCCAATATTAGATCATGCTTTTCCCTGCAAAGTCGCCATCGTACGCAGTCCACAAGCATGCTCTGGAATGGATCCAGCATACATAGATATGTGATAATTTGCATGAAAACTTGAGAGGTTAAAAAAAGGCAATGAGACATACGTAGTAGCAAATACCATATTTATTGACAAATAGTTATCTTTTTTCCTACGCTCGAGTTCTCTACCTTCTTATACCTTTCGTTGAATCTTCATTAAAACCCAGGTTTTTGACACCCCCCTGAGGTATTCTAGACCTATCCACTGTTGTTCCCATTCAATGGATTTGAGTTGTGAATAGGAGGAACCATAGATCTATTGTAGATGCCTTTCAATTATTAGAATGAATTAACTTTCCTTCAAGTGAAGCTTTAAATTTCAAGGGAAGCGGGCAGAGTTATTTCGTACTCTCAAACATCAATAGTCAGCCGACTATCGATAGTCCTATTGCTAGAGTGAAACTATCGATATATCGATAGTCCTATCGACTTCCCTAGCAGAAGCTGGTCAAAAACGTGATTTTTCGAGTTTTATATTAACATGGGCATGGAGTGTCATTTCCAAGTACGCCGAATCGATTGTGGTGGGTTCCAGACCAGTCCCAGCTCTCATGACATAGAAAATCTCATTTTTGAGGGTGGAAATGTTGATAACGGATGTAAATTTCTTTTTTTTCTTCAAACCCCCAACTTTCTTCATTATCAGAAGTAAAAAATTATATATCATTGTGAAATAATTTGAAGCGTTTTTCAATAAATGGAACACATTTGGCAACGTTGTTTTATTTTCCATTCACCTCCTTGATCTGAAAAATGATGTCCTTACGAAATTTTGTGCATTCATAGTTATCATTTTGAATGTGTGGTTTGCCAAAAAACAAGAAGTTACAGAAAAAGTGTGCAAACGTTGTAAAAACTTGCGTATATTACAAAAAATGTTTTGCCAAGTTGTGTAACTGACCTACCCTAAAAAAGGGTCATGTTTCGCCTTTGAACAACCAGAATTCTACAATCCGTTTTGACGGAAACCGAATTCCAAGGAAGTTACAATGACAAAAACTACTATTTCTTGTAGTTAACGTGAACGTGACGTATTAAGATTCACACAGAAAATAGTCACTACGACTGTACAAAAGCTTTTGTAGCAGGTACAACTATGGGCTGTCAAAGAGAGTTATGAACAATACGCGGCCTCCGAGAGAATCGGAACAGAGTGGAACGAGTATTTCAACGGCGACGTCACTAAAGATCCGAACTGGGACGTAACGAATCGCACCATTTCTAGAGCCTCGCTCGGAGTTTGATCATTAAAATCAATTGTTTCTCATTAAGAAAACCTTCGGGGTCCACCCCCTCCCTTCCACTCGCTACCTGCCGTATGAATTGATAGCCGGAGCCCGGTTAATTAAGGGCGATTCTTCTCGGGAGGGGGCGCCACAATAGAAGGCAAGTAATCCACGTTCCCTGACGTCACGCTCCCAAAGGGATTTCTACCCCATTCTCCAAGCACTTCGAGGATGAACGTCAAGGAAAAGGGTTGAGATTAAAAAATAAAAAGGAACGAAGGATCCCGACTCGAATGTGTTTTCGTATTGGGTGGCTAATATGGGAGATTGGAGAGGCACGCGAGACGATCCTCCCCTTTTCTGATGCCTGATTGTTTCAAGGAGTTTGCTACCGCTTCATATACCAACGGGGGAGTCCGATGAATGAAAAATGAACGAGTATTGCGGATGCACAATGCACATTTCATTCAAGCGCTTCATCCCTGCATCCCAGCACATGAGTGTCTGAGAACTTGCGGCTTTTAGACTCCTCTCTACTTTGTCAAGCGTCGAAATTTAAACAATTACAAGATGCAGTAGAATTTTAGGGTATATAGACAGTGTATTGTATATGTATTATGTATTTAAAAATGCCAAATATGCAACATATACAGAGTGGCTCTTAAAGAACGAAACACCCTTTCTATTTCCGTTGATTGTGGAGAAATAAAAAAACTTGTCAAAGTAACCTCCCCTTATTTTTTTGCAAAGAATTTAACCACTGCATTTTTGCGCATCGTCGCATGCGAGCAAATGCGGGCTGCGCGCACCAACTTTGTTTTTTCAAATGGAACTCCACACTTTTTATTGCAGAATCGGATTCTACATCCAATTTTATGAACATTTTACTTCGAAGACTTTTTTTTTTTGGTCGCACCCAGGAGCGTCCAGAAGCGCCCAAAGTTTGCCTACGCCTGAAACGTGGTGGTTAAAAAAAAAATCACCTTATCCTAGAATTTGATCATTTTTGTTTTAGTTTTGAGTTTTTAGGCAAGCGGTTCGGTTCCTACGCCCAGATGGATACTCGGAGAAAACAGGAATGTTATGGTGCCAAATACGTTTGAATAAAATTGATCCACTAGACACAACACAACTTGGATTTGTCGCCTGCCTGGATGTAAAAGTAGTTACCTGGTTATAGGTGAGAGATAAGACGACAGCGTGTTTTACCTGAAACATAAATAGTAATCTGTCAGTTATCAAAATCAAAGTGATTGTCATAAAACTTTCAAGGTCAACAAAACCTCTCATTGTAGTACTACACTGCCAAGGAGATAGCACACCAGCTTCCTCGTTACATCCTTTATCATATGAGCTAAATTAAATCAAAATTGTGAAAGTTCTACCTGCTTTGAGAATTTCACGTTAGCACACGGGCAGAGCGTACTGCTAATTATATTGAGATGAAATTCGTATGGGACCCCTAGAGGCCATTTCCGCATAGTTCTCAAAATATGAGCTGAATTCATTAAAAATTGTGGAAGTTATGGCTGTAACAAGGAAATGCGGACAGACAGACCGACAGACACGGAACCAAATTTGTTTAGTCGGCTATGAAACGCAAATTCCAAGTGAAAATTTTGCATTCGGATAACAACAATTTTTTGACTCCCGAAAGTGAACACAAGGCTTCCGCTGCTTCGCAGACTCGGAAGCAAAATGGTGACAGTGCCCTATTTTGGTTTATTATTCAATATCAAACCATTGTAATCGCTATTGAAAAAAAAAAAAAAAAAAAAAAAATGTCTGACCCCCCCCCCCCCCCCCCCACGGAAAATTCCGTAAAATGGTTTACGTTTCAAAGGGTGTAGAATCCAAATCTGCAATAAAAATTTTTCCGTCCGTCCGCCGTACGCCGTACGCACGTTTTCTCCCAAACGGCTGGAACAAAAAATCTGAAATTTTCAGGAAAAATCCATATTGGTCCGACAACGCCCCAATTCTTTAGCCAGCTCTCTCACTTGATTTAAATTGCCACTTAAGGGGTGTCAAAGTTTTGTAAAATCCCTAAAAATGTCAACAAAAGTCAAGGCGGCCTCAATATGGACTTTTTTTGAAGAACTTTCCATGAGGAATCGAATGAGCCCCACCCCAGGTCTGTAGCTCAAACCATTCCTGATGTATAGCATGATCTTGTGCTGCAAATTCTTTCACTGGGGTTTATTGTTCAATTTCATTCATTTGGCATGCATTCATAATTTGAATTTCTACTAAGCTTTTGAGCACGTAAATCAGTTCTCAACCAAAATACCTATTTGGATTGATCAGTTGATCATATTTGTGTGCCTCCTGAAATTCAATAATCGCTCTATCACCTGTGAAACACGCACACTCCAAAGCTTAGTAGAAATTCAAATCATGAATGCAAGCCAAATGAATAAAATTGAATAATAAACCCCAGTGGAAGAATTTGCAGCGTTTTTAGGATAAAATGGACGGCATTAAGCAGAATGGGACCGATCCACAGAAAATCTTTCAGACTTCACGCTTTAATATTGATAAGTACAAATACTTGTATACTTGTATCAGAAAATCAATTACAAATATTTGCGTTTGGTACCTGGATTTTGTACTTAATACTTACTGTAAGTATTTTTTTTTAACCAACTCTGACAGTAACTGCACCTTCAGCGGAGGGGATACCGCCCAAAAAGCGAGGGCACCGCGGCTCGGGACCCCCCTGAGGTCTTTTCATATGATAATTCCCTCAGCCGAGAAAAGTGGGGGAAACGGAGCTATGAGGCAGCGCGGACGGGGCTCATAAGAGAAGCGCTAACTCCTCCTCCACCCTCGCAGACCCTTTTTTTTCTCGTCCCCTCCAGGCTGGGGCTGATATCCGCCGCCCTCTCCCCAATGAATTATTCACCGGACTTACAACAAGGTTTCCGAATAAACATAACCATTCGCACTACATCACCGAATCCCTAATACCCCACCTTTTTCCGGGGGAGCGACCTCGTAATTCCACATATTGCTTGCCAGGGTTGCCCGCTCGGCTTTCGGCCACTAAACCACCGAAAGCTGCTCTTTTGTGCTCCGCCCGGAATCTACGGAAGACACGGTTAACATTTCGCTATTGTTCAGTATGATAATTAATCTTCACGGGTGCAAATGCCCACCGAGGATACTCATTTATTGCTGATTAACATAATAATTGAACCGAAATGTTAAATCTAATTTTCCTGTTTCGTAGTGACTCTCCAAACTCACTACCCTCCTCGAAACGAAAATGTTAGCTCCACTAAAGTACTCTAGCCTCCAACTTTGTGCTACGTTCAACTAGTTATGATCATTCATAATGCATTTTGACATTTTCACGTATTTGCTATGACATATATCGGAAAATGATACTTTCAAGTTGCCGCGATACGGATAAACAACTAAGGTAACCAAGAACGTAATGAACGCAAGTATCTGTCTAGGGCTGGGCGATATTCGATATTCAAGAGTATCGATATTTCGATATTATCGTTGGAGGAGTATCGATATACCAATAAAATTTCGGTGATTTCTTGAGGTATAAAAAACGGGCATTACCATTGCATAATTGCATGCCGTGATAATTACCTAATGGAATTTTTATGATGATAGTGTAATTTTTAGAACTTTCCAAACTCTTGAACATACCTGAAACTTAACGATAAACCACCCAATGACATGTATAATTCAGTCGTTAGATGAACTCCAGGTGGTAAATACATAGAAGAAGAAATAAACAGAAACCAGCTCCAGAAAACTGGAGTCAGAAACGTTATATCGATTTCGACGTTTGAGCCTCAGTGAAAAAAAAAAAAAAAAAAAAAAAAAAACAGCTTTCGTAGAAGTACGCAACCACGAGGGACATTTCATGTCTTTACACCCCCTCCCGCACACACCACGTACTTTCAATTGGCGGCCAGTTTTGACGTAAAACGCTTATCAAATTCAACGTCAGCGAGAGAATGAGGCGAGTCGATAAATGTATCACGTACCTCGCGAATTTCAATTTCATTTGTGGATAATGTAGTATTTATAAGCAGCTTTATGCGTAAACGATTTTCGCGCACTAGTTCCAACGAGTGCCGTTTTGTAGGACCAATGATAACTACGTTAGATTGTGCTCGTTGGTTGCAATGTAATTGTTCCATCGTTTGGTCACTGAGATTCCGAAGCAACGAATGGTAAACTGTAAAGACATAATCATCACCACTCACAGGACTGTCACAGTTAGTAAACAATATGGTTCCATCGGGTGGTCACTGAGGCTCCGAATGTCCAGGGGTTAACGTAACAAGATTAAGTGAATCAACAGCTTTCAAATGAATGGTGAACGAGTTTTGTACGATCACAAATGTCGAAGATAATGATCCATAGCAACGAATCGGTTGTAAGCGAAAACCATCAGAAATATTTTCGTGACGCTGTCCGCATTACATTTTCGAGTTTATGTAGCAAAGTAAAGACATAAAATGTCAAAATAGGTTCAAACTCACAAACTTTAATTTTACTAAATGCAGCTTGGTATTGAATATATTAAACAATTTTTAGAAACCAACTTGAAGTAGGGAAAAATTCAAGAAGAAATAAAAAGAAAAATAGGTTCTAACAAACAAATTTTAATTTTCCCAAACGTAGGTGAGTGTCAATATTTAAAAAAAAAAATTCAAAAACCAACTAGACATAGGAAAATATTTAAGAAGAAATAAACAGCAAAATAGGTTCAAACGCAAAATTGTGGTAAACGTAGGTATTCAATAAAAAAAAATAATTTAGGAAACGAACTCGGAAAATAGGATTTCAAGTGCCTCTCTCCAACAGGAACGAATAGAGGTATGGGTGCGGTTAGGGCGGTTACAATCTTGATCAATTTATCTGGACCTACTTTTTTTTTCCTCAAGAAGCCACAAAATCTCGCTTAAAAACAAGAAGGACTTACTAATTTTCAATAATTCAGAGGTGGTCTATCATTAATATAGTAGCTGGCATTTAGCGAAATAAAACCTAATTGTTTCAAAGGTTTATATTTCTTACAACACTCACGTAGCCCGCAGCCTTGTAGATGAAATCGTAGGGGTGCGAAACCGGTTGACGTGCCCACCTTTGTTTTCAGTAAATTTTTATCCTATGTCGCCCTTCAGTAATGATAGGGTTGGATTCGACATGAGTGTACTGTGCTGTTCAATAGTTTTTCCAACCACGGCTGTGCTATCCTAAACTCGCCAACAACAGAGCTCTGCCCTCTAGATTACTGTTCACTACCATTAACTGCGAATGATCGTTTGGCGGAACTTCTGAGTTATTCAATCTCTTGAGAAAGTAAAATCTGCTAGAACGACATGACTCAAAATTATGTAATTAAAATGGCGTCACCTTCTATTAAGAACTTGGCCAACATATTACATTCCTAAACGTACTAAACTCTATTCTCTTCCAATAATGCTGAAATCGCTGGAACTTTTCCCCTATTGAATATGACTTCTTGAATTTGCATACGAATCGCTCCGAAACGGTGGAACGTCTGCGAATAAACAACGATGTAGGTAGTCACTAAATGAAATGTACAAATCACTTCGCCCTTCGGAGAGAACAGGGAAAGTTCAATAAGATGGAATCGAGAGTGGATCAGAATTGGAGTCGGAGGTCGGAGCTCCCTACGCAATATCATTGTAAAGGACAATACTAATCAAGAGTTTGGAGGCAACGATATGAGGGCAGCCCCCACCCACCGAACACAATCTGTAAAGAATCACATCATTTTATTACTCGCTTCATTCACCCACGCACAATAGGCAGCTGTTTTTTTCTTTCCGTCTTATACTTTTCCTCCAATCACGTAAAAACCATCCACTTTTGAAAAAACCCATATCCCTCAATAATGTTAAAAGTTTCTATGCAAAAAGGAGGAGGGGGACCCCCTCTCTGCCCTGGCGATAGAGACCCAGAGAGCTTTCTTCTTAATGAAAAAACCAGCTGATGCGAATGATCTACCGTTTGACGACTTATATAAAGTGAAGCGCTTCTGTAAACAATCGAAAAAAGGACCGAAGGAAGGCGGCGGGGGTTCACTTTTTCCTCCGTTCTGAAGATGGAAAAATGCAAATGTCGTTCTTTGATGTGGAGAGGAAGTCAAAAGTTTGCTCTCCAGCTAAGGGAGGAAGAAAATAATTAATATTGTATTAGGAAGAGAAGAGAGACGCCAGCTCGGCCACCGTCAAAGTCAAGTCTTGCAAACGCGACCTCACTCAGGGAAATACCGCTTGGTCTTTCAGACCCCTCGCGAATTTCTATTACAAATTAAACAATTCCCAGGTTTTCAAAAATGTTATAATCAACCCCCGATTTTATTATAAATCTAGTACCAAGTTATACATTTCAGAACTTATGAAGAAGAAGAAAAACTGTCGATTCGAAGAAAATGGCTTATTATTTTCTAATATTGCGTGTATTGCTTGTGTCGTTACGTTTTGGGGTCCACTTTTAGATTTTTAAATTGCAATTATTTAATGCCGATGAATTTGATCGAATCTGAAAGCTGCAATTTTAGTATATTTATTAGGTTTATCATTTCTGGGTTGCCTTGTGCGCAGAATGGTTCAAACTCGGAATCTAGCTAGCCAACAATTACATTTCTGAGTTGAAAGGTATGTTCCCTAGGTGTTGAAATGCATACTAGGTGAAAATTGAGTACGTAATATCTCCTGAAATTCAATAATCGCTCTATCACCTGTGAAACACTCACACTCTAAAGCTTAGTAGAAATTCAAATCATGAATCATTGAATTTTTATTCAAACTCTTCACCACAGTGAAAGAATTTGCAGCGTTTTGCAGCGACAACGGGAGACAGGTTGTCCGAGCGAGCTGTTTACTTGCAGTGGGAGTACTGATTGCCCCGATTCGAATCCGGCTGGCACCAATGATTAGGGCCAAAATCCTATCGAGTGTTGTATACCTGTCCTGTCGATAGACAGTTCACCTCTGATCTCGATATCACGTGAATCCAAAACGCTCTCAGCCCAGGGACGTGAGACAATGGGAAGCCACGAGCGAAATTGTCAGACCTAGTTCCGATCCTCTATGGAGGACTGCTCCGGGTAGTCGGACGAAAATCCAAGGTGAAATTCAATGTTTACTTTACTTTTATTTTTACTTTCACTTCTACGTTTTAAACTAGTTTGAACCCATGTCAAAGAATCTGCAAAGGTACGATAATTCAGATTTACTCCCAGCAACAAAACCGTCAGGGAATAGGTATCACTAACTACTGATTGCATCAGTTAGGTATAACTATGTTTATTACTAAGATGAGAGATAAAGTGACCTCAGGCACGTAGAAAGAAGAAGCAGTCAGTCTGGGAAAAGATACTGTCAAGAAACACCGTTAAAAGCTTAGTAAATGATTTGAGTTGTCATGATCTCGTTTGAAAGGGTAAAACTGCTACCTTTATCTTATGTTTCCTGTAATAATTTGAAGTGTCCAAAGCCTATTTCCTGAAGGGAAATGAAAGCTTTGCCAAAAAGAAGACGGGAAAAGTTGTGAAACAGCTCGGACATAAAGACAAACATAATCATTCCGGAAGGTCTCGCTGAGCGAAGATTCAACGTCAAAAGAGTTTTCCCCTTTTTTGACAATTAGGAGAGAAGTGGGAAATGAGGGGCTATGAACTGGCCTCTAATCTCTCTCGACTTCTCGACAAGGAATTGGGGGGGAAGGAAAACGATGAGAAGGGTGAAAACCTTAACTACGCCTCCCCAATGACGGCAATAAGGAGGTGTTAATTTCCAACGGTAACAAGAAGATAGCAAAAACAGTAACATTACAGAGATAAAGGGATTGGAGACAACTATCTGAAGCTAAGGGGCGTTCCCAACAATGCTCGGGCCCTTGAAGGCAACCTCCTTTTGTAATGAATAAGATAGGCATGTGTAGGACGAATTTACATGATAATCTCCGTCGACAACCCCTTAAGAAACCTAATTCTCGCCCTTTAGATTAACACTTAGCTCTGAAAATGACTTGTGCTAAATCTTTGAAGGAAAAGGGCCTTCGGAATTAGCCCTTTTAAGGCGAGCGCTTCAAGGGAGTTTCGGGGAGGGAGGGGAAATAACCGAGTTAAAGGTCTCCCGAAATCTGAGGTTAACGACGGGCGGGTGAAAACGATGTGATGAGTCCGCCGGAAGAGATAAGGAATGCGCCTTTCTTAGAAAACTGTGCGCCTTCGAGTGCCATCGATGTGAAGGTAAGTGCGGCTTCCCGGGCCTTATCACCTCAAGTGCACTTATCAGTTCAAGTTTACTTCAAGAACGAACATTAATTTAACGGTGATTCTAACGTTTAAGGTGAAATACCCATCATCAGAAGAAGTGGGGTAGCAGAAAACACAACAATAATCGACACATATAAGTACCAATGCTTAACCCTTGGAAGGGCGCGCAGCCGAACTGCAGACGGCAAAAACAGCATTAAATTTTAACCATTCAGTTCAACACCCAACCGAAGAGGCAATAGTCGGATCGGCAATGTTCTGCTCCACCGGATTCTCTCCAGACTCTCCTGTCGGAGAGCTATTGCAAATGTTCGCCGAACTTTGTTTGATGAGCTAAAAGTGGGATGTTCGTCCATTTTTATGTTTGCGAACATGTTTGTTTGGTGGAGACACGACTTTACTCTTTCAATAATTGAAAGCAATTATTGCTTCATACATAAGTACCTATTTTTCAGTTTGTTGTTCAGTTTGATGACAATAATCACTGTTGGTCTCATATGCAGTGTATCACAATTTTTTCTCAATTTCATCGTCATCCTGGTTGGTAAAACCTAGGGAGTTTTCATTTGTTTTGTTTGTTATTTCATTTCTTATTTTTCATTAGATTTCATGTGTTAGGAATTGGGGTTCACGTTCTGAATCACGTGTCAGTCGCTGCTGTAGTGATGATTTTGGTTAAAAAAATTGTCTTACTTTTGGTTTATTATTCAATAATAAACCATTGTAATCGCTCTTGAAAAAAAAAATTCTAACCCCCCTGAAAATTTCATGGTTTACGTTTCAAAGGGTGTAGAATCCAAATCTGCAATAAAAAATTTTCCGTCCGTACGCACGATTTCTCCCAAACGGCTGAAGCAAAAAATCTGAAATTTTCAGGAAAATCCATGTTGGTCCGACAACGCCCCCATTAGCTCTCTCACTTAATTTAAAGTGCCCTTTAAGGGTTGTCAAAGTTTTGTAAAATCCCTAAAACCCACAAAAAAAGTCAAGGCGCCTCCGGATGTTGCAATAACAACATGATGAGGGCGGCCATCATGGCGCCGAAATATTGCATACATTAAAATAAAAGGATGCATAAACAAAGACTGGTCTGGTCAATTCAAACCCAAACCAGAGGTTTACAGCTCTGGGTTTGCTTCTCCTCTCATGATCCACTCACTTCGGCGTCCCTCTCTCCATTAAGAATCGCCCCTTGCTATTACTCGCTCATCCGCACCCCCTTACCCGTTTCGCTTTGCCTTCTTCACGGGAAAAGGGGAAGAAATCCCCCCTACGTTTCTACGGTTTCCTTCCCCAACTTCGGAGGCTATTAAACGTAAGGGGATGACGACCATAAGAGGGAGGACGTGAGGAGAGGACGACGTGTTTGGATGAGTCAAAAGGCCGGAAGGAGGTGTCGCTATGCCCTCGCCAAGTCGAGCGGAACAAAATAAGGTCAGTTCTCCGTTGGGCGACACGTTGAAATTTGAAGACAACAAATTCATGCAGCATCATCGTATGTGCAGATTTTCCAAAATTATCGGATTATATTTGGATTGCTTATTTCAAAACCCCAATAAACGTCAGGAAATGCGAAATACAATTTATTGCATTTTTGGCATTTTAGATAGATGGAAGAGTTTTCGTAATTTATCTTTGTGAAAGTAAATAAATTAGAGAAGAAAAATTGCAGACCTAAGATAGAATTACTTTTCGGAAAATAACCCCAACTCTGCTCATGATTGGTGTGCTGCAGTGTAAGGATGACGTATTACTCGCAACGGAAATTGAAAGGAAAAATAAAAATCATTCTAATTTGTTGGTAATTTTCTATGATGAACCTTTGTGATCGACCAAGAAAAAGTAAAGTTGTTGGTATACTTGTCACAATGCTACAATTTTTTATGATTCAAATTTTTTAAATCGAACTCTTATTTCGTTTTCTTGTTATGACAGTGTAATAATAGAGGGGGGGGGGGATTATAGACTTTTGTAGTTTTTTTAGGCATTGCAATAGTTCTATTTCTGTAGAAAATTCGTCATATATTGTTGGGATAGCAATGTTGTTGAACTTCTTCATTGATTAGGTAAATGTCTGAGACCGAAACAGCTCCTACCGGGCTCTCCTTCCCGAAAATCCTTAAAAAAATAAGATATCTCCTATTTTCATAGGCGATAAAATGACAGGGGGAAAACGAAGCGAACAATAGAAGCCGAAATTAGCTGCCAGTGACACCAGATCCAACTAACAAAAGCCCGTTCCCACGATTTGCTGGATGGTAAACGCTCTAGGTCCACCTACCCGCCCTGTTTATCATCCAAATGACCAACTGGACAAAAGCGACGGGCCCGATATCTTAGATCCCGAGACAATGGAATGACCGAAGTGATGTAAAACCATCTCCGACGACCTAAATTACCTTCAACTGGCTGAACGAGTTTGTTTTCCAATCCAGTTGGCATATAGAATGTACTTGATAAGAATGCTTCGGTAGAGAGGAATTTTCAGGACGTCTCTCAGAATGCAAGGTTTCATTAATAAAAGGAACGCCTATTAGAATATATCCAGCGGGGTCCTAGTCTAGTTGTGCATTAAACATCGGAAATTTCGAATTTAATGACGGAAGAGAGGACTGAAGGGCTTAATGGGGAGAAACGAGTTTTTTCGACAAATTTTGTCAACCCCCCCATTAAGCCATAGTTCTGTAAGATTTTTGTGATTATTTTTTTCTTCGATCGAAATGTAAAGTTAGTTAACGGATGGGAATGGTTTAAAGTGTTACTGACGAGTTCAATTATAATAATATTTAATAGCTAGAGGTGAGAATAAGTTAACTAAGCAAACTAAATGGTTGATCCTTCCTTTTGTTTATGTTGCTTGTTGTTGTTGGGAATAGATTTATGTTTTAAAAAATTAAATTTTGTCCTTAAATATTATAAATACGGTTGATTATTTTTAGAAGAAATTTTAGTAGAAAGATAGATCTTTACTGTAGGCTTTTGGAGATGTGGAATTTATTAATTGAAGTGCGTAACATAGAAAATTTAGAGAAGCGGAACTCTCGCTGACGGTTTTCGAACCAAAGCGATTCACATCTGGCTTACGATATGGAGGCGTAACTATATTGTTTAGATTAGTACGGGGCATGAATTAACTGAGGAAAAATTGATATGCATGATGCTGGGATGTAGCAGTAGTGGAGATGTTATGTGCCTGACATGTGATTATCCGAAGAACAATAAACGTGTTGTTCATTCATAATGACGAAAAAACTGTAATTCCGCTGTTGATGGCAGGAGGGCTATGGAGGGGCAGTAACAAATGATTTCTGCTCAAGCGAGATTTCACAACCGGTTCATGTATCTCTTTTCTGTTCAATTAAGGTTTTGATTTGGTATTCAACCATACTTAATAACTTTCGATTTGTTTTGGGAAAATGGTGAAGGGGAGGTAATAGTGATGAGTCGTTATATCTTCTCTATTTTCAAGTGGTTTTATAGATTATTTGATTGTATCTTCCGTTTGATCCTAAGTAATTTTATTCTAAAAGTGCAAAAAACCTCAGAAACGTTGAATTTTCACTCAAATCATTCACGGTTCTCCTGCCATGTTTGCCTAGAGTTTACTAGAGCTACATCAACAGCAAACATGCACATTTTCCCGGAATATTTTTGTGAAGCAAGTTCATTCACATATAACGAAAAAATAATCGGCAAAATTAAAGTGCCTTGATCGCGGATTAAAGCAGTTTCGCTATTCGCTTTGCCTTGTTCTCTGTCTCCATTATACGATTTGGATTTTCTCAAATCCTAGCCCTTAAATTCCTGATGTTTCCAGTTGTTCACGAAGTTATGCTTTTGATATAGCGTCGAAAGCCTTTGCCACGTCAAGGCGCGTTAGAGTTACTTTTTTCCCTGCGCCCAAGTTTGAGTAAATTTCATCCGTGACCTTGAATAAAGCGCCGTATGTATTGACACCTTTTGAATCCAAATAGCTATGATCCCATGGTCGTTGACTTTTCCAGAAATCAAGTTTTGAGGATTTTCTCAAATATCTTGGCAAAAAGTCTATCAAGGAAATGGGTCGGTGGTTAGCCGGATCAGTTTTTTCTCTTCATGAAGAGTGGTACTACTTTTGCCATTTTGAATTTCTGAGGGAATACACCTTTGGAGATACTCAAGTCGTATAAGTTTGTTATTGGTTCAGCTATACTTACTTTCAATTACTTTTTTGTATGACTTGGGGTGGTGAGCCATCGGGTACCGACGCCGAACCTCCTCTCAGCAATCGAGCAGTTTTAATTGGTTCGTTTGTTTCTATTTCATACATGATAATTGAATTTGTTTGAGATTATGTTGTCATGATTTTAGCTTATGCAGTGCACGATTCCGATATTATGTTGCTCGCCAAGTTTGATCCGATTGATGAGAAATAACTACTAAGAAGATTAGAACCTTTAATTATAATGCAGACATAACTGCTGGAACATGTAGGCTGTTAGTTCGGCGGCCTTAAGTCTCTATTCGAACTTACAGAGAAAAAGGTTCAGAGACTCGTGAGGAAGAGTTGAGCAACTTGGAGATAAGAAGCGGACAGCTGGTGAAGGTGGGTTATCATATCGAGGGCTCAACAACGGTGGCCCCTTCAGTCGGAGATGACGCCTCCCCGCGCTTAATATTCAAGTCTCATTCACGGCGGGGCCCCCGTCTCATTCTAAATATATACACAATGGGCGAGGGGCTCGGAAGGAACGGTGGAAGCGGGAGGGCACCGGGCCAAATAGAACGTTTCATAACCTAAACGCTTCGTACGCAGAAAATGAAACTCCGCCGTGGAACGGAGATCGAATGCAGGACAACTATTATGACTTGAGTTCGGATCAATATGACATTAACCCTAGAACGGCACAGTGGGGTGTCTGACACCCCAAACAAAATTTCTTTGAACGCAGTTGACTTCTGTGGCCTCCATTAGCTTTGTACCCACCCTGTAAAATCCTTGCCATTCCTCCACTGCTTGCCTTAACCACCAAAACCAATAATTTTAGTACTGAAATCACAGTAGACGGTTTCAAAGTTCGATTGGGGTGTACAACACCCCACTGTCCATGCAACGGCTAGAAAAATTTTGCCATATTTCTTTTTCTGTATGCCTATTCTGGGATATTGTCAGGCAGGATTTGGTTGTTCAAATTGGAGGGATAAGCCTAGAAAATTTCATTGATATTTGTCCCAGGGAATCTTCCATCTCTTCCAAGTCCTTGGGTGAACACCATTTTACACCCTTGAAAGAGCACAATTTTGCCACAAATATGGTTTGTAATAGCGGGGAAATATAGACGCTTTCCACTTATATTTAATGAAAACCAAATGTCTGCATATGGGCAGTCGATATATCGATGGAACAGACAGAAAGACACTTTTTGATTTCCATCTGAAGTACCTACTATATCATTTTGTTTCTTTCTGAATTTATTTTCTCAAATAAATGCAGTTAGAAAAAAAAGCGGGACAGTAGACCTCTATGGTTCTACAGCCAGATCATTTAAATGATTAATTTTACACATTTAAGTACCGAAGATGAAAAATTGCCTATGCAACCTCCTACAAATATGGGATTCTAGCTCAGAGGAGGGGAGCTAGTAAACAGAGATGAAAGCTACGGCTGGGAGGGGCGCTAACAAGGGTTTACGTGAGCGCATTCTGTGTTCATAAACGGTACTTACCAAGCCTGACCAACTCCCTGGAAAAATCTGTAGATTCAACCAGACCACCAGAGAGGCTAGTGCTTACCAAGGTGGCAGGTACACGAATGACCCCCTCGGGCGGACGGAAAAGTGGTAATGCCGGGATAACAAAGGACGGAAGGAGCCCACCCGAAGGTTAGTTGAAAGAGTGTTGAGCGGGGGGGGGGGGGGGGGGGGACTGTCGGGTCGGTCGCTAAGAACTGGATTGTACTCCTGTTAATAATTTAAATGATAATAAATGATAAAATGTTTTTGACTGAACACCATCACCCAGATTTCCTTCAACACATGAAACAGTTTTGAGAAACTGGATATTTTTAAAGTCGAATTTGAAAATAACGATATAACAACTTGTCATATGTCACAATTTCCACTTCATTCATCGTTGTGCATTCAGTTCGCTCTCCTCCTTAACGCCACCGCTCTCGGCTGTTTCACATGAGCCGTTTATGACGGACGAGACCAGACGTTGCTATCAGCCGACGAGTATTTTCACCGTTTCACAAAATGGGACATTTTTACTGCTGGCGGTGCCTATTACTAGCTTTATCTCCTCGAGGATCGAGCCAAATGGGCACTAGAATAATAAGTAGCTTCAAATGTCGCGTCCCAACGCAGTTAAACTATGTTCAGAATTAGGTTGCAGCGAGGATGCGGACTATTACAGAACTTATGTTTCCTTCTCATACGGCATTCGAAGTTGAGCGCAAATAAACGAACAATAGGGAAGTTCGACTTTCAAAAATGGGGGAATCACGATTGGGAGATTGAGTGACTATGGCTCAACGCTCCAGCATCACTGTTAGGGAACTGAAAAATCGCTTTTGAAGTCTAATCGTGAATCAGTCACACCCTTTACAGTGGGAAAATGATAGGTAGCTGTTATTAGAAACTACGTATTTTGTATGCTGCGGTATCCGGTAGGTAAGCTGCTTAGGTCAATTTAAACCGTCGGGGGGAGACAGGTCGTCGTAAGACATGCCGAAAGATTCTGTTCTTCGTGGATCTCATCAAAAGTAAGTGCTTTATAATAACATACAGCTTCTGGGTGTAGCAAAAAATTTTTAGGTGCATTAAATCAAGTTTTCATTTTGTTATTGGCAGGGGGCTAATGTAAGCGCCGTCTAGAGTGGCTTATTGGTTCATTTTTCTCCTCAACTGCTTCTTTATTGATCAACATAACTCGCTTTGGCAGCGTTACAACAGGTCATTCTGTTGGATCTAGCAATTTGGTCTGGTTTTTAAACTCAACACTTGAGAATATTTAGTTGCTCAAACAGGGACGCAGGTGCTCGAACTGTGTGCTGAACTGATTCTAACATTTCCACCTCTTCCCAAATAATTTATCCAAACGTACAATCGCTCTCGGGCCCTCGTCAGCTCACATTCAACTCGCGTCAACTACCCGCCTTTTCGTTCCCCCTTTTTTTCGAGGACGATTAACGTAGAAGTCGATGACTCAGGATTGACTGGGGCCCTGCTCATCCGAAATTAAACAATTAAAAAGAGGCTGGCTCTCAATGTTGTTTCTTTTTTCACTGAGTTGAACCCAGCGCCCATTAACCAATTTGTTCCAATTGGTTTATTGTTTTCGGTACAAAAGGATGCGACAACCCACCTCCGGCCCTCCTGTGCCGCTCTCACGCAGTTAAGGGCAAAAAGGATGAAGAATTGCAAAGTGCTATAGAATTTGAAACTTTCAAGCTGATGTTTAAAGTAGACCACGAATTTAACGAATCCATAAATTCAGTTGAGTTTTATGCAAGTGGCAGTGACGACGGGGATTAATTGGTAATTTCTACAGTCACTGACATTATCGGTTCATCTTCAATAACGCCCAGCATCAATCCAACCTCGCGGGGGCACTCTCGGGATTTTGACAAATCAACGCTAAGGGATTATATTTAAAGATCAACTATAAAAAAATATAAATCTTTAGATTAACTTACATACTCATTTCCTCTTACTCCTCAGGAGTACAGTTCCGTCATCCCTCTCTATTATTGGCAAAGTCTTAATCTGATGCCACGACTTTCCAGCTCTTCGTGCCTCTGCCTCGACTGATCGCCTCCATGTCCTTCTAGGTCGACCCGTCTTCCGTATCCTTGTGGGTTCCACTCCATCGCCTTCCGCTCAATAGCTCCATCTCCTTTCCTCAGTGTGTGGCCTATCCATTGTAATTCCCTTTTCTTCATTTCAGCAGACACGATGACCAACTCATCATTCGAATGTCTGGGTATTGCCTCAAACAGAGGTTGAAAAACACCTGGAGTTTGTTTGGCAGGTTGTAAACCACCTTCCACGTTTCACACGCAAACAGAAGCACCGATTTCAAAGATTTCTATTTTTCCAAATCGCATGGAGCTGTACCAAAGCACCACTTGCTTTGCATATTCTGCTCTTGACATCCTCTTCGTCACCCCCTTTGGCATCAACAGCGGTTCCCAGGTACTGGAAGGATTCTACCTGCTCGCTTGCGAAATACGATTGAAAGGCCTGGGACATCAAATGGTCAAATGATTTGAGAATGACTGAGGTGAGTGATTTACGTAGAAGGGCTGACTAATACAGAAATAATAAACCGGTGTGTGACAATTTGCCGGCTTTGTTATCGTTCTACTCTTCGAAGATGTTTTTATGGTAATCTCAGAGGCTATTTAAGAAACTTGAGCATAGCGGCCCATGCAGTTCGATGCTCAACGTATCACGTTTAGCATGAGGTCAGTAATTACGCGATGCCCACAGGTTCGACGACTGTCCAGGACTGACAACCCCGGTGAGGCTTGTGACTTCAGAAGCGCCGACGTTATCAGCGACGGAGCTCAACCCTCCAGCGCATTATCTTTGTTTGAGTTGGCGTTTGGTTTATCTGAGAACAAAAGCCCTGAACGAGAAGAGACGGCTAAGAATAAAATCTGAACGCTCAGCTTCCTTCGGATTTTACGTTCACAGGACTAAATCAAAATACGGAGAACTACAGTCAATGTTATTCATCCACAAGTGCTGATGGATTGTCGAACACACTAAATTAGTGAGCATTCTTGCACTACTGGGGTGAGTTATTCCAGTAGACTCTATAGGACCTCTATGGGCCCGCGGTTCACATAAGGCCCGCCGAGCATTTTCACCTTTGAACTTGAGAAAGTGAAAAACGCCATTTTGGAAAAGAGTTTTGATTTCAAACGTTTGAAAGGTGTTATTTCTGATGGAGCAGGTAACATGTGTGGTACGAAACCTTCAAGGAACGAACAGCCTGATTTCAGATTTATTCTTACTACTACTAATCAACGTTTTCAAAATGAAAGTGACTCTTACACATTGAGCAATGAAAACCTGGTCCATTTCCCAACCTGCAATTACCTTAAATCCGAAAATGATGAAGAGTTTCCGAGTGAATTTGCGGTAATTATTGTCAGGTGCCTAAGAGACCCGTTTTTAAGATTTGGAGGAAGCATCTTCGAACATTATGATTTTGGAAAGCCACTGCATTAGTTGAAGACTTAGCTCCAGACCAGAAAAGAATCAACAGCGGACTCGGCGGCATTTACAGCCCTTTTATTAACAGTACATTAGGAAGAATTATTTTTAAAACACTGCTCATATTTCAGAAGTAGAAGCACATTATACATCACTCATTAAAGCAATTGGGCAGGTGTATTTGAAAATAAGAATGCACCACCATTTGAAAACCCTCAATGACGATCTGCACAGAGAACGCATACGAGCGAAAAATAACAAAATCTTTCTATTCAAAAGTCAATAACCTCAATTTCGTTTCGTATGCATGTGCTGCTAGGAGGCACTTTTGGTCGAAAATGAGTTGTAGAACACGTAGGAGTCGGGTCGTGCATAACTCTTAGGACACCCTGTATACATAATTGTATTACATATACTTTGTTTTTTTGAAAATAAATAATGAGGAACAATAAAAGAAAGAAGATGTTTTTGATATTTCCAATAAATCTTAGATCACGAGTTGAAGAGTGAAATGAAAAAATGATTTGTAAGTGGACAGCTGAAATCTTCAATTTTATCACGCAAGCGTACATCTGTACTAATATCTTAATGAGAAAAGATTTGATTTTTGTTTGTTCAGTTGCTTGTATGAATGAATGAATGAATTAACGCCTTTATTCTCGAAATATACAATACATTCATGCACGCAAATAAACATCTTAATACTTAATATTTCCTCTAAACAAAAGGCAATAAAAAGCAAGGCCATAAGGGCCGTCAGCCTAATTGACCTTGAATAGGTAAAGTGACCATAAGATTGTGAATAGATAAATTTGAATGTCGTTTATCTACGATTTCCTTTGAATGAGTACAGATCAACTCCTCCCCAAAGTACGCGCTCTCATGTACAAACCATTATAGGGGACTAGTACAATTTAATAGCCTTCCTGAGAACGTGAAAAGATTGCACTCTCTGCCAGCTTTCAAGAAGGCCATAAAGACTATTTGTTGTACCTAATGGTAGATTTATGTAACTATTCTTCTTTATTTAAAACAAAAAAAAATCAAGCTTTTCGCTCTCGAATCGATCCTGGACCACTGAGCGTCATCTCACTCACACCATTTACAATCACTGAAAACACTTCTTTATTTACATTTACAACTACAACTACTGCTAAACAACTAGAGAAAGTAATTCATTCCAAAATTCAAATCCACGGCTCAGGCGTATCGGCATCGTTTGGTTCTACCCGAACAGATCCTACTTTTTTTCGTCACTAGTTTCTTTTGGCGGATCAAGAGTTTATCTCACGCTATTTCTCCCTTTAGGAAGACACAGATATATCATCCGTTGATTGCCCTCTCGCAGTTCTTCGCACACATTTTTTTTGTTTGCTCTTCCTTCCTCCAGTTTCGAATCAAAAGAAAGCTTTTATTGCCGTGTTTATGGGAGATCCCCCGCTTTCGATAAGGGTTATCTTCAAACATAAATTACACACCCGACGATATATTGCTCTATAATTTAGCACATTATTTTATTCATGGCGCATCTTGTTTGGCCAACTGGCTCTGCAGGATTTATGCGCTCCCTTCCTCTCCCCGGGTTACAAATTGAAAAGTCGCTATTGCTCTGACGCATTTGGCACGGAAGGTTATCAGCTGCCAGCAACATAATATACAATTGTATCAGCACTCGACTCGTTCCGCCACGCCGAAACAGTTGAGATCTGCAATTCATTGCCTTAAAAACCAAACTGAGTGTTTTATTCATGACATATTTCAGAGGAATGAGATAACGCGAATATGGCAAACCTAAGAACACGAGTGAATTTAATAAACTATCTCAACACAGGCACACTTTCGTAGAGCTCCACGACACTGTAAGATATTTTCAAGACGTTGATCAAGGAAATGTCAAGCGAATTTGCGGACTTTTTACAGGATTCCATGCCACAAATTTGAACAGAGAAAAAATTGTTAGAATGTGTGCATCTAAATACCAAAACACACTCCTATCCTGTTCTCAGTTGATACTCCCCAACTCTTGCAACTGAACTGTATTAGCTGCAAATACGTAATGAATACGGTAAGCGCTATAAAACGTGAGTTCGCTTAATTGTCGATGGAGCCAAGAGTGATTATATGCCCAATACCATTATCGACAGGATTGAAACAAAACTCAAAGGCAAACAGAAATCGTTCAACCCCTCATTACTTCAAAAAGAAGGACTGGCTCTGTGGATGTGAGGAAAGTAATAAATTTTTCCGCTTCCCTTGTCTTCTTTGCTGCAATAATAGGAATGCAGCTTGGGTTAAAGATGGTATTAGGCTTTCACCTCAACGATGGTTCTTGATGGGTAGATTTGAATTTCAACTGTTGCAAAACACAGTTTTCAAAAATCATTTCAAAATTTTCAAATTTTTATTGTAATTTTTCAATTTTTTTTAAGGTTAGGATTGAGTTGTTTGTTTCACGATGTGAAGCCGACAAATTGGGCAATATTGGTTGTCAAAAATTGAATTCGGCTGAGAAAAGCACATTGTTTTGCTCACATTCCCTTCGTGGTTGTCAATTGCTTTGAAAAAGTTACCAAGTACAAGTATCTTGGTGTCATCCTGGACTCGGCCCCCATATGGGATCAGCATATTAGCTATCTGTACTCCAAACTCCGAAAATTTGTATACATATTTTATCACGTAAAGTCTACTTTGTCAACAGAACGGTTGAAATTAGTATACATAATCCCTTGTTCAGTCTGTTCTACAGTATGGCATAATGGTATGGAGAGGAGCTTTCCCGAGCCACCTGAGTAAACTGTTGACTCTGCAAAGAGCTATCCTGAAACTGATGCTGTCGAAACACAAGCGTTTTTCGAGTGTGTTTCTCTACCTGGAAGCCATGGTGTTCACCGTTTGCCAATTATTTTTAAAAGCCCTCGTTATCTTTTTTCACAAGAACCCCTCTATTGTAGATAAACCCTATGGTCATCAGCATTCAACGCGCTTCAAATTTCTCAATAATGTTGTAAATCCAAAAATTTCGTTGACCCTCACTTCTAGGAACCCATAATATTTAATTTATTTAGTTTTCAATTCACTACCGGCCAATTTAAAAACTGCTAATAACATCCCACGTTCTGTTTTTAAGAAATGTATATTTACTTGGTTAATTAATTTGGGTCCAGAAAATGTGGAAAAGCAATGACGAGCATGTATAGGGAATAAGTGGAAGATACTGTTTTTTTTTCTTTTTGTTATAAAAATTAAGGAAATGTATGATTTTTTCTTTTAAAGGAGCAAGTTAGAAATTATTGGTATTAGTACTACAACTCCAGCTCGCCAACACTGGCACTGCCTAAAGGCGAGCTATATTATTCTGTAAATTTATTTTTCTTTATTTTCAGTTAATATTGATTTGATAGATTACTCTATTCCCATGTTTTTTTTTTTTTTCTCTCTCTCTCTCTCTCTCTCTCTCTCTCTCTCTCTCTCTCTCTCTCTCTCTCTCTCTCTCTCTCTCTCTCTCTCTCTCTCTCTCTCTCTCTCTCTCTCTCTCTCTCTCTCTCTCTCTCTCTCGGGTTTCAGGGCGGAAGCCGCCACTGCATGGGGAAGATGTACACTCTTATGTATTTCATCGCTTCCAAAACCCAATATATCAACCACACGTTAAAGATTCATTTGACCGGTTCTCATCAACTATCAGCCTTAAAAACGTTTCTTTTTTTTGGAATTTCCATCAAAACGAATTTTTCTCGGACGTATCGGATGCCGGCTCTTTCGACGCAATAACACTGAGTTATTCGAAAATGAAACGGCATCCGCAATACGTGAACCCATACCTCACCAGTCATATTAACTTTTTGGGAGAAAAAAAAATGTTTTTTCCTGGAAGTTAATTAAAAAAAGAGAGGGTGCGTACAGGCCCTTAGGCAGTGCGAAAGCTTTTAATATCATTCCCTTCTCTCCCACTGCCCCCTTCACCGCAATATTTTCTCAGTTTCATCTGAACTCCCTTCTCGCGTATTAGGAGAATCACATGTGCTCAATACCAACATTTGCTCCCCATCGCTCGCCCTCTCCACGAGTTTTAATGGCCGTTATGAATAATTAGGCAGTTTCATTCTGTTTCTATTGAAGAAATTAAAATAACGGAGAATCTCCAGGGAGATGAGTGAGTTTTGGAGAACCTCACGAAAAGAATGTTGGTTTGGCAGTGAAAACGTAAAGACGCTGAAAATAAGAGTTTACCCGCACAGTGGTTTGTCAACCGTTACAATTAGGATCAGGCATGGTAGTCACTAATCTGTTCTAATCAGTCGTATCCATAACGAATTGTGTAGGTACATTGGAAGAAGGTTTGTGTTGGTACAGTTTTTCAGTTTGTGTTGTTGTGTTTTTCAGGAGGAAATCTTTGAGTTGCTTTCAATTAACACCAGGGTTGACATTTGAGAGTAAAAGTTATAAAATGTTCATCTAAATACCTACAATAGTGGAATATACGGTAAAATCGGCACAGAAGTTGATGGAACAAATGAAATTTGACGAGATAAAGTGCAAAACCTACCTACGCTTCACTTGTCCTCAGATATATATCGTATTTAATGAAAAACTCGAGCACTAAAGGGGTACCCACCCCCCTTAGCTTCATGACACAACCCCCGCCCCGATGTAAGTTGGTAGCCCCTCTCTAAAACAAAAATGTGAGAAATACTCGTAAGCACCCCTTACGTTTGTAAGGCCTTGATTGTTACACAATCAGAAAGGCTTATTATTGAAAATGATGAAATAAAATCCACATATTGGAGTGCTTACATATGGAGAAGTTGTTATGGAGTAAGTTTAATGAGGTCGGTGGTCGGATGTAGGGATGTAGGATATAGGTACCCAAATATCGATTATGGCATCAAAACCAATATCGAACCACCGAAAAAACCAAGTGTGCGCAACCGAAATTTGAACACACAGATAGACAGACGCTGGTAACCTTGGGGAAGATTACTTGGTTGTTGTTCTATTCTTCCTGTTGTCCACAACAGGTGAGATGATTGTATGAGAAGCGGGACGATGAAGAATACTTAGGCTTTTTCTAACTAGGAACGATTGCTACTAAATCAACAAGAAACGGTTAAGAACAATCGATTGTCAATAAATATCGACAACACAACATCGATGTGAAATAATCGGTTCTCCTTAACATAATATCGATATTTGTGAAATATCGATGATCGATTCCCATCCCTAGTCGGATTAGGGGGGGGAGCATAAGGATCCTCATGGGCCGGAGACGGGGGCGGGCGACCTTGGAAGACTGTGGCAGCGGAGCCAGCGCTATTTCGGTGCCGAAGGGAGCAGCCACCGCCTCCCTCCACCGGTTCAAGGACGAGAACGACTCTCCTCTCACGATCCCAGTCACATCGCCTTGAGTTCGCTTGGGAGAGTGAACTGCGTCAGCCCTGGCCAGACTCCTTGAATTTAAACCCGTCAGTTCCCAAGGGTGCTTACAGACTGGAGCTGAGATAGGAACGAGGAAAGAAAGCAAAGAGAGGAGCGAAGAGAGCAGAGAGTTGTCCGATTCAGAGTGGAGCGATACTGCGAGAGTCAGTGCGGTTCAAATCCTTCTCGACGATGATTGATTTCTTTTCGGAAAACCCGTCATTGAGAATCTGGTATTTCCTTCGGAGGCGAGAAGTAGAAGGGATTCACGCAATTAATCAATCGCGACATGTCCACAGGGAATTTCATCATTTGTACGATGAACTCCGAGAAGATTCCAACAGGTTTTAGGAGCATTTTCGGATGAATATGACGACATTCAACTGCTTGCCGGATAAAGTGCAGCGAAAATTGCTGAAGATGTGGTCAAATTGTATTTCAAACATAATTTTGCCTGTTGAACGTTTTGCTGTTACCTAGAGGTAAGTACTTACACAACAGCTTCGTACAGTGATAAATGTTTGATTAATAAACGTTGAATTGATAACGTGAATATTCAGTTCAATTACTTCAACATTAAAGGAGACTACTTCGGAATAGAACACGGTAAATACAGTATAATTAATGTCCCATAAAGGTTATTTCATGGACACTACACCAATTAAATCATCAGGATTCACGTTTCATATGAGCGATAAGAGCGACGAAAACAGACTGGCTCGGTTTCTTTGCTCTTAGCTTTGCTCGCATCTTCATTCGATCTTGAAGCGCTACTAGACTCTGCGCACCATCATCTGCCTACCTGTTTGTTTCCTTTGCTCTGTTTCCTCGCTCTTCCAGTCTGTAAGCACCCTAACAAAATTGAATAATGCTAGAATGCGTGCTTCAGTTTTAGTGAGCCCTAGAACTAGGGATGACCATCGCAACATAATATATCAAGATACAATCTCTAAAATAACAACACAACACTTGCTGAAAAACCTCAACAACAAGTTGTTGTCAACATCAGCAATCTTCCAATTTTCCTGTGGAACCTCCAAACCACTACTCTTCTTCTATTTTCATCGTCTTTGGCCAAGACTCTTCGAAAACCACTGCTTGATATCCTATGGATATTATTCATGGATAGCTATCGATATTCCAGCCAGACGAACTCATTTTTGTGGGGATAATATTTTTCAAACTCGTGTGATGTGAAAAAATGTAACTTACGATCGATATTATTTTATGAGTCAACATAATATGTGATATTATCAGATAAAGCCGATGTGTCGGTTAAAAAAAATATCGGCTGAAATATTGGAAAAAATATTGACCACTAACTATCGATTTCCGATACAATTGGCCCTTGCATCATCGATAGAAAAATATCGATATAGCGGAGGAAAATATCGATATTTCGATACTATCGACTAACGATGGCCATCCCCAGCTGGAACCACCAAAACACACTCTTATCCTATATCAGTTGATACTCCCCAAATCTTGTGACTGTACTGCGTTAGCTGTAAATAAGCAATGAATACTGTGAATTGTCGATGGAGACGAAAGTGATTCTATGCTTAACACCACTATTGACAGGACTGTAACATACCTCAAAGGCGAGAATAAATCGTCCCACGATAATCAAGTTCAACCTTCAGTACCAGGTAAAGGCAGTTTGGCTCTGCGGTTATGAAGTAAACATTTCTGCTTCCCTTGTCTTCTTTGTTGCAATAAGAGGAATGAAGCTTGGGTTAAAGATGGGATTAGGCTTTCACCTCCATGATGGTTCTTGATGGGTAGACATGAATTTCAACTGTTGCGAAACACGGTTTTCTGAATTTCGACAACCATTTTAATATTTACATTTGTTCAAGTATTTACGTAAATACTGGTCAACTCTTTTAAAAGGTAGGATTGAGTTGTTTGTTTCTCGATTTGAAGCCACGAAAGTGGACAAGATAAATCTCCTTTGCATATCGGTAGTTTTTTCTCACGTTCTCTTCGTTGTGGTCCCGTACCGTCTCGGTGCACCCCCGGGGTTTCAGGGCAGTAGCTGTCTCTAGTAGGAACCGTAGAGACTGTAAAAACAGTTTGGAACAGGTGATTTGAAATCCGTGCTACTTACAAATTTTGAAACACTTGCAATCTCCATGACTGGAGATGTTGTTAAAATATTGTTCAGTAGGTGAAAAAGGTAAATAATAATTATTTATCTTCCAATTTCAAGTTTTCCTGATGATTTGTGTACCAGTTTATGTTTAAATATTTTAATAAATTACAGAACTTACGTCTTCGGACTAAAAGAAAAATGTTTCAAAAGCTATCTTTTCAACAACGGGGAAAATCACCAATCTTTACCTGATGGCACGAACGAGTAATTGAACACCGAGGAACGTCAGACCTCGAACGAGCTATAATTAGGTCCCATTGCGAGTGTATGTATTCGTCGGGATAGTTGTATAAGTGCCTTCATTCTGATGCTAATCTAATATCCTATTTAGCTCTTTTTGTTATTATTATGAAGACCGGCGCGTCGCTCCGCGTCCATCAAGACGGACTCCGTCTGCCGGGGAAAACATCAGTCGGATCGGTTTAACAAGCCTTCAAGGATGGTATCCATCATGCACCAGACCTCCGCGCCGAGTTAAAACACCATAAAAAGTCAATTGAAGACGGAGAGACCAGACATTAAATTACCTCACTTCCTTCCATACCGGCTCATTTTGATCTGCTGTGGAACCGGGCTCTTCATTCTTCACGCAACGGTAAACAAAACTGCTTCTTTGAAGGCCGACAAATATATTCCATCTTCTATGACCCTCCCTCAATAATTGTGCAACGTGGCTAAGCAAAACATATCAAAGAGATTCTTCCGAGTCTGAATTTGTAGCTTTAAACGCTACTAAATATTACACAAGTTTTATGATAGGTATACGTACAAGTGGCGCCTCCTGGCCTGAAACCCAAGAAGTGCACCGAGACCGGAACGTACAACCACGAAGGGAACGTGAGACAAAAATGAGGAAGGAGGTCAATCTTCTCACGACTCTATCCAACCTTTAAAAAAATTCACTAGTAAGTAAGTAAATACCTTTAAAAGAGAGAAAAAATTACGATTTTGAATTGGATATCAAACTTTGGAAAACTCAGTTTTGCAACAGTTGAAATTCATATCTACCCAGCAAGAACCATAGTTGAGGTGAAAGACCAATTCCATCTTTAACCTAAACTTCATTCCTGTTATTGCTGCAAAGAAGACAAGGGAAGCAGTAAAGTTTATTACTTACCTCATTTCGTAGTCCTGAGGGTTGAACTTCGTGGAACAATTTATGCTCGCCTTCAACGTTTGTTGCACTCCTGTCAATAGTGGCATTGGGCGCCCTGCATCGCGAATAATCCTGCTCCACCGACAATTTAAAGAACTCAGTAACATTCCCTCATTTTATGGTGGATCTTGCTCAAATCTAATGTTTGCAGACGATCTTAAACTGTTTGGTTCGGTGGAGTCCATAGAGGATCGTGTGAGACTTCAGGCCTGCTTGGATCGTCTTCTAGAATGGTGCAATGCAAATAGTCTCGCCCTCAACCCTTCAAAATGCTCTATCACAACCTTTGCCAGGACTCAGCGAGTCTACTCACACCAGTACCTTCTTGGATCTGTTTCTTTGGCACGAAGGATGGTCGTTCGGGACCTTGGCGTGCTGATGGATTCTCAGCTGCCTTTCACAGATCACATAAGCTCCATTAGTGGGCGGGCAGCGAGGAAGTTGGGCTTTTTAAAGCGATGTTCTCGTGATTTCACCAACCCTTCAGCAGTGGTCCTCCTTTACAAGGCGCTTGTTTTACCCGTTCTCGACTATTGCAACACACTTTGGTCGCCACCCTATCAAACGCACATCGATCAGCTGGAAAGGATCCAGCGAAGATTCCTCCGTTTCCTGGCCTTTAAGCTTCGCATACCACGAAATCGGATGGACTACCAGGCGCTCATGGTGGAGCACCGTCTTCAGCTTCTTGAACATCGAAGGAGGGCGTCGGACTTGAGATCCTTCTTTAAATTGGTCAGAGGTGAAATTTCGTGTCCCTATCTCCTTTCTCTTGATGGGTCTTCGGCTCCTCATTACCCAACTAGGTCCGGTCAGCTCTTCCATGTACCATTTGCCGACCGAAACTATCTCTTCCATCGTCGACGCCTCCGTCTGCCTCGTGAGGCGAATGCCTTCCTCACAACTACTGGGTTCGATTTCTTCAACGATTCTCAACGCCGACTCAAGACCCTACTGTACTCACAGGACCATCATGTGGAGTAGCAGGATGGAATGCTATGGCTCAATAGCGCTCCACATGTTTTCATCTTACACTATCTCAACACCTCACTACATCAACATCCTCATCCACACTTCTCAATCATCTGCTATTTTGCACACTCTCCACCTCACGTCTTACACATCTTTCGCCAGCAATATTGACTTTCAATGCAGCATAACTATTTTTTATGATATTATTTTATCAATGGCTAATGGCAACAGATCAAATTTAATTTAAATTGTAATATTGGCACTAAGTGCCGTTTGTAAACAAATAAATAAATAAATGCGGAGGGTAGTGGGGAAGATCAGTCTCATATCAGCTCATTCAGGGTAGGATCCTAATCTATCAGCCACACAGTCACAGCAATTGACCTGCAATACACGTCAACAAGCCGTTGAAGGCGTTGATACCTGTGGGAACATTCCGCGGCATTTATGTCCCACGAATGGTGGTAACAACCTTATACATCTTTTGAGATTATCTAACACATTCCAGCGATTCGTATGTTGGAAGAAGCTATGTGTTCTTGTGAAGCTTGTTTTTTTTTTTTTTTTTTTAAATTTAATAAAAATCTGCTGTTATCAAACTTTTCATAACGTACTACTTATCCTCTGATGGATTATTAAGAATAATACTGTCTAATGATTAGTAAAAGATAATCTATTTTCACCCTACCGTTTCATTAAGTTAACCGTATAATCTAAATGAAGAGAAATTCGATTCCGGTGCGTTTTGAACGCGTAGACTTGTGACTTGCCACCCATTAAGAGTCTCACGAAACCTTTAATTTATGGCTAGACGAGTTGTTACATAATACGAATGTTTGGGTAGCTCCCTCGATTGTCTTATCTCGGCCATCAGTCACTACGATTAATTAAAAAGGAGAGTTTAGCATAATGCGCTAATTAATTATCAAACTATAATGTCCCGCAGCACGCTAGCACCTACGGAGACATTGGGCACAACGTACACCACCCTCTTTCAACAGTTCACTAACTCTCTACAAACAATAAGTTTCTACGTTAATAATCAATTTCACGATATGGTTCAATCAACTGAATTATCCACTTACTAAGCCATATTGAGTAACTTTAATCATGGATAATTAATTAAATTATCCATATTAGATCATAGTTCAAGTAATTTGAAGAGATCAAGTTGGTTAAGCACTTTCTAATCGGTACACATGGAATTAAAAGAATGAAAGGAGCAAAAGATCGAACGGCATCTTTTGCACAATTAGTTGATAGCCCAACCCCTATTAATTAATTAATTATTGTCCAACATCACGAAGGTAATGCAAAACGTTAGGCACGCATTTTTTATATTTGTTCATAAATCATTTCACCTATTGAAACGATTTTCCTGATTTAACAATTTTCCCAATTCAATTCATTCTGTTCGGGCTGAAGCTCCTTTTATTGCTGGGATTCCTTGTTCCTATTATAGAAGAAGCCTAACGATTTTTCCTTTACAAACTAGCATCTCTACGTAAAATCGATATGGAATCGATTAGGTTGACCATGCCACTAGAAAGCAGATAAAATATGAACTTTTTTCAAAGGTTTGCCACCTTCCAGCAACTTTTTTGGAAATCCAGTTGCAAGTTAAAGCATTTTCAAAAACCTATTTTCTCCAAATTTTGAACTGTAACTTTTAGAATTATAACTTTGGACGCACAATCGACTTGGAAAGGTTCCAGATCTCCAAAAATGCAATCCTAGCTACTAATAATAACCATTTCTGATAAAATAAGTGACCCCCCCCCCCCCCCCCAACTAAGTCTCCCCGAGCAAACCCAAAATATTAAAGAAAAAAGAACAATCAACCCCTTTGTTAGAATAGGCCGCGTTTTCCATTTAACCCTCGGTAGAATTGAGATGAAAACCTAGTTCTTTTGCATAAAATCACCACTCTTTGGAGCTCATTAAACTGGTCAAGTCGAAAAAGTTCTACGAATACATTCCCAAAAATGGAAAAAACGAATAAAAATCGTTGAATTGACATTTCTTTAGGAGAATATAACTCCAAAAAAATGTATCAACAAGAAATCATTTAAAAATTAGAGTTAAATTTGTGCTAAAAATTGTTCTTGGATTTCATGAAAATGATCTAAAAACGTTATTAAATGGATAAAAATCCAAAATCTTGCTATGATTAATCGATTTTGAACAAGTTTTTGCTCTGCTGCTGTGAGGCCTTACGCTGCAGTGGTGACCCTGTAATGAGGTTACCAAGATACAGAGTTTTGTAAAACCTGAGGATAAAATTCATCTATCAACCAACCTGGCAACACAAAATAAAGTCAAGAAAATCGGCGTCCAGCCGTGAACTTTGTCATAGGAAAGCGGGGCCGAACGGTTGCGATTATCGCTGAAGAGAGCGGCACAAGGCTGTGATTTGCGCAGTTTCTCATTCACATTCGTCCCGAGGAATCCGGGAGTAGCCACAGTTGTTTACAACGAAGTACCTTCCAAGACCAGCCAAGGAGGTAAAACCCCCAGGTACCCGCCATAATGGATTCAAGCTCCGCGTTTTATTGCCGTCTTTTCCCTTCTCGGCTGTAAGATTATTTGTAAGAAAAGCAGACGGCCGTCATTCGATCATTTCGAGGGAAATTTTTCAATCTTACATGAAAATGGCCAAATTTAAACCCCTCCCCTCCCTTTTGAATACTCATCCAGAAGTTCAAAAAGTGCCTTACAAACTATACTCAAGTAAAAGACGAACCTCGCAAAACTCGGTTACTTTCGTTTTTTCTATAGAGGCAGGAATTTTATTTGTTTTTTAATTGGGTTTAGCCCGTGTTTATGAATAAATAAATACATAAATAAATGAATAGAACGCCTTCTGCAATAAAGAAGTAAAAAGTATTTACCAGGCTGTAGGTGGGTGGTAACAAGACATCGTGTTTTACCTGAAACATTAACAATAACCTGTTAGTTGTCGTCATAACAAAGATTGCGAGACAAATTTCAAGACATATTCAAGAAAAATAAACCACTCATTGCAGGAAAATACGGTTATTGTCTCAATTTTCAGGGTAAAATCAATTTTCATTCAAAAAAAAATTTTGGTGACTGCAAATTTTGCTTCTATCCTTCCGTCTTGAGATCGCAGGGTAGAATCCGTATCTGAAACTGGATACGATTTGGTTAGGGAAAGAACGAATTTGAGTGATGGGATGACGAGATTCGGGGAGGGGAATTTGAGCTTACCGGCACGATAGAGGTGAATGCTAATTAGGGCTTCCATACGACGAACGAGGAGGTGACGACGGCGTAACCTGGAGTCACGTGTCTTGAATCCTTGAGGATCGAAGAATACAAGAGAAACTCCTTCCAGTCAGAAATGATGTATTTCTTCACCCCAGGTCCAGGGAAGAGAATTTCCGACGATGACGGAGATATTCGAATCTTCGAATAAATAAGGGGAAATGATAGTTGAAGGGGGGAAAATTTGTCGAGACGAGAGGAGCGAAGCGAGAACGGTAGATGATAAAAGGAAAATGGTGGCGATCCACGTAGTCCTCGATGCACAACGGAGTCCCGTCAGCGGTGGCAGTGGGAAATTTACACGTAGGCCATTTCAAGCAAATTCAAATTGAGTTTTCATTCACTTTGGAGTTACATCCAATTAGGAGAATATACGTGGTGATATTAAATTATAGTTTGACCATTCGAAATGTAAATTAAAGTTGATCTTCTGAAATAGTTCGCAAAATAATGTTCAAGGTTACGTTGGCAATGGTCTATATCGCTCAGCTGTTGCCTGAACGACGAGACCACTAAT